>PVKB01001877.1:0-347191 GCA_004027205.1 Ctenodactylus gundi
AATTTCTCTGATATTAACTCTAACTACATTTTTAGTGTTACTATTTTTAAAAAGTGTGCCCAATACAGAAAAGATAAGCATTGATTTCTAAGTATTTTTGATGAAAAATAGAATCAATTTAGATAATACTAATATGTTCTTTTAAGTTTTAATTGCTTACCAAGCCAATGAAAATTACTCTTCATAAACTGAAAGAATTCATGTCACTATTTTAAGATGTACGAATCTGAAGAAATCATATAACAAGTGAAAATCATGAAGTAAAAGGGTGGATTTCAGGTTTTTCTGGCCTAGTGACGGTACTTGTGACTGGGTAGGTGAATGAGAATAACTTTAGTTTGATAATTCCTTCCTCCTATAGTACTGAGAAATAAAAGTTACACATAGTCAGCATATACAAGATAAATACATTTAGTGAATTATGAGGGGTATCCTTCATAATTGGAAATAGGAAATAATTTTTCCTATTTTTAATAGTATTTTTATCGATAAGTATTCAACTGCCTACTTGACATGTTTCCTTGAGCATCTAACAGATATCTAACGCATATCTCAAGTGTGATATTTCTAAAATGATGTTTATAAGTCCCTCATTTCCATGACTTCACGTTGGATATATTTCCCAGTAAATGCTCAGTCCTCTCTTTCAGTTCTTCAGGATAAAACTACGTCGTCATCTTGATTTCTTCATTTTCTTTCAGAGTAAACCAGAGTCTTCTGCAATCAATCTTTTGTTTTGTTTTTGTTTTTGGTTCTAGAATTGTCCTCAGAGTCTTAACATTGCCTGCCTTAATCCTGGTATGATTTTGATTAAGAAACAATTCTATGCAGCCTGGAAGTATTTTCAACAGTCTTCTCAATTGTCTACTTCTTCCACAATTTCTTCTCTTCTGGTCCATTTGTATATAATAAACAGAAGTAGATCATACTGCACCAGGATCAAATCTAGAGCTGTCTTTATATTTCAGAGCCGAAGCCGAAGTCCTTGTTATGACTTAGACCCTCCAGCAAGCGCAGGCCTGTCTGGCACCGATGTCTAGTCTTACCACTTTGCACTCTGTTCAAGCCTCACTTATACACTTTGGTGTCTTGTAGAGCAAAATCCTCTTCCCGGACATCTTTCCTCTTCTATCTGTGCATTCTTCTCCATGTTTTCTGCACAGACAGAAAATGTATATATTTTAACCTTTAACTTGAGGGTCTTACTTCCTAGGTGAGGTGGCCTCAAGCCAACCTAGACTGCCCTTGCTCCTTCCCTTCTCCTCATCGCTACATCATCAATCTTCCTTCTCTTTTTGATTTCATCTTAGAGATTATCATACTTATATTTCAAATATTAATTAATCAACTAATGAACTTAGTTATGTTAATAGGAATTGATCCCAATGTCCTTGCACCGAGCTACAAGCTCAAGCATTTTAATTTAACAAATATACAGAGTAAGTAAATACATATCTGTATATGCATATGCATGTATGTATATGCAAGTTTTGCTGATCTTTTGAATTGCCCACCCTGTTTTTGCCTATTTGTTTTATTATTTTGTTTTGTTTTTATGGTACCAGGTACTGAGGGCCTAAAGCCTTCACACAGAGCTACATTCTCAGCTCCATTTTGTTTTTAATTTTGAGACAGGTTCCTTGCTAAGTTATTAAATTGCGCAGGCTAGTCTTAAGCTTATGATCCTCCTAGCTAGTGGGCTGGAAATATAGGTATGTACCTACATTATTTTATGTTTTTTTATTTTTAATGAAAATTTCCTTATTAGCTGTCTCTCTAGTTATAAAATTAGCATTACGAGTAAAGGGGATTTTTATTTTTAGTATACTAAATAATTATCAACAATCAAAGAAGATTTAGAACATAGTAGTGAATACGTCGTATTGAGTACTCATCGGATGCCTTATGAATAGCCATTGGTTATAAATTTATAACTTATTTGAGAGCAGGAGCTGTATGTTGCTTCCAGGATAAATTCACTCCTGAGGATGCAACATGGCATTATTTAGAAGTAGCTGCAACATTTTGTAGCTTCATTTCCAATTGAAACGACAAGTCAGAAGACACATTGAAATTGTGGAGAGTCGGATTACAATAGAAGTGAAGAGCAAGAATGCTTTTGTTCAATATAAGCGTGAATAAGAGAAACAGATTTTGATTTGTTATAAAGCCTTTTGTGTTAGAAGAGAAGAATGTTGCCACCTGGGAGCTGTGAGAACAATATTTTCAAACATTTATATTTGAGTGTCATCTTATATTTGAATTTTTGTAAAGGAATAACACAGATGGAACCAAAGTAATCTACCCGATGAAGGGAAGTGTACATTCTTATTCCACCGACAGGGTGTGTGAGGCTAGATTGTTTGGTTACAGAGTACGACATAAAGTGTGACATGCAAATAGTTCCCTCAGGGCCACACCCTGTGTAGTAGCCATAAGGAACTTGGTGGAGAAATGGGATAGAGGAAAACCATAGATGGGATTGATACAGAAGTAGCTATGTTACCCCCAAATTGTTGTGTCCTCATAGGATATTCACATAACATTTTTAGCAATATCTCAGGATTATTTACTCTGGAAAAAAATCCACACGTATGTCTAATTCTCCAATAAGTATTGGCTGAGTTGTTTCTTTCTAACGACACCAAGATTGTTTTCTTAAAATATTGTGGAAGAACTACCTGGAGAAAAAAAAATCTATGTCCTAGTACCATTGTCTCTGTACATAGTAAGAACTACCATATGTCGGAGGTGGTGGCGCATGTTTGTAATTCCAGACATGGGAGGCTGAGGCAGGAGAGTTGCCAAGAGTCTGGGGCAACCCTAGGCTCCACAGTGAATTCAAGACTACCTGAGACTACAGTGAGAGATTCTGTTTAAGAAATAGAATTATCCAGGGAAATAGGAACCCTGTGATGAAATGCACAAAGCTAGCATAGAACTCTTCACTGAATTTAAGAAAAAAAAAAAAAAGAAATATTGCTAGTCGGACTTATTACAAGTATACTTTGAAAATGATGGTAACATGAGGAAAATTTTCTTTAGATGTATTACTGAGATACACAAGACTGTCACCCATGTAAAACTATTAAGAATTATGTTGCTAACAAATACCTTTGGAGGAGAAATGTATTCTGATGGTGCAAATGAAATAAAATTTTGAGTGATTACATGGTGAGACTTTTTTCCTGAAAATGTAAACCATTTCACTATTTTTCTCAAAAAAGAAAGATCTAGCAATAGGAAATAAAGCTAATCTGATATAATTACTATATTTTATGATGGAGCTAAATGTATAAATTATATATTGCCTACATGCTAGAGTCTATTCTTTATCATATAAATTCTAATTGTTCAGATAATAATATAATAATCCTCAACAGGAATAATATTGAGTATTAAAAGACATTTATTAAAGAAACTTCTCTGCCAAATTTTGAACTCTATGACAATTTTGTAATATTTTTTTCAAGACAAGAAGACATGTGACTCAAAAATCTCAGTGTGATTTACAATGGAAGTGTTTTTTTAATTTTAATTAATTAATTTAATTTTTTGTTCTTAAAATTTTGATACCAGGAACCTAGGCTATGTATTTTTCCCCCAACAGTATATGACAAGTGGGAGGAGCAAAACTAAAAATTTGAAAAAATAGAGTTCTATAAGTTGTTACGAAATGCCCCTGATTTACAATTTTATGCATTACTTCCGAGTTTATCCTATATTTTTCTATTTTGTAGCTATCTTTTCTTACAGTTTAGCAATTTTATTTTGCCACTCTTGTATTTATTTTAATTTCTTCTACTATATTTTAAAATATACCATCAACCAAGACTTAAATTCAAATCATTTGTTGGCGAGCATAGCAAATCAAAGCCCTGATGTTAGGGACTGACTGAAAAGAAGGAAGCATACCCAAGTACCCATGTGCTCCTAAGTTTCTGGGTATCTGTAAGAACTACTCAGACTTTTCTTCAAAGGCCAAGAACTAGACTCTATAGGATGGCCAGTACTTATCTAGTAGTGTCTCTTCCTCTTTATTTGTTTATTTATCTATTTAGAGACAGGGCCTCAATCTTTCATGAATGCAATATGTAGCCCAGGCTAGTCTTGAACTCCACAATCCTCCTACCTCAGCCTCCAGAGCATTGGGTTTACAGGCATGGGCCCCTATGCACACACAGCTTTATGTGGTTTTGGGTAATCAAACCCAGGGCATTGAGCTTGCTACCCAAGTGCTTTATCTGATGTGCCATTCCTCCAGCCTCTTCTTTCCCATTTAAAATTGCCTCATCTTTATCAGAGATAGCCTTAAAGCCACATATAATAAAACAGATGAAATATCTGTTGCAAAATAACAAGCTACACTAACAAGAAATTTAACTGGGCAGTGCACTGATGTTTAGCAATGTAGTGCATTGACTCAGCTGTAACTGGAAGTCCACCTGGGAATATGTCAGATTCTCAATTCAAAGGCCACACGTAAGACCAGTTAATACTAACTATGTTGAGATGGACTGTAATGGCTTTTATTTTAAAAATCAGGCTTTTCTAAGGATTTCATCATGCAGTCATGTGCAGTTGTCTTCTTGGTGATGTGAGGTACGCTGGGCTTAACAGTAAATTTGATACAGAGAACTAATCACTAGATCTCTCTGGCCATCGTTGGATCTTCCCCCGTGATCCTAGCTATGGAGGCAAAACTGAAAATAATTGACTCATGATTCAGTCTTTGGTAGTTTTCTCTTGGTATCTCTTCCAGAGCTGACATCCTTCAAGAATTTCCTCTTCCTAAGAACTTATTTGCCAAAGACCTCAAATTCTGTGAGGTTGTAAATATATATAAATTTTTTTCACTCTCACAGACATTTTTAACAATTGAGGGTTACTCCTTCGCCAAGGTGACTTGAGAGGTCGAGTGTAAATAACTAGCTCCTCCCGAGGCTAATTGGTGGAGATAGAAACTCAGGACATGCATTTGCGGTCGTGTTAGGTTTTCGTTATGAAGTAACCTCTCTCGCTAACAGCCATCTTAATTTAATTACCACCTTCTCCGTTGCTGGCTGAAATTGTGACAATGGCAGCTTTATGTGCCTCTGCTAACAGGATCTGAGCCAAGCTCCTACTTGAAGAGCTGGGGTCAGAGGAGCAGTGGCGGAAGTGCCTCAGTACATCGCCTGAGTGGAAGAGCTTTCCCGGTAATATACTTAGGGGAAGTATGAACTGTTCTGCTCGCGCCCCTCTATCCTTTTGAAACAGCATCCTGCTGGCTCCTAACTGTGTTGGGAAATACGAAAGCTCGTTTAAGGAAACAGTTGGTAGGGCAGATAATGAGAGAGGAAGGATGTGGAGGTTTGAAAACTCTGAAGAGGAGAACAAATATTAAGCCCCTTGCAAACCTGGAGACAGCCGTTCAGTCAGAGACAGGAACTAGTCATTACGGGATTAAAGCACAATGCGAAGTTAGATGCCTTTTCTGAAGCCAGTGGAAACATCTCAGTGCAAGCACGCGCTTGCGTTCTTTTTAAGTATACGGAAGTTTCCTAAGCGAAGATTAGGAATGCCAAGTACTCTGCCTCCTTGCTTTAACTCCAGGCCATTACAAGAGGTTTGAGGGCAGCTCATGGGATAAACTAGCGTGATGTCTGAAAACTTTCCACAGGGCAATCACCACTCAAAGGTTTCCCCTCACTACGTAGAGTCCCATTCGTGTTTCAACCCAATCCTATCTTGCTGTGCTACAATTCCTTCATACTATCGCGGAGAGAATCAAAGACTTCGTGATGCTTTGCCATCTCATTAAAAATGAACACTACTGGATTATTGCTTCAAATACAGCGCTTTACATTATCTGGCACTAAGTGTAGGTACTGCAAGACAAAATACGGACTTCCTCCCAGATTCCCGTTGGCCACTCCAGGACATGACCTTGGGCAACCAGCAGAATGCTAAGGGAAGTGTGGGAGAAAGGGACGGAGCAGAGATAGTGCACCAGCGTTGCTCTCTTGTTCCCAAAGCAAAGGATGGGAGCGTCCTCGTGGAACAAGGAGGATTGTGATAAAGATAACACACAGAAGACATCGCCATTGGAAAATGCATTCATCCACCAGTTCGGACATTTTGATTGATTCACTCCAAGCTATTGTGTGTAGTGTTGTACTAAACATCAACTTTTTGGGAGGGCTTTGTTTTCTTTGAATATATACCCCTTTGTGTAATGGCTGGGTCTTATGGTGTTTATAATATCAATTTTCTATGGAACCTTCTCACTTTCCCTCATAATAACTGTGCTAATTTATATATTCCCACCAAGTGTAGCTGAATTTCCCTTTCTTTGGATTCTTGTCACCATTTGTTACTTTCCTACTTTGAGTTTTCTTAGGGTGATTCTCTTGAATTCTTTCGCAGGCGTTTTCATAGATTCTGCAGTTTTGTGTGTCCTGGAAAATGTCCATGTTCCTTTGGATGTGCTACTCTGCCTTGTTTTTCTTGATTCTAGTGTCTTTACATTGATGCCTAGTCTTACGAGTCACCTCTTTTACTTGTATGAAGTAGCTTTTATAAGGAAAGATTTTTTTTTTTTCCATAGAAGAGTCGGTTAGGGCATTTTGGCTTTTCTGCTGAGTGGGCATAGGAGTGCAAAGGCTATGTGAGTACTCAGCTATAGTCAACTTCCGTAGTGTCTGTTGAGTAGCTGAAAGGGTGTGAGCACAAGTGTAGCATGTCATGTGCGGTGTACATGTCTGCCAGTGGCATCTAACTTAGGATGTATGGAGGCAAGTTCTTATTTTGATCGTTGCCAGGCCTCTGAAAACAGCATCAGTGGTGCTGAGAGGTGGAAGGGACATGTGGACACTTTGCTCCCAGTCTCTGCATGGTGGTGCTATTGCATTATATAAGCACCAGCAATAGAAATGGACCACGGAAGGCACACCTGCTGTCGTCCCCAGACTCTGCAGGTTTGAGAATCAGTGGGAACAGGACCTTGGGGTTATGCTTCTTGATACCCTGGACCACCTGCCTCTTCTACTGCAGAGCATCCATGGGCCTGGGTGCTGGAGTCGCAATGACCTGGCTTAGCGTAGTTGGGCTTGCGATATTGCAAATTTTTGTACAAGTGTGGTAGAATGTAAAGTACCAATGATGAAGTTACATCAAGACTCTGTCCCCTGAGAGAACGGACTCTGACAATGACTCTGTTCCCAAGATGACATGTGCCTATATCTTGCTTGGGCTCTGGAAACTAGGGAGGGATCGACATGATTCTTCTTTTCTCAAGTAAAGATACTGCAGAGACCTGAGGCAGCTTGCTTATCCATGATTCAAGCTTGTGGTGTAACTCTTCTAGCTCAAGTTGCTCCAGTTCATGATAATGAATTTGTCGGGAACTCTGCAATCACTCTTTGCTTCTCCAAAGGGAGTCTCTGTGTTTTGGGAGCTGTGGTCCAGATGATATTCTTTGCTTTACTTTGCATAATACTCTCTCAAGTCTCCTTATAGATTTTCCATTTCTTCCTTGTTCCGACAACCTCTCTCAGGTGCTTAACTCAAAATTCAGCTATTTAACTTGTCACCTCATTACTTCTTTACACAGGTGGTAAGTTCAAAGAACCTATATTGAGCCTTCCTTGAATCTCTGTCCTGAAACCATTTGGAAAAAAAAATAGTGATTTTCCCAAAAGAAAATGAAGACACTATGGTCAAAATAAGATGGATTGAAAACTGGTCAACAAAACCACCTATGTTTACCACAACTGTTAAGATGGGAAAGTTTAGTGAATGGTCAATAAGGTAGAACTGTGACACAAAGTGTGTAACATTAAACACTTTGCAAAGCATAAAAAAGTGTATTGCAATAACATATTTGTATCTATAATTTTGTTCAAATTTTTTCTACATTTTGGTTTATGTAAATCTACATTAGAGATGGTAGAAAATGATAAGCATGATATTTAAATATAAGATAAACATGTTTTTCATAAACATTTATTCTTTCACTTGGAGGCTCTCAAAATAAAATAGTTTCTGAACTATACTAGAACTTCAAACTGTATTTGTTAAGCAGTTTATACATTTTTAAAAAACCTTTTCTTTTGTTTCTTCATTTAACAGAGACAATGCAGTATTACACGCCATTTTGGGTTACCCTGTTTGATTCTGAAAAAGTGCTCAGAGGAAAATGAAAAAAAAATCTAACTGTTCCAAGAATGTTGAGGACAGATATGATGTTATTTGTAGAGTTCAGGTGATTAGATAAAGTGCGTAACATTCAAGTCAAATTATAATCTCATATTCTCACTCTTTACTAGACCTTAGGATTATCAGCAGGGAACAGCAATGTAGCATCTCAGTTACAGCTCTAATGTTTCCTAAAGGTACATAGAAAAAAGATATAGATTATTCTGAGTGGACATCATTAAATGTGAGAAAATTAAATAAATTAAAATAACACCTAGGAACTCTGTGAAAATAAAACATTTTGAAAGAAGGTAATGCTTGCACATAGGAGCCCGGAGCATCTGCCCCTCCCAGCCAGGTTCCACCTCCTGGTAGCATCCAGTTAGCAAAGGTACATGGGGCTTTTGGGGGGAAATTCCAAACCCAAACCACAGCAGGGACAAACGACCTGTCATTTGTGATTTGCAATAGAAGAAGTTTAGTCTGGTCCTAGTTTTAGAGAATTCCATCTCTGACTGGCTGGTTTCTAGGGCAGGGGCACCACAAGCGAGGCGGGTAGTGGTGCAAAGCTGCTTAATTCATGGCAGCTGGAAAACACGGTAAGAAAAGAGTGGAGAAGAAGAGGTGAAGGACCACATATAATTCTCACATTCATGCCTCTGCAACCCTCTCACCCTGAAATGCACTTTGATGACCCTTTGCAACCCCAAAGCTGATCAGGCTGATGATCCAGCTGAACTGTAACAATCATATCACAAACTTGACTTTAAAATGTTTGAATACACCTCATCAACCACTCAAATTTGCGCTACTTCTCTCTTACTAAAGGATGGAGGGGCCGGCCATATAGATAATGAGTTAGATTTCTAGAAATTAGATCTGTACTGAAGCAGTAAGAAATTCGGTGGGAGCAATAGCACAGAGATTAGAATGCTTGCTAGCAAGAACAAGGCCCTGAGTTTGATTCCCAGGACCACATAAACCGAGCATGGTGGCTGGCACCTGTAGTCCCAGGGCTTGGAAGGATGAGGCAGGAGGATTGTCTTGGGTTTCAAGGCCAGCTTGGGCTACATACTGAGCTCAGGAGCAAGAGCAAAGTTATGTCTCAAATAAATAAATGAACTAAAAGAAAAGAGAAAAAGGCAGCTATAGGGAATTTATATCAACTTTTCTGATTTTGTGGAGTTTTTGTTTGCTCTATATTATTGAATATATTCTTGGTGATTTAACCTAGTTTTCACAGAATAATCTTATCTTGTAATAGCTGTATTTTCATAATGTAATAAATGAGAAATGTTTTCAAATATGACACCATGTTACCAAGTTGGTTGCAAAATTGGTTTATCAAATTATAAATCAATTTGTCCAATTATATTTCTCAATGAGCACCTGGAGAGATTTTTATCGTACCTTTGCAAATACCTGTGTTTCTATGGAAATGCAAGAAGATTCAATTAAGTAGCTCTATCCAAACTCTGAGGCTTTCTTAAGAGAAAATTCATTAAAAGTCATTAATTTCAGTTTGAAAAATCATATTTACTGTAAGAGGAATTAGATGGATTCCTCACATGTAGATAAAGATAAAATGATAAAATGAGAACATTTCAGACATCTGCAATTAAATGTTACTCACTGTTGTATTGTGTCCCATGGATTTTGTAACTAAGGATCATGGGTAAACAGTCAGCCATAATGAAATAGGCTTTCAGAGAAAGGAGTCCTGGACCCAATGACTTAGCCAACTGATGCTGTCTATGTATATATTGTCTAAGCATGATCGTTCATGAAGATTTTTTAAAAGCATCTATTTATCACAGCATCAATAATTTAGAATACAGGGTACACTAGTTTGTGTAGTTGTTGTGACAACCCTTCTGTGTTGATTGCATATGTTCCAACCTGTATGTATAACAGACCTTTATAGCAAATATTTGAGGGTGGCATAATCCTTAATTTTGTATTAAGTGATTAAATTGTACAAGAATATTAGAAAGGAAAAAGTGATTACTCTCTTGGATTTGAGAACATAGTGATTTCAGAAGTTTCATCAATGTTTTTTTTTTGTCCAGGAAAAGAAAATATTATGAACAGAGAAGAAATTGAAAAATCTCCAGGATTTTTCTATCAAGTATAAAATTCGGCTTTATTTTAATAACATTTTGTCTGTGCAGTGTTTATATGAAGAAATAAAGCTGAATGTTTCTTCCAAAATACATCTCACACAGATTTCATAATCACATACATCTGATTCTGAAATATGGAGCATAGCAAAAGTCAATATGAAAATATTTCCTAACCCTACAGGATAATATTTCCTGTATATATATTTTTGAAAAGATGAAATAGAAAATATTTTTATTGTTCAAAAAAAGTATGTGGACTGTCCAGAATAAGCGCACTTTCTTTTCTAACTTTGGAATCTGATATTTAAGACAAATAAAAAATTAGTACTGATTTAATGACACAAGATAGGATCATCGCTTCTGTGATATAGTATTTGAAATTCCTTTTAAGCAAAGTGATGTTATATTTTAAACACAAAGAAGAATAACAGTTTTAAAAGAAACTTTAATCTTTTCTTAACTGAGAAATATTTCTCTCTCTTTGCCTCTCTCTGTACTTTATTTTATTTCGATGTACTTTTACTTTATTTATTTATTTATTTTTCTGGTACTGACTATTGAATTGGAGCCTCCACACTGTGCTATTTTTATTTATTTTTTTAGGTCAAAGTTTATTGTCCAGATTTGGTTCAAAGTTGCATCTTCCAGAGTGCTAGAATTGTAAGCATTAACCACCATATCTGGCTTTTTTTTTTTCAATTACCAATTACATAATAAAATTAAACCAAGGGAGAACAATTTATTCTAATAATAATTGGAATTATAATATTATGTTCTTATCCATTTAGAATGTTTGACGTTTGTTTGCTAAGTTGCCAAAGGGAAAAAATTATATATATATATATATATATATATATATATATATATATATAGTATTTTATATTGAAAAAAAATTTAAGTTTCCCTTGAGTCCCCTTCCCATCTCAAACATTCTTCTGAAAAAGGTCACAAAGTCAATGAAGTTGGCCAACATTTCAGTCATTTCATTGCTGTATTTTGGAGTTAGGTGGTTTAAACCAAAATAAATAAATAAAATGAATATTTCTCAGAACTTTTTCAATTTCTTATACACTCTAAACTTTTTTTCTTTTCTTATTCTGATGAAAGCTAGACTTCATTTTAAGAAAAAAAAAACACTCGATTACATCTATTCTAACCTGTGTGTACAGCAGGCCTTTATGGCAAACTTTTGAGGTGGCAAATTTTAATAAAATCTTCTAGTTGTAACTATAGAGAAAACTGAGAGAGTTTTGAGACTTGTCTTTCACTCCAAAGGACAATTTTTGCAGATAGGTAAAACTCATAAATATATACAACCCAAGTGTAGTTAAATACATTCTTAAGTGGCAATAATAAATAAGTTTTTTACTAAGACACGCTGCAGGCAACTAGTCAACTATATAACTCATAAACTCTAAAACTAAGTCTCAATGCTCAGTCTTAGCTAGAAATTAACAAATAATCCAATGCGCATTCATTAATTCATTCTTCCCCATTTTGTGTAGTATGCATATATGATACAAATCAGTTACATTAAACTCAAGAATTTTATGCTTACATATGTTGTTTCCACCTGACATTTTCCCCCTTTCCCTGTCCCCTCTCCCCACGCTTTTCTTCATGCCCTTGACCCCAAAATCTTGCCTATTTGGCTCTCTTATTTATTTACACTCTGGGCTTCTCTTATTAGAGAACCCACGGGATACTTAACCTTCTGAGTCTGACTCACTTCACTGAACACAATGATGCCAAGTTGTGTTCATTAGTTCACGGATGTGAATTTTGTCAGAACCTCAAAATAACATTCAGCAAGACATTCTGCAAAATATCTTTACATTTTATGTTAAAATCTTGTGGATTTTTTTAAAATTTAGATGTACATTTATGTTCTATCATTTTCAAATCACATAGTTCTCATGTTACCAAACTAGAATAAGTTGTGAAATTTCAGATTGGCTTGTTCTGTTAAGAAAAAAATGAACATTTTATGAAAATTCAAAATTTTCAAAATGTCCTATAAAATAAATGATCTTTATGAGATTATAAATCTATTTCATATTGAAGTACAGACGGCAAACATAAAACTACCGTTTTAGCACAAATTCATTGATATTGTAATTTATAAAATTTGCCAGTATTATGTGCTCTTGGACTTTTAAAAGGTTTCTAAAACAACATTATCTATAATAAACTTTTGCATTGTAATTTCAAAGTATAAGGATTCATTGTATTTATTTTTTGTGAAATTTGGAAATATATAATTTTCATTTCTTCACTCAGAACTACTGAAATTTCAAGAACTCATTTAAAGATTTCAAAATTTAATTTATACTTTCTAGAGAAAGAATGCTTCACACTTGAAAGGTCAAAACTTTATTTAGTTGCCAATGGACAGAAATATAGACATTTTACATCTTTAGTTTTAAAGCCCAAACCATAAAACAGAATTAAAACACTTAATTAAAATATATAAAGTAGGGTTTACAATTCCAAAGAAGTACCTCTGTTGGGTATCTGATTCTTTTTCATTAATTGGTTATTTTATTTTTGCTAAGTGTCTGCAATACACAACTGTGACACTCATTTTGGGGAGCCGGTAGGTTCTTGTCATTTTTCCTCCCTCTTCTTTGCAGCCTTTTCTCCCTACTTAGTTCACAGAACTTTTCTTCATCTCCCAAAACTCTACCTCCTTTCCTATTTTTAGCATCCATTTTATTTTTCTTGTAAATTAATTACACCCTCAGTTCCTGATATAGCAGAAACCCCGTGTGATATTTAACCTTCTTAACCATGTGAGTCTGACTCATTTCATTTTGCACGATGGTCTCAGGATCAACCCAATTTCCTACTAAATGGCTCAAGTTCACGCTCCTTTACAACTGAGGCTACATCTTTTTGGATACAATGCTTGCTTAATATAGACCCACAAATCATTGAACAGGGAAGAAGACACCATCAAGCAAATTACCCGTTTTCCTACTCTCAATGAAAGAAGAATGAATATCTATTAAACGTTGGATAAAAAGTATCAAATGTTTAAATCATAACACCAAGTCTCCATTTTTTTATTATCACAGAAATAAAGTCATGTTTGGCTCTGCACACACTAGAAACAAAAAAAGCAATTATAAAGTGTGTAGAAAAAACTAACAGAGTCAGTAAGTACCTTAGTCATACCGTCACTGGGGATTCACTATTGGCATGGAGAGAATATTTGCCTGTTTCTAAAAATCCTATAAACTGCCTTTCCCTGCCATTGCAGTTTTATTGGCTATGAGGTTTGTTGTGTCCAGCCACTGATGCAAACTTTATTTCTCTGTCCCCAGTGATATGGAGATTTAATATTTCACTGTTCTCTTTGTCAAAATCACATAAAACAAAATAATTGGAATGGGAACAATTGTGATCTACTTCCTGTTTGTGAGTCATCAAGGAAATCAAAGCAACTGATGTTCTTACTCCAAGGGAAGTCAGAAAAATAAACAGCAGTGCCCACGGGCTCCTCGCGTGCGTGGCGCCGCTTAGTTGATATACCAATCTAACGAAGTAACATTCCTGCCTTACAAATGAATTTCCTGAGCCCCAGGGCTTCATAAGTAGGAACCACTTGAACTTTGTTTTGTCCGATTCCAGAGTGTATTCTGAAGTATATTTTACACTAACTGATTAATAACCAATCAAAAGGGTATTTGAGAAATCTCTTAGCGTAATGTCATGGACACTGACCATTATTTGTTTAGATCTCCTTAACATCTATTCCTTATTTTTGTAAAGCCCCAAATAATTTTTGTTCATTCACTCGAATTTTACCTTTCTACTATCCATACGAAACATGAAGTGTTTACCATTGTAGATGAACTTTTTTAACTGAAAACGAAGCTTCTTCGTTACTTGCTAGTGTAAAATCCATCTATTTGGCACTAAGGAAAGAGAACATTTTCTTTCTCTCTTTCTTTCTCTGCAAACAGGAAATGTAGCATAAGGAGGGCCTTGATCATCTTAGGCATGTATCCTACCACTCCCGCTTCAGGAGAGTTGAATAAAGTATTTGCCATATTTTAATTATATATTTCCGTGAAAATCATGCTATTAACTTTTAAAAAATAAATTAGTATTGAGTAAATTTAGCATCTGTCCATTTAAGAAAAGTTCAATTGGTTAGTCATCTGTGTGCACAGCTGTACGCTGAAACCAGCAAGTGGGGAAAGCAACTGGCCACTAGTGGGTCCCGGGGGAGACCTTTGCCCTCTAGGAAAGAAAATGCCAAAAAATGTCTTGCACTTTATTTTCTAAAAATGGGCCATTTATTATCACACCATTTCATACATCCAAGGAAAGAATATATTACCTAATATTGTTTTGAACTGTGAAAATGAATTTTTACAGTATTCTTTTTAAGTAAACTTGATGCTTTTTACAATTTCATTATGATTCTTACAATTATGTTATGCTTCTTCCATTACAATTTCTTACAATTGCCATTACATGTTTCTCAGGATGTACCATCTATTCTTGTAGTTTGTATTTACACGGATGTATTATATCCACATGTGAATATTCCATTTGTCCATTCTTAACAATAACTGCTATTTGACTCTATGCATGTATTATTATAAAATTATTGGTATACAGAGATTAAAATCTTGTAATTTTCATTAAAAATAACTAGTCTAAGCTATCCATGTACTGATGGGTTTTCTTCAATTTAGCTGATTTTTGGTACAACTACACACTTATTGAAGACATGTGAAATGTATGTACATCTTACCAGCTGTATTTCTAACAACTACAAAAAATATTCCACCACTCTAAGGCCTGCATTGTCATTTTCTTAGGAAGAAGTCTTGTCGAATTTTTGTTCTCAATTTTAATTTGGAGGGACAAATATTTGAATGCAATATTTTATTCAATTTTAAATTAAAAACTTTATCTCTTCTCTTTAATGACAACAACTCTCCATCTCTTTTTGTTAAGCAAACCCTTGACTATTTTGATGAAAAATAATTATTATAGCAAATAATTTCATAAAATACATCTCATTTTCACTTTTACAGTGTTTTATGCATGTTAGAATATCTACCATAACAAAGATTTTTTTCCCCAAACATTCTAAAGTCAGGCCAAGTTTCCTTCCCACCCACCCTACATTTTCCTTTGGATTTGACATGTTTGCCCAAAAGCTCATGGACTAAATGTTTGGCTACCAGCTTGTGGTTCCATTGGTAGTGATGGGGTCTTGCAGGATGATCTGGAAGCAAGAAATTGCTCTTTTTTTTCATTTAATTAAAAAAATTTTTCTCTGTATATACATGCTTTCTAAATTCTATAACATATTAGACACATGGGATTTGGGGAATCAGGGAGTATCTTTGCCTACCCCTTTTTTAGAAGTTCACTCCTTTCCTAGCTGACCATTGCCTCTCATTCTACCCCATCACTCATGTTGAGACATTTTTTATGTCACGATTTATGGATTTCATAAGAGGAACACCCATTTACAGTCAGTCTTTTGTGTTTGGTCCATTTCACTGAGCATTATTGACTCAAGGTGACCCCTTTTTCAATCAACAGTTTCACATCTATCTTTCTTTATGACTGCACAGCATTGAAACGCAAATCAAAACAACACTGAGATTTCACTTCACCCCAGTGAAAATGACCTACATCAAGAACTTAGAAATAACAATTGTTGGTGAGGGTGTGGGAAAAAAAGAACTTGACTCCATTGCTAGAGGGAATGCAATCTGGTACAACCATGATGGAAAGCAGTCTGGAGATTCCTTAGAAAGCTCAAAATAGAAATTCTATTTGATCCAGCTACTGTTCTACTGAGCATGTTCCCCAAATAAATAAAGTCAACCAACCAAAAAGACAAATGCGTATAAATCTATATTTATGGCAGCACAATTCGTGATAGCCAAATTCTAGAAATTAGGTCTAGACAATGTTTTTAAGAGTCTGTTGGAACAGTAATCCCATCTTCCTTCTTTCTTTTACTTCCTGGCAGCAATAAAGTAAATATTTTGGCACCACCATGTACTGTTCTTCTCGCTCTACCCCCAACAGCGTGATCTAGTCACTAAGCACCGCACCTTCCGATGCCCGGAGTCAAACAAATCTTTCTTCCTTTAAGTCTATTTTTCTCAGGTATTTGTCACACTGACAAAAAGCAAGCAGACCTTAGGTGTATGACTTTCTAGCAGTCAAGAGAATATCATCATCCTCCTCTCATTCTGCAGTAGCTGACTGCAGGAGTGACTGTTTTCTTGGCACCTAAGCGTTCCATGGCATGTAGCTAGCCCTCGGGCTTATTTAAATTCCAGATTGTCATACTTTTCTTTTTAATTGCTGCTAGCATTCAGGAAATGAAGCCTTCTCATCTCATTCCTGGTCTTTAAATATTTTGGCTTTTGGCCAGTTGAATTAAAAAATAGATGTTAAGGTTCATTTTTGTCAAGTTTTTCAAAATTTCTACAGGACTTTGATTAAAAGTGAACTAGAGTCTAGGAGAAAAAGAGGACTTCAAGATATTGTCTTTCATGTAATAAATCTGTAAATCAGTCGCTCAGTTTATAAAAATTGTATCCTGACACTTCCTCTGTGGAAATCTTTCAAATTAATTATAAATGTTATTTCTAGGCTTGCAACATTTGGTTTTACTATAAGTAGTGTATGTTTTTACATTTGGTTTTGTAGTTACTGTTAGTGCAGAACATTATTTGCTTTTAGTTATAAGCTTTAAATTATTCCCAAACAAAAGCAAATAAATAAAATTCTGTAGCTCCTGGTTTTCCTAGGGAAAACTGTACCTCAGAAGTTAGAAAAATGCGCCTCTTAAATAAGAATTGAAATCATAGGAACTTCTTGTGATGAAACAATAAAATTATGTATGATTTACTTAAATATTATAAAACGTATCAAAAATAAATATGCAGAATATTTGCCTTAGAAACCATGCATTTGTATACAAAAAGAGGATTTTTTGTGAAAATAGCTTGGTTTTTGCCTTAGTTTTCAAATTTTCCATTAGGTTAATCTTTTTAACGGTAATTTACAAACACAGTATATTCAAAATACAATCACTGCACATTTCTTTAGCAAATGATTTATGAATCATTTTAATATATTTTAAAATTTGAATGCACTTTAAGGAAAATGCTTAGCTGCAGTTTCAAGATTACAACCTTATGAAACTGTATATTCCTTATAGTTTGAAGTTCAAATTACCTTAAAATTTATTTAATGAAGCCTTTACTGTAGGTTTTAAAAATAACTCTAAAATAGTTTTAGCAGAATTTTGAGCCCAAGCAGTTTATATAGAGCAGGTTTCCTAAAGGCAGAATAGTGTTCTACCTTTTAATTCAAAGACGAAGCAGCTGAGATTCAAAAGTATGAGTTTGCTGGTGTCCGAGTTTCAGAATTAATATTGTGAGAAAATATGAGATGGTCAAAAAGGGGAAGGATTTATAACTGTGACGTGATATACACGTGCACAAAATACCCAAGTTCAATGTAAACATTATTGTGTGTATCACATATATACGTATTACTAAAATGGGAGCAAATAAAAAGGAAAAAAAGAAAATATTGTGTCATTGTATCTATTTAGTAAAGCTTACCATATCAACATGCAAACCCGAGAAGAACGTAGCTCAGGAACGGAGATCGGTACTTACAAGAGTGTGAAAATGAAAGGGCACAGAAGTGCATTGGGATAAAACAGTTCAGCTTGAAAGGAATAAAATTTGCATTAGGGTTATAGAGAGAACCAGTGTAGAATTTGTGTTGAAGGGATTATATAAATCTTGGATACAGAGTCAAGGGATGCTAACTTTACCTTCTAGAACATAATTTAAAACTTAGGTGAAGAACAATGTGGCATTGAGTCAACTGTCTTAGAGTTACATTCAAATGACCACTTGTAAAACTCCAGCTAAGAGTTAGGTATAGAAGAAGGAGAAGAAAAACTTGAAATTATAACACCCAAAGAAATTGCAGGTGCACATTGTATCTGTTCATAGACAATGGGACTACTAGAGAGAAAGTAGGTGAGTTCTTCTATTTCCAGAGACATAGAAGTTGCTTCTTATTACTAGCATGGGGCAGGGTGGGCTGCAATGAATGGATGAACAAATACAAAAGCGTACAGTCAGGAAAAGGTAAATAAATCACGGGATGGTGTAGGAGATACTCCTTTAACTGCCAATGCTCCTGCTGCCGCAGCATAATACCAAACACCCACACCTTAAAGGAGGAGAATTCTACTCTGCACGACGGACCACATACAGGACCCAAGAACGTAGATTCTAGGACTGGTCCAGACACAGCCGGAAGTGTGCTCCAGCAACTCTCTGAGCTGCTCTGGTGCCAGTCAAGCTGACACAGCTAAACGTAATCACCACGACGGAGGATGGCTGAGGATATGCCTATTTGGTTGAGTGCTCAGAAATCCTCTCCTGCGAGATATAGCCAAGCTGAGTTCCGAAGTACATAGAGAAGCCAGCCTTGGCACCATCTGCAAGCAGAATATTTCAGAAAAAAAGAAAGAACTAGAACAAAGACCACAGCATAGAAGCAGGGCTGGTGTGGGGGAGTACCAACACAAAGGACAACGAAACTAGATACAAGGAAAGAGACGTAATAGTGGTGACAGTGTGACACAGGGCTGGGTTTTAGAAAGCAGTGGGAGGTGGAGTTAGGAATTTTGACAGCATCTTTCTATGCATGTTTTCTAAAGATCTCACTACTTTAAGACTAGTTTGTGCAGTAGTATGGATAGAGGAAGGAGTCTACCTACTCTATTGTTTTTAGGGTGTCTTTTCAAGGAAAGAAATGGAAGATTAACAGAAATTTCCCCTATGTAATTAGGTAGCTCATATTTACTCCCCCTCACAACACAAAATAAAAATTAGGGGTGAGCATATTTTAAAGAAAATACCTAAGAGTTACAGCTTGTTCTGGAAATTTGAGGTCCTTAGGAACCATTAAAGAAGCAAATTTAAGCAGCTGGAAACTCAGATGACAGGTCTTGGCAAGATATGTAAATTTGGAATTTATTGACATGCGGATGTTATTTAAATCCGTGGACATGGATGAGATCACTGACAGGAAACATCATTTTCCTCAGCCTAGTCACAGGTTTTTTTTTTAACCTCATCGTTAGTATTTACACAGTGAATCCCACCTCTCATTCACTAACATTCATCTCAGTTCATCTAGTTGCCTAATTGTTAATTATCACTGAATTTAACAAAATTGCTAGGGGGACAGCTACAAAAGAAGTTCAGTTAAAAGGCATTTCCTGAAATCTCTGATCTGTAATAAAGGTTGCATGCTTACTGGTGTACTAAAAAAGATCTAGTCTTTTTCTGAAATAATTTAATTTTCTTTCCCCAGAAAGAGTTTAATAAACATTTGGATTAAATTGGTAGCTTAAAATACTCACTGTAATCAAGGCTGCTACAGGAAATGTAATTGCGATTCTCAGGAGTAAAAGTGAGTAGCGATCAGGGATCAGGAATGAAGGAGAATGAATGTAGTCATGGAGGATACAAGATCCTTGGCAATGAATAACCGTTTCCCTCAGGAAAGGGGTCAGTATCCTAAAACCAAGATTTTCAGCATGTTGGTGTTGGTATCATCTTTTCTCTCTTCTCAGATGCAAAGGTGAAAAAGGTAGGTGACAGAAAGATGCTGGTGGTTTTGTTTCTCTTTATCTTGAGGAACAAAGAAGCCAAAACAAATCTTGTAAATAAAATTACCCAAATTCAACTCACTTTTGAGCTAGGTTTTCAAGTCGACTGTATGACTATTTGTAAGCAATTTCTCTTTGATAAGTCTGATAGTCACTTATCTATTACTAAAAATTGCGCATAACCAGCACACTTTAATTTGGACTTGGAAAATTTGCCATATGGAGCTTTTCAAGGAATTTGATAAGACATCCATGCAGTTTGTTATAAGCAACACAAGCTGTATGCAAATAAACTTGACAGCACTAAAAATGTCCATTCTTGGAAAGTTTACAAAGTGCACAGTCTATGAAAACACTTGAGTGTGTGTGTGTGTGTGTGTGTGTGTGTGTATGTGTGCACGTGCTTGTGTGTGTGAGATGACAGAAACATGTTTGAGGGACAAATAGATAAATTACAAAGAGGGGTTAGAGCACACTGAGACTATAGCAGAGCAAATTCTGTTCACACTGATGAGACTCTACCTTGTATGAGAGTGATTTATTGAGCATTTTCTATATATTATTTATGGTATTACTGCCTTGTTTCAGCTTGTGCAAATAATTCTACAGTCTTATAAAACAGATAACCCCAGTGAGGTTAATAATAAAAATGAGGCTCAAAAATCACACAATTCATAAATAAGCAAGTTTGAACTTGAAGTCTAATTGATTCCCAAGGTTATACTTAGAATCATTCTATATTCTGACCAAGTATACATGTTGGCATGTCTAGGGTAAAAGATTTCTGGAGGGTTCAGTTCCATGGTTCTGGGCTAACACTTTTACAGTTTTTTCTTTCTTTTTTCCTGTCATCCTTTGAATACTCTTTATATATGTGATAATCACCCTTTATTATAGAGAAATTATCAAGGTGGAACTAATCTAATCACAAGAGTCCATAGAAACAAAGGCAAAAGGCAAAATCAGAGTATTGGGAAGTGTGAAAATAATTTGGTGGATCGACGTGTAGTGGCTGGCTTTGATGACAAAATAATAACGCACAAGGAAAGACAGAAAGGAAATACCATTATGAAAAGGCCACACGGGGAAGCTTTTCCATATTGACACAAATCATACCGATCAGAGGGTTTTAAAAACTGAATAATTTTGCCCACATCCCTGTAATTTAATCTGAAGTCAAAAAATCTTGAGGTATTTTAAGATGATTATGCTTCAAATATACATTTAATTATATGTATATAATCATGATAGGTCCTTCATAACCTGATAATGTAGAAAGGTGGAAGCACATGATTCAATGAGTCATTTCAGGAAAATCAGAATGAATTTCATATTAACGCAGATGTAGTCCAGTCGTTTTGTCCTCAACATCATTGTCACTGTGTTAAAGATGCTCTAGAAATGAGTAGTGAGAAGGACTTTCCCATTAGGTGATAAATAAATGGCCATAAGTTCAACTAGAATTATCAGTTTGAACATGGGGGAGCCCTGAGAAATTATAACATTAAAGAGCTTCAGTTTCAATGAGATCATTTTATCTCTGGTAAGCATGTATTCGCAATATTTTTCTCTTATTTATTTATTTATCTATTATTTTTTGCTTCATGAACTTTTATGCTTTGTGTAGGCTAGTGATTTCTCTGGAGAGAAAGATTCAAGTAATTATAAAATAAAGGCCCAGAATATTCAAGTCTTGGCCTAGAAGCATCTATTACTTTCTTAATCTCATATTCAAAATAGCCTCACTCCAACTGAGAAAGTGCTAATTTATTCTGTCCCTTTTCTTGGAGATTTATGCCTTGATATGAGAATAGGTAAATGAGAAGATAATTGTTCTATTTTTTCCAAAAATATGTAGACCTTGGACAATATAAAAAAACTTTCAATAAGTCATTCTAAAACTATTTATACTAATATAGCCCAAAACCTCCTCCTCAACAAGGATTAAAGACCACTTCAATGATCTCTGTGTCTATGATACAAAACACATGAATGTGACATGATAACAAATGATATTTTATTTGCTTATGTGTTCAGGTAATTCATGCAACATACATTTTTCCATTTAATATTGACTACAGGCTTGTGAAATGCATGGAGATATAAACATAAACATAATATTTGTGAAAAGATAAATTATTTGCCCAAGACAGAAGGCCAGCACATTTCAGCCCAGAGATGCTTGTTAAGTTTTGGTTAATGAATAAGTGTTAAATTGGGATGTGGCTGTATTTTAATTATTACCTATAACTTTTCTCTCTATAGAATTTGGGATTATGTTTACATAACAAGCCAACTCAAGGTTAAATATATTTAAATTTTTCAGGATGTACTCATGAGCGTGATTTTACATCTACTTCCTTTGGCAGCTGGTACAAATATGATGGTTAATTTCAGAGAACTGCTGAAATACAAATTACGTGATTTGGCTTAATAGTAGTTTACGACATCCAGCTCAAGTAAAATATTGATAGATTAACATTTTTCACCGTAGGTTACCCAATATTAGCAATTTTGTGTGACATTTCTTTTGGATATATAAAACATATAAATGAAATTTCTCAAATATGGGAAGTGAGTTATCAGTAAAATGAGATAGTACACACACCATTTCACTTGATAATAATCAACTTTTTGATAACTTGTTTCATGTACTGTGTGTTCTGCCCTTTTCCTTTTGTTCAGAGCTATGGTAGATTCAGCCATCTAGAGGTAATGACCAGAATAGATACTTTTGAGTGTTTGTTTCCTCAGTTTTATGACTGACAATGCAACATTTTCCCAAGAGGCTATATTTTAATACACATGGCCGTACTTTTCTCCAGCTCAACCCTCCTAAGTCTGTTTTTAAGAATAATTTCAGTTAAGTCTGCCAAAATATACTTTAGATATCTTGGCGCTTTGACAGAAAAAAGCATTCGTTAATGCTCTGAGAAGGCTGACTGCGGACATGGAGCAATCCAGGAGGAAGGAAGACCAGAGGAAACACTAAAAATTCAGCATAAGTAGAAAATAAGTGATTAGAAAGGGCTAAATATCCAAATCACCACAAGCAATAGTGAAATTTTCTACATTCTCATTCAAATTCAGAATTTGAATTTGAGTTCTGTCACGGTTTGGATCTGGAGTACCTCCCAAAGCCTCCTGTTCCTGTGGATACCGTGCAGGGTTGGGAGGTGGATCCTGGCTGGAAGGGGCGGTTACTTAGAGCTTGGCTTGGAGGGGCCCTGGCCAGTTTGCCCTTCCTTTCTGTCTCTGTTCTACCAGGCTGTGAGGAGGTCTGTCTCCCAGGGACAATATAGCTCTGGCTGCAACCCCACCATGTGATTCCATCATTTTCCAGCCGCTCATCCATGAACAGGCTGACAGACTGAGACCTTCTGAAATCGTAAGCTACAATAAATCTTTCCTCCCTAATTTGTGGATGTTGGGTTTTGAGTCACAGCAACAAAAATGTAACTAAGACAAGTCCTTGAATCTTAACTAAGAAAGACAAAATGATTCCAGTGTACTGGAGAAATCTGGAAACTGATGTAGCCACAAAAAAATCACTTAAGTGTTTGCCAGCCAGTGAAACCACATAAAACTCTTAATTAAAAATAAAAGAAGGTGAGTAGAATTTATAGAGTCAAATAATGATGAGCTTAATTTTAGATTAATAAAGTCAAACCACAGTGCAAGTGATAATGCTTACAAAAGACACATTTGCATTTTCAGAGGGTGTTCATTTTGCAAGAAAAAGAAAAAGCTGAAGTTTTGCACACTTGAAGGTATCTTAAATTATAATCTTCAGATTAATACAATATGGTTCACTTTATACTTCAGAAGATATTAAACAGAAGTAAAGTTTGGTAGCACTGTTATGGGTTTTTATACAAAAGTGTAAGCATACTGCATAAATGGAAATGTCTGGGATTTTACACAATTTCAAGAATGTTTGCAACCATTATTTTAGTAAGTCTTTAAGTAGTGCTGTGAGTCTGAGGGGTAGCTGTACTGCGTGGAGCTGGGAGCTCACCAAGACTTCACTATGTGGATTGGCGCCAGAGAGTGACTTCAAAGCAAACATCCTAGGTTTCACAGCAAAAAAAAAAAAAAGGAAAAGGATTCATATCACCAAAGAACTTGATAATAATGACAGTTGAGCTGTCAGAAGAAACAGAAAATATCTATAATATAAAAGATGTATTAAAATAACATGTACTTAAAGCTTTTTACATAAAATAATTACCATATACTATGATATGACTGTAACGTTTATACATTTTAAAACTATAAACCTACCACTGTAAATGTACTTTAATATTTTACCAATTTTTGCAATGCTAGAAAAGATCCAAATAGGCTATGTTTCCAACATTAAAATTAAGAAGGAACTTATTTATTTAAAGCATTCCAAAATGTTTAATATATCATACAAAAATTTACAGATTAAACATGTTTGGTTATTTTAATCAGATTTAAAACTACTTTCAGCATGTCATAAACAGATTTATAAAATAATTTAATTAATAGGCTTCCTTATTCAATTCAATTTGAATACACAACATAACATTTTGAAGAATCAGGAGAAACTTATACATGTAAAATCCCAAGAATATGGTGAATAAGTATATCATTATTTTTACTGGCATATCGTTTTAATTTCTAATGTTCCCATTTTTTATCTCTGTATAAGACAGGGAAGTGCTCTCTAGAACATAGCTGCCTTTTGGCATTTCCGGAAGTTTTTATTTCTCCATCTGCAGCTCTTTCGTGTTCCATAAGAGCATCCGTCAGTGGCAATCTTGTTTACAGAAGCCAGAGTACACGCTTTCTCTCTGATTTGGTATATCGCAAGCAGACAGAATAAATGACACTTGAGTCATAATTTGGAAAATTGCCACCAGTATTTTTTTTTTTTTTAGATATAGCTCATGGTTTTTCCCCTATGCAGATAACACTATCCTCTCGGGTGGATAATAATAAACTATCTGGTTTTAAATTTCAAGTAGAATTTATAAGAGAACATCTTAGCAGTTTATTAACAACTGCTTTGTTTCCAAAACAGTCTTGGTGTTATTGAAATTTTTTTAAAAAAACTAAACACAAAGTCCATACCTCCTCGAAAAATGTTCATAATTATGGATAAACACAAATATTTAAATATACACATTTAAGTACTTAGTACAAAGTAAATTATACTACTTCTTTATTATAATGCAGACCATGACAGTTTTTCCAGTGAATAAAAGAAATAATAAAAATCTATGAACAGAGAAAGTCCAAAGATGTAAGGTAGTTTTTCCCGATTTTATTGACATATATATATATATATATATATATATATATATATATATATATATATGCAAAATTTAAGGTTTACAATGAAGTTGAGCATTTTGTGCACATACGCATCCTGCCAAGGACACAAGGGCTTTCCCACTCTCTTTCTGTCCCTCCCTACATCTTCCCCTCCCTCCCTTCTCCCCCACCCTACCCCCTATTTCACTTTGTTTTTTGCTTTAAGTTCCATAATAGTTGTGATCTGAGACTCTCATATCAGAGAGACCATTTGATTTTTTGCCTTCTGCTTCTGACTTACTTCACTAAGCATGATGTTCTCAAGCGTCTTCCATTTGCCCACAAAGGCCTCCACCCTGTTGGACTTTATTGCTGCATAGTGTTCCATTGTGTACAAATACCACAGTTTGTGTAGCCACTGGTCTGTTGATGGGTATTTTGGTGACTTCCACATTTTAGCTATTGTTAG
This sequence comes from Ctenodactylus gundi, assembly GCA_004027205.1. Taxonomy (NCBI): domain Eukaryota; kingdom Metazoa; phylum Chordata; class Mammalia; order Rodentia; family Ctenodactylidae; genus Ctenodactylus; species Ctenodactylus gundi. The sequence continues at coordinate 25,748 of PVKB01001877.1, forward strand.
TTGTGCTGCTATGAGCATGGGTATACATATATCTCTGCTGTGTGTTGTTTCGGCCTCTTTTGGATATATTCCCAGGAGGGGTGTTGCCAGATCAAAGGGGATATTTATTTCCAGTCTTTTGAGAGCTCTCCATACTGCTTTCCAGAGTGGTTGTACGAATTTACACTCCCACCAGCAGTGCAGGAGGGTTCCTTTCTCCCCACAGCCTCGCCAGCACTGATTGCTATTTGACTTGTTGATATAGGCCATTCTCTCTGGAGTGAGATGGTATCTTAGTGGTGTTTTACATTTTCCTGTCACTGACAGGAAAAAAAAATCTTTTTTGGTGAAATCTGAAATTCCAATGCCTAATGCCTAGCATACTATTAGAAAAGTTTTAATAAATATCTTGTGAATCAAATAGATGTTGACAGGTAGCAGCCACATGCAATCGGCACGCAAAGAGCCTCTCAGTGGCGGGAGCCTGGGCTGTGAGCTTGGCTTAGATCCCATTACTAAGTCCTCAAACATTTCTGAAAGCAAGTGTTTTTAACTTTGTTTCATTACTGGACACACCAAGAGTAGGAAAGCTGGATTCTTCAAGTATTTGCAAACAACAGAGAAGAACTCAGACATCACAGAACTATATCTGTATACTTATCTTCCTAAACCCTTCTATGGTATTACACAACCATCTTATCATAGAATTTATTTAAAGCATATTATAAATGACATCCAGGTGTTTTCAGTAGATTGAATAACACACAGCATATGCCTCTTTAACTACCAATTGTGTAGGGACCCCAGAAACAGAAATTCCTCGAGATTATTTGCCCTCAGATTTTGAAAAAGCTATCAGGGGAGTTAGAAGTTCCTTTTATTTTTGAGATGAGTCCTTCTGTCCATTCTATTACATAACAAGGAAAAGACTCTGGAGAAATAAGACATGAATTCTCTTAATTCTACTCTCTTGCATTTTCCCCATTTATCTCTTCTTATGTTCTCTCTCTTTCTAAGGGAAAGCTTTGTGTGTGTGTCCTGTATAGGTTGTTGCTCCCTACCTATTCTTGCTTGGGCCATGTTTTAAATAGTCCTGAGGTGATTTTTTGCAAACAGCTGCATTTAAAAGAAAAGTTTATGACAAGACAGATAAAAAAAATCACTCTCTCAGCTCTGGTTAAGCCAACATTTGTTTTGTGTTGCTGATTGTTCTATAGTGAAAATTGCCACAAATGAACAATGCTTTCCATTCTTAGCACATTTAGAAATTATGGAAATTAAGAGGAGACAAGATTATTCTGCTGTGCTTGGTGCTTGAAAGTATCTCTGGATAATGAGGACAGTTGTCCCACTTATCTTTTCCAATTGTCAGTATCATAGGCTTCCAAGGGAGACTCCAGATTAAAAAGGCAAATGAATCATAAATAGGCTTGCTCACGCCTCTGAGTTGATTATGTGGCCTTTCGCGTTGGCTTTACCTGACATAAGCATGTCTGGTGGAAAAAAAATATCAGATTCAGAAGGGATAATGGGTACACAATATATTCATTCACGAAAGAAAAAAATAGTAATATTGAGGGTTTTGGTTGCCATTTAGGATCTTATTTATAGAGTTACCTGTATTTGAATTTAGACGTGTTCAATTGTCCAGGAGATGTCACAAAAAATATAGTGACTTGAAATGTGAGCACATTCTTTAAGTACATATTTTTTTCTGTGTTGGCATACAATTTTATCTGTTGTAAATAATAGATAAGAGTAATCTTACCAAATATGTCACTAACTAGATGATTAAGTATATGTTTGTGTTGATAGCTATACTCATTGTCTACAAAAAACTTCTCTAACATCCTTCCTTTCTTTAAATGTCTGTATGTATCTCCCAAGACTGTTGCTACCTCGCGATCATGAGGACACACATCGATGGTGTGTTTAGGTAGTGTAATGCAATAATAGGAAGCTCTAGAAATTTGAATTAGTTTCCAAATCAATGGAACTACTCAAACTGGAGTTTACTTGGGCAAGATCACCAGTGGGAAGACATTGTTAAAGGGGATTGTTTCTGTAGGCTACCGCGATTCCATCAGATTGCTGTAATCTCAGAACACATTTTATTTTAATTCACTGTGAAGCAGCAGTATGAAATTAATAGTTGAATTTTGACTAGTCTGGCAGTGACTTTTAATAACCCTTGCCACATGTCCTTAGATAAATATCACAGCCTTTTCTTATAATGTATAAAATCTTGGGATAAACCTACTTTATCTGAGAACTGGCAGAATAAATGTCCTGTTACCTATAGCAGTGCCTTCCATAATCCACCTTCACTTTAGCTTTTACTCCTGTTCCGGGTTACTTTTTCAGAACGTTCACTCTAAATTCCTACAAGAGACTTTCAAACACATCAAAATGTTTTAATGGAGATGCATACTAAAAATTCATTATCAAGTACAACCAATATTATAATTTCAGGAATTTAAATGGTGGAATACTCATAATTATTGAACATATTAGAAATACCAAAACTTGAAAAGTAGGCTTATAATAATTCAACAGTTTATAAATGAACTTTTGCCAGAGACTACAAGTGCCATCAGCGTTCCAAATTCCCCATTGTCCCTCAAGCACATGGCTAAATTTCTGTGTGGAATATAAAATCATGTTAACCACATTAATAATAGCTAGCTGTTGTTAGATGGTCTGTGTAGTTATTATCAATGGGCAAAATGTATACAGTCAGTAAAAATATTTAAAAAAACAGGAGACAAAATTTTATTATGGGAAGGCCTAATTATTTATCATAAATGGTTTTTATTACCAGTTGTGAATAAACAAAATTCTGAATATGAAAGTACCTAAATACATATGGAATATAAACATTGTACACTTTATGAGTAATATTTTATGAAAATAATTCTGATGAGCATATAAATAACATTAAAATATTCTAAGGAAGTCCTTGAGACACAATGTACCCTTCTCCTACAGGCAAACTTCATAGACTTATTGATGTCTTATTGTGTGTGTATTCTCTAACACCGCGTGCTTACTGGAGGCAGGTACAATATCTAACATACCTTTGATGTGCCCACTGCACATTAATGTGGTGTTTTTCATAAATACTTTATACTTATCTCTTTCTAGCGCACATTCCTGAATTTCAGATTGGTGTTTCCAACTGCCTACCTTGCACCTGACTTCAATGCTTGTAGAAAACTCAGACTAACTATGCCAGTATCCACACTCTTTAAAGAAAAAGAATTCTCATTTTGCTCCTATTTTACTAAATGCAAAGCTGTTTTCTCAGGTACTTATCTTTGGACATTCATTCTTGACAATTTTTTTTTTTTTCAAACCACAATATGCAGCCAATCCTTCAGTTTGGTCATTTCCCTAACCGCCTGGGGCCAAGTCATTTTGTGTTCCTTGAGATACTGTAGCCCCTCCTCCACACCTTCCTTCTCTGCTGTGCATTCTCAACTCCTCCCCCAGAGTGTGGGTTCACTCAGCTCGTGTGCAAAACCTGATGCGGGTGCCTTTGTCCGGTCCTCTGTTGCTACTCTACCCGTCTCTACGGAAGCTTCTTCCTTGTCTCTGGGACAAGAATGCTGTCTTCTTACTGTTCTTCTACTTACTGTGAACCTGCCAAGGACACTTCTACATCAAGGATACCAGGGATACTTCTTTTCTCACATTTCCTATTATTTAATGCAATCTTACTGTAAACAGGTCATGGCTTGTTTGTTATGTTATTCTGCAAGACCTGCAATAATAAAATGTCACACACCAGATAAATTAAACATGCACACACACGTGTGCACATGCACACACACATAGAGGGAGAGAGAGAGAGAGAGAGAGAGAGAAAGAGAGAGAGATTAATTTTATATCATTCTGGAGGATAAAATGCAAAAACTAAGATGAGATTAGAATTCCTTAATTTCTAGAGATGGAAACCTCTGTGAACACTGAAATACATCTTAGCCTTTTTTAAATTTTGAGGTGGGAGGTAGGGCAAGTTCAATTTGCAAGGAGCAGAGAAGTATGAGCTTTTGCTGTCTGACACACACAAGGCCTTGGACTCAAATCTCCAGCATCACACAAAGATTAGCCAGACATGGTGGTGAATGCTCATAATTCCAGCACTCAGAGTCTGAGGCAGGTTTACCTGAGTAATAGCCTAGGCTGCATCGTGAGTTCAGAACCAGCCTGGACTACAGAATGAGAGCCGGTCTCAAAACAAACAAATGAACAAATAAACAAATAAAAATATAGTCCAGGACCAGCCTCAGCAACAGAGTGAGACCTAGCCTCAAAAGAAAAAGAAAAAAAAGAGAAAGAGAGAGAGGATTTATGAAGTTACCCTAGATGACCTCAAATATTTAATCCTGCTGCCTTACCTTTCTGAGATGCAGGTGTTACAGATATGTACCACCAGGTTAAGCTGGCTCTACAGCCTCTCTTCTCCACATGTAGATGGGTATTTCTTGGGTTTATTCTCACATGCCCTATTCTCTCTCCTGGTTTCTCTTCTGTCTCTTACAAGGACGTCAGTCACATGGGTAGAGAGTGCTATCTTCCAGGATGTCTTACTTACATATTCAATATCCATGATTTAAAGAAGGAAAGATTCATTTAGCTCAGAGTTCCAGAAGATCTCACGCATTCTGTCGACTGGTATCTGGCAAAGCTGGAAACATGTGGCAGAGGCTGGAGAAACCCTGTTGTAGATGGAAAGCTCAGCAAAGCAGAAGCCACGTCAGTCTGGAGACTCGGGCAAGGCTAGAGCCTCTCCAGGAAGAAGCTGTGTCAATTCTTCTTTCCTTTACATAGTTCAAACTGCCTGTCGGACCCTGAATTGGGCTCCCATACTGGGAGGAGGGGTGCTCCTCCCTCCTTTTCTGGCCCACAAGCAATAGCAAACACCTAAAAGCTCTGCCTTGGGTACTTCACAGTCTCAACATATTGACACAATTTTTCCAGGTCAGACCCCAAGCATCTACTCACCAGGCCCTACCTCTCGATAACAGACAGTTCCACATTTATCCCACCCTATGCAAATAATTAGACTTTGGGGGAAATTTCAGATCTAAATACTAGCGGGAGCTTGTTTAATCTTAATTACTTCTTTAAAATCCCTATAGTCAAATACAATCACACTTCACGGAGAACTGGAATCTATGAATTATGGGACGATGCAGCACACTTTATAATATTCTTGTGCATTTTAATGCCTCCATTGCGGACATGACTTTGAGTCTTTCACTCCTCTTTTTTCTATTCTTTGCAGCAGTAATTATTATCACTTAAATTAGATGCGTTGATTGTTTGTCTTCTCTATTTAGGAATGAATTAAACGAGAATAAAGAAATGTTTTTCGTTGGTTTTCTGTAGGCTGATTCTCAATGCATAGCAGCAGGAAAAAATGAACTCGGCAAGTTGATAACATAGGTGGTATGTCACCAAGGTCGCTGAAGGAAATGAGACATTGAAAGAATTTCAGTTGAAGTGAGACTACGGGAAAAGCAAACAACTGTGAGGCAGACACACTTGAGAGAATCAACAAATGCTGGTGAGACACTAATATATTTGCTACATTGATAAGCCATCTAGCAAGAAGGAGCTCTTTCAGAGAGTATGATGGGTGTTGGCTAGATTGAGGGGACACTGAGGTTGTGGTTTGGATTTGAGTGGCCCCAAAGTCTCATGTATTTGGGTGTTACAGACTATCTATGCAATCAAGTGCAGGTAGGAGATGTGGCCCTTGTCTGGAGAGGCGAATTGTGGTTGTGTGTTGGATTTAGTTATGTGATGAAGACGTAGGCATGTGGTAGATCGTAGATTACCAGCCGGTGGTGGTTTAGGGGCTTGAACATGGAACACGTGGAATGCTGAGGTTGAATTGAAAGGGAAAGATCACTGGGACAGGACTTGGAAGGATATATACTACTTCCTGCTCGCAGTGCCACGAGGAACTGCCTTTCCAAACCACCTCTGCTAGGTGCTTCCATTACTGCCAGTTGTCCACGGACTGTGATTTTCTGAAACTAAACTAAAATAAACGTTTCCTCTCCTAAGTTGTGAATATCAAGAATTCTATCACAGTGACAAAAAAAGTTACTAAGACATACATTTATTTGAAAAGAAACTCAGGGAGATAATGTTCTTCCAAGAAGGCTGGTGGTGTGGGCCATCTCTTAATGTAAATATATCTCTTAATGTAAAAAAAAAGTGATTGAAGTTAGCTCCTTGACATTCCTACATCACGTGGACACATGTGATTTCTTGTGGGAGTGACAGTCGTATGAGAGGAGGTTGACTGGTGTAAAATGCCACCCAAAGAGAAAGATCACAAGGAAGTATGGTAGAAGGGGAGCACAGGGCTGGAGATTAGATAGCTTGTGCGAGACTACGCGCATCACTGTCAGACCTGGAACGCAGGACGAGTGTCAGAATATACAGGTGCAGACACAAAGAAACTAAGATTGGATTATGTCGATAGAAACAAAACCACAGGTTACATAAAGTAACCATCACCAAAATGTACTCGAGGATAGGTCAGTTACACTTCCGGAGCCACCAATCCAAATGATATCCTTCTTTATTTAAATGTGTGGCAGTGGTATATAATCTCAGCACTTGTGGAGGCTGAGGCAGGAAAACTGCAAGTTCAGGCTCAGACAGGGCAAAATAGTGACTTAGTGAGACCCTGCTTAAAACCATAAATAAAAATGGGATGGTGATATAGTTCAGCACTAAAGTCCTGAGCTTTATCCTTCATAATGCCAGTAAATAAATAAGAAATAGTTAAATAAGAAATAAATACCCTTATAACAGAAGCCCACTCACAACACTGCACATTAACTTCAAGTGAAAAAGGAACAGAAAGAGACTGGAGATCACATATTAATTTTTAAAAATTCACCTAATCATCTAACACTATAAAGTTACAAAAGTAAACTCAGTTGGCCAGACTTGACTTCATTAAGGCTGACTTTGCCTTTTTTTTCTCTTACCTTGTGGTGGCCCTGAGCAAAGAGATTACTTATAACAATAATGTCATTTTTAGAGACTAAAGAACTATATAATTTTTGCAAATATGGCAGTATTATTCTTAATTCTAATTTGAGAGCAAATAAATATCACATTTCATGATACATGTCCCACATAGACTCTGAAATATATATATAGCTTATACAGGCTTGACTATGGATTAAATAAACTCTTGCTTCTGTCAGTTCATTGATTTGACATTGATCTGATTTGATTAGGTTGAGATAGATGATATCAGCTATAATATTGAGGAAGTAGACATTGCAAAGTAATTAGCCACAAAGCGCTTTTGGAAGCCTCCCCCATAATGAACTCTGAGCAAATGAGCCCGCACGCATAATATTTCTCATTTTAATTTGATTTCTGGACTCCAGAATTAGGAAGACCATCACAAAGATCCGTTGTTCTCTTGCCTGATACAATCAAAGGGTCAGCAATTTGATCTTGCCTTGATGACAACACCGTTATCTATGGCATCCCCTTTCCCATTTGGGAAAAATGAAAACCGGTGCTTAATTTGGTCTCTCATCTAATTAAGGAGAGCCAGTCCTGGCTTCCCAGGGGTAGATAAGCAGAACACGAATGTCAGAACTCAAACTCCATTTGAGGGAGGATGAAGAATATCGCAGATAGGAGAAGTCGCAACCCCGCCCACCACGCTTCCCTTCCACTCACGTCGTACCCCTCCCGCCTCTGTCTGTGGAGGGTGGCCAGCTCTCCCTTGTCCCCAGCTGGTGGGGCGGCTGCATTCCCTCTCAGCTGGCCTCTATTTGGACGTTGAGCTCTGTGTTAGCCTTGGGTTGTTTCATAATTCCACATTGCCTTACTGCTTCAATGAAACGTCTCTAGAAAATTCTACGAAAATAGAAATTAATGTAAAATGCTCCTAGAGTTTTAAAAAATACCGTTTTTAGAGCTCAAAATCCCTTTTTTAAATGTTCTTTTTAAAAATTTGAGACACAGTCTTACTAAATGGCTAACCTGCCCAGCTGGCCTCAAACTTGGCTTGAGAGCCTTCTGTCTCAGCCTTCCAGGGGGCAGAGGTTACAGGTGTGAGACCTCATGTCTGGCTCCAGCGCAGAATTCTTAAGAGTCCGTAACCCTACTAAGCTCTGCTTTCCGAGTTCAATTTTCTAAAATCGTGAGCCATCCATCTCCATTTTAATAAAGCCTACTTATCTTCATTACAGAAAAATTCTCTCCTTTCTTAAAAAGGAAAACAAGCTCTCAGGTGACGGAGCTCCAAATGACCATTTCCCCAGGCACAGGTGTGTCAGAATCTTTTCTAGCAGGACATCGCAGATGAGATAATGGACATGTGTGACATTGTTTCCTCACTTCCTGGCCAGGATTTCTCCCTTCCCTGCTTGGAAATGAATCTGAGCTTCAACCTCTGGCGCTAGCATTTGCACGTTCTCTCCATTCATTTGAGTGAGGAGAGATGGAGAAGGATACGCATGTCCCAGGCCTGAGGAATTTTGACACAGCTGTTTGACCCTAAAGCTGGGCTGGGGAAACTTTCTCTACCCAAAAGCCAGTGGGCTACTCATGACGTCGGCTGTTGGGCCACACAAAAGTATCAACTTAAAAATCGGCCCTCTGTATTGGTAAAATATTTTATTATTATCTAATTCAGTCATTCCTCAAATGTGACAGCCTTGGCTGTCCCAGACCAAGTGATTTCACTGGCCGTAAAAACATAGACCATGAGCGGGGCACTCCATAATGCTGGAAAAAAGAAAAAGAAAGGAAGAAAGAAAGAAAAAGAGAAAAAGAGTAAAAGCAAAAATTAAAAAGCACACAACTACACACACAAATCTGACTTTAAAAATTCCATTTTCCATGTCAGTTCTAATTCCTTTCTTGCTTTAGTCCAACCCACAAGTTGAGGGTCTTGATGTGCTCCATTATATAACTGGCTGTCCAATGTTGTGTCAGTGTGTAGATGCCATGTGGGGTAACTGGAGCCACTTGGCAATTTTCTTTTTAATATAACCTAGCCTATCTTCATTACACAATAATCTTCCTTTGGAGTGAAGTCATGGGGCAACTCTTCAAGAACAATTAAATTTATCAGTGTTTACCAGGTTATGGTTGCTAGAACCAGAGTTCTTGAATTTCAAAAAAAACATAAATAGAGATACGTGTTGTGGCAAATTTAGCTCTGTGACCCATAACATTGTTTCACCTATCTGATAGCGTTTTTATCTTCATAATGGGAATCACCCAAACCACTTTTAATAGTTCTGAAGATAAGTAAAATTATAATACAGACGAACCATTATTTTGATGCCTAACAAATAATGAAACTTCAGCAAATAGCCATAATTTTGATTGTATTTAGTACTGTGCTTAATCTTTTGTAGAAGAAAATTTTTTTTAGTTTATTTGTCTTTTTTAAGAATTCGCTATCATAATTGAAAGGTCAGGTGTAGTTCTTGTTTTGGATAAATAGATGTATCAACTAAGCCCTGTGAGAACAAAGGGACCCAGTACTCTGAGAAGAAGTCCTTTAACAGCCTATGAGGTTGGCGACCACGACTTTTCCTTTGTAGCTCTTTAATTGGACTTCCTTCCCTACTGTCCCATGTGACTCTGCAGTCCCCACGGCCAGCTCTTGCCTTTAACTGACTCAGCACTTTCTTGGGTTTTCCTAGTTACCTGATGTACTGATATGTGTGGTAGGATATCACTGTTGGTTTTTTTTTTTTTTTTTTTTTTTTTTGCTTGTTTGTTTGTTTGCTTGATGTATCTGGACGATTTACCTATTGTTGAAAACATGATACTAAAGTTGCCCAATGTCTACTCTCTTTGACGGTTCCTTCAGTAGTTGCTTTGCATTGTCTGATGCTACAATATTTGATGCAAATCTATTTAGAAGTAGTATACCCTCCCGATGAATTAACTTCTTTATATATGAACTTTTTTGCTTAATTTTACAGCTTATGAATTAAAGTATTTTGACTATAAACTATTATTACCTCATTTTCTTTGGCTCAATTATTTATATGGAATCTCCTTTTCTATTCATTCGTATTTACTTAACGTGTATCATTATTCTCAAAGCAAATATCTTCTGAGCAGTACTGGGTCTTGGTTTTCACTAACATGCTCTGCTACTCTGTTTTTTCAGCTGACTAATTCTTTCACAATTACATACAGATGCAATATTATGTGGTACAGATTTTTCAGCCATTATCTTGAGTAAATGGTTCCATTTCCTCTTAAGTTCCTGATAAGTTCTGAAAAATACAATGGTCTTAAAATATTTCTGTGAATGTGATGAGTCTCTTTTTCTTAAATTCTGTCCAGAGTCCCTCTTTGATGTAGCGCTTCCACAGTTTGATTATTTCTACTGCTTGTATCAGAGGGATTGTGTGAGCATGAGTTTGACCTTGAGGATCTATTGAATTTCATGAATCTCTCAATAATTCTTGGGATTTTTTGGCCAGTATTATTTAAAACAACCTTCCTAGCATTTTTCTGTACATTTTTATTGTTGTATGCCCATAATTTATGTTCTTGCTCACAGTATGGAGATGCCCATGGTCCTCATGCTCTCTGCAATGATTTTTGTTGTTGTTGTTGTTTTGTTTTAAAAATGAAATAATTTCAAAACACCTGTCTTGGGGTTTTCTGATTCATTCTTTTGCATTTTTGAATCAGATGTCAAAATTTTGCATTAGAATTTTTTGTTCTCTTGTCGTTTTCTTCAATTACAGCATTTCTGCTTAATTCTTTATTATACAATTTCTATTTATTTACTAAGTTTCATGTTTTGTTTCTGCATTATTTGCTTAACCAGATTTAGTTGTCTCTCTCAATTTTCCTGAGTCTCGTGGCTGGAGATACTGTTTCAAATTCTTCGAAGGCAATCCAAATGTATCCAGTTACGAGAGGTTACTTACTATAGTTAGTTAGCTATCTTTTGTAGTGTTTTATTCACCTGACGCTTTATTCTTAATGTAGCAGTGCATTGGCTCCTATGCATATGAGGGAGCAAACGCCTCTTCCCATCTTTACAAATAGGTTTTAGTTGGTAAAGACTTTCTCCTGTGGGTCTCTGGGCTTATTAACGTCTGGGATCATTTCTGGATCTGGAAACAGTTTAAGCATAGATGTAGCTACAAATGTAACAGTTTGAAATAGGCTTCCTAGATTTTATAGGCTTCCTAGATTTTAAGTTCTACCAGATCCTATCAACTTTCTACCTGAATTATAATATCTGCACAATGGTAATTTTTTTTTTCAATGCGCAGCTGTAAAGTTTTCAGGGATACAAGCAGTACCTTAGGTACTACCATTTTGCTCAAGTCTAACTCCACAATGATTCATCGTTTTTGATGTATGACACAGTCGTGTGTGTGTGTGTGTGTGTGTGTGTATGTGTGTGTTATGCACATGAACTATATGTTAGAACTTATAAATTGTTGACCTATTTAAATATCATTTTCATCTGTCTGTTTTACCTAAATTTGAAAACCCAGTATTAGAAAAACACTGTGAGCATTAGGATAGTAATTAGTCACTGAGCTAAGCCACGAGAATGTTTTATAATTTATAATCTCGTGGTTTGTAAAAAAAAAAAAGAATAAGGGATACAAGCTAAAACTCATTTGAATACCAAACCTCGCAGCTCTCTTGTTTCGTGAAAGGAAGGCTTTAGTTTTTGAGCCTGGCATTTTCCCAGAAGGAAGTTCATAGGTCACACTTTAAAGAGTTGTTTCAGAAAACATCTGCATTTGACGATAGCATTAAAACTCAGCTTGTGAATATGCATTTAACGTGCTATGGGACTGCAACCCACGCCCAGTTTTGGGTTCTCTTTGGTGCCTGAATGCATAAAGGATAGCATAGAACGAATCTTTATATGTCCCTGTATTATATTCCTAGGGTTGGCATGAAAAAATTTCACAAACTGAATGAAAACATAAGAACTGCATTATTTCACAGTTCTAGAGTCTGTAATCAAGAAAATCAAGGTGTTGGCTCCCTGTGGAAAATGTACAGGGGAAACTGCCTTGGTATTTCCCTTGCCTCTTGTGGCCCACTCACTGCCACTTTTTCTCGCATGCCCTACTCCCCTATGTCTCTAAGACTATTAGTCTCTTTCCACAGGACACAAGTCATAGTAGATTAGACGTATTCCCTATTCCACTTTAGCCTCTTGTTAACTAGCTGTACATGCAATGATTACATTTGTCGGCAGTTTTGCCAGAATGATGAGGCTTTATGACTTCAAGAAAACTTATAGGGGAAGACAATTAACCATGACTGTTCTACAAATATAATTTAAAATTTTTGTCATTGTTGGAATCTCAAATGTCCCCCAGACGCCTCATGTATTTAGTAGTTGTGGAGTATCTATTGGATTCCCTGCACTGTGAAATGAGGGCTGGTTGGAAAGAGGTGCACCACTGGGGCTTGACCCGGAAGGGGTAGGTCACTAGGATCTAGAAGGGTGTGCTCTAGCTCTGACCTTCCCTACTCAGTAGGCTTCCTGTCCACATACAGAAACAGCTGTCCTGCAGCTAGGCCTCTGCTGCGTGTTTCCTCCATTACCAATTACCTGTGAATGGACTGAAACCTTCTGAAACTATGACCTAAAATGAACCATTCCTCCCTTAAGTTTTGGGATGCGCAGTATTCCGTCCCAGCAACAACAACAACAACAAAAAAAAGGAACTAAAGCCATCTTGTGGTTAGTATTCATGTTTAGGTCATACATAACTTCCTATTTCCAAAATTGAAGTCGTCACAGCAACTTATACATATTTATATTTATAGATAGCCTAGTATTTTTTAGTAAATGTTATGATTTTTACATTTTAGGCAGCTCAGAAAATCTTTTCTGACATCGTTTTTTTTAAAAATTCTTTTCTTTTTTTGTCTTCCTTTGTCCTTCATAAAAGGGCGAGTGATACAAGAACACATCCCCGAATGCCTGAATTTATCTGCAAATTGCTTCCAGGTGCTCATATCACTTTTTCTTTATCTTCAAACTAAAGACAAAAAAAAAATCAATGTCACTGGAGGAAAATCATGAAGAATTTAAAGGTTGTATCTTCTCTTCATTTTCCTCCTGCCATGTTTCTTGTCTCTACCCTGCCAGGTTGTGTGTATTTACACTTACCATCTTTTATCAGTCGTGTAGGATGAGGCACTTTTTATCCTTGATCTGTCCGGTCCACATAGGTAGCACATGAATCACAATATACACTAAATAAATGCTGATTTACTTTAATATGAAATTATCAAGGACACCACATTATCAAACGCACCTAAAATAGATGAATACAATGCTACATTACTAAAAACACATCAAGAGCATAGGTCCTAAGTAGACAAGTTCTAACCATGAAGGCTTCTGTTTCTGTTGTAGAAGTAAATAGTATTGCTAAGAAATATGAAGGTTATTTTGCTATAAACTCACTGTGTGATATTTAATGTGCTTGCATTTTCTCACCTGTGATCCTTGTAAGATACGCGTACGAACCAAATGTCATCTGTCCTCACAGAGCAAATTGCTTCCTTCTTGGGGCTCCAGATTTTATATGATGACAATAATATTAAAGGCAAGAATGAAGTTGATACAGATAGATCCATGCGATTCTAATGGCCTGTCATTTACATACAGAGCATAAAGTCCATTATAGTGTATGTATACATTGATTTACACTGAAACCTCTATTATTGGAAGTTTCTTAGCATCAGTAAAAACTGAGAAAAATTCCCAACTTAATGTGATCTGTTTTAAGAAGATTTTTACTATTAATTTTCAAACTTAATGATGTAATTAAAAGTATTGAGTAAAAGTGTAGCACTCTGCATAATATAGAGAAAGTGTATGAGCTATATTCATAGCCTTCAATGTTATATTGGCTTTTTCATTTGGGTAGAAATGAAACTCAACTAGCTTTACCATGAAGAGGATGTTCATGAACGTGTGCAGTGACAGAGTGACACCGCCCTTATGGGCGAGAGAGACACATAATTCCATCAGGCTCTTTTCTCTTTCTCTCCACTTGTCTTTCTAAGTCTTCCTTACATTTAGGTTCTTGTCTTTTCTTCCTAGTATGACCTTGTATATGAACACCAAAAAGAGGAAACATTGGGTCTGCCTTTCTTATGATGCACTTAGGTGATTCTATGGAATAGAAACGTGGAACTATGGCCAGAAAGTAAAAACACACAACTATCCAAGATACCCAGGCTGGAGGGTTAAAAAAAAAAAGGCTCTTTTTTTCTGTCTATCCATAAGATACTCAGGTATGGCTCTAATTTGTTGCTCTTGCGTACCTGTTCCTTCCGTGACGACTGTAGTCTGTAGGGACAGGAAATGCCACAAGCACATTCCTAAATCTAATGTCCGCTCTTTTGACAGAGTATGCGAGAACTGTAACTCGTAATTAGCCAGAACTTCAGAGAATTAAAAATTGAAAATTCTCAAAGGGGGATTAGTAGGTACAAGAATGTTGTATGCACAAAAATATAATATATCTTCTACAATAATTAAGTGAATTGTTGCCCACATCATAAATTTTAAAATGCCAATTTGCATTTAAAATTAGAATTCAAGAGAAACGTGGAGATGCTTTTAAGAATGAAACAGCTTACACACCACTGTTCGGGTGGAGTGATTTTAAGCTTCATATGTTTTATCTAGTGATTCAAATATTCTTTATTTTCTTCTGTGAGATAATCAAGGATGTTTACAAACTTTATTTTCATTGGTGTTTTTATTTTGAAAAATTTCAAGCACACGGAAGTTAAAAAATGCTAATATCCAGAGGCATTAACAATTCTTACTACTCTATCTCTCTTTCATGAATTATTTGAAGATATGTTGAAGATATCACAACACTTTATCTGAACATATTTGAGAAAGCATCTCATAGGAAAAAGGACATTTTTCCTTCATAATGAAAGCATTCCATTAGCACCTTAAAACTGAAAATACCAGGAACTGACACATTTCTGAAAAGCACAGCTGTAATTTTCATGATTCTGGGGGCTTAATGTCTAAAACTGAGGTGGTGGGATTTGATGACCAGTCAGTACTGAGCTCCTATTTCTAACATGGGCCTTACTGCAGCGTCCCTGGGAGTCGATCCACCGTGGCCTCACATGTTGGAACAGGCAAGAAGGGAGAACAGAGTCGAATCTTCTCAAAGCCACTTCGAGAAGGACAATATTCCCTGCACCGAACCCCACAAGGCTGAGTCCTTACGATGTCATCACTTCAACAAACTCAGTTTCTTAATGAGAGCAGAGATTAAGTTTTAACATAAATTTTAGGAAGGATATGTTTGAAACATCAAAACAAAGGAATATTATGTGTATTATAATATATTATGGGGAATATATTCTATATTTTATTACATCTCTTCTGCTAGTGTGTGCCATCCAGTTTTCCCATACTGGTAAGATTGAGTTTGGTTCATTGATTTAGTTGGAGGCCAAAAGCTGTTGTGATTTTATTTTCAGGTTTGTTTAGGTCACCTGGGCTGGGCTTAGACCTGAAATCCACCTGTCTCAACCAGCCACAGTGCTGGTGATACAGGTCTCTGGAATCCTGAGCCTGGCTTATAAAAATAATTTAAAATAAAACAGCACTGCCATTACCAAGAATGATTGTATAAATTAAAGTGTTTTTCAGGCCCTACTGTCCCTAAACTATTTTGCTGAAATATATAGTGTTTAAAATTCACGCACAGAGGGCTGGAAGAACGGCTCGGCAACTAACGTGCTTGTCTAGCAAGCACCAAGATAAGCGGTGAGGACCAACATTCGATTCCCCAGCACCACATAAACTGGGCACGGTGGCGCACACCTGTAATTTCAGCACTCAGGAAGGAGGCTGAGGCAGGAGGACTTCCATGAGCCCACAACAAGCCTGGGCTCCATAGTGAGTTCAAGACCAGCTGTAGCTACAGAGTGAGACACTGTCTCAAAAAAAAAAAAATACACAATAATTATTTTTTTTCTGGTTTTGGGCTTTTTGATTTGGTATAAAATGCTGTTTCATAAGTACTTTTGTAGTTAATCTTAGAGAATAGTTTTCTCACTATTCTTTTTGCTTTATCCTTATACGAATAAAATTTAAACCATTTAAAAATGTGCACCTCGAAAACGACAATCATCCCCACTTCCTCTATTCATCTCCTATCAGTAACATATTGCCTTAGTTTTGGGGTTCTTTTGTGTTTTCCATTTTGCAAAGGTAATCACAAACATCACAAAACCGCACACAAGCATACGTGTACTCTGATGTCTATTACACACAAAACGTAGCCCACTCTATTCACTATTACAGATCTTTCTCCTTATCTTTCAAAATATATGTGAAAAGTACTGTCACTTTTCAGTGATCTCTGTTTCAAATGCCGCTCATCGTTCCTCATGTATCACTACCTTTTCAGCTCAGTTTCTTACCTGTGTTATGAATATAGTTTCTAGTGTTTTTTTTTTTCAACTAAGTCTACAATAAATTGGCTCAGGCATATATTACCTGACATTTTTGACTATTGTTCTAGGGTAATATCTCATAAATGCAGGGTATAATTCTTGTACATCTCAATCTTAAATTTAAATTATCTCTAGCTCAAATTCGCAAAAGGCGAATACATTAGTAGTCTGCTTAGAAATGTCCTCCCATCTCTTTAATGGTGTTTGCCCCGCTCTGTCCTCTTGCAGAACGTTAGGGTTTTAGAGATTCTCCTATTTTTCAGAACTTAAGAAGTTTATTGTTATTTATTGTCAGGTAATTTTCTAGCTGTAAAACATCTTAGAGAAAGTGTAATTTGCAATTTCTCCACTTGTAAATTTGATATCCTTCTGCTTTTTTTGGAATCACTTTTTTTTTAGATTTTATACAATGTGTAATCCATGGTACATTCTTCTGCTACTTTTATTTTTTTTCTAATTTTGCCATTATAGGAAAGAAACAAAAATTAACAACAGTAATATTAATGTATACTCTTCACATAGCTTTCCTTTAATATTAATATTTTACAACACTACCGATTTACAATTTTCAAAGACACTAAGATTTTACTAAGTTACACAATCATATTTCATCAGTTTCTCCTAGTATTATTTTAATCTGGTACAATGTTCTAGGTAGATCACTTTGATTTAATGAATTACTTATATATATCAGGAAGATTAACATTTTTTATGCGATGTAAATTCCTAAGGTATTCTTTCCATTTTCCATTTGTCTCCATGTTAGCTGTTTGGATATTTGTTTCTTATGTTCTAATTCACTTATGCTTGGAAATTTGTTATCTACTTAACATCTTTTAATTTTATATTTTTGCAATCTCAGAGTTTGGTATACAACATTTATGAACAGTCGTTTTTCCCCGAGTGTTTTTCTTTTTATCTTTTTTTCCTCAGTTAACTCTGAAGACAATAGATGTAATAGCTATGCTTATTCAGCCTCATAGAGCTAAGTACTGGAAAATAACTATCATGTGCTAAATTTACGCTCTTATCTGTTGAGTTGATTCAGTAGATTATCAAGAAACTATATCACAGAAAGAAACAGTGTAAACAGAAGTGTTTAGACTTAAAGAAAATTAAATTACGACATTACAATAATCATACATAATCCTAAATATTTAGGAAGTAATTATGTAGAAAAATAAGTTTCTTTTAGGTAACTCCATAATCTAACTGGGATGGCAAAATGACGCCATCTTTTTTTTCTAGAATTGGAAATTCTTTTCTCAATGTATTTTCTAAAGTTGAGGAGAGTCTCACAATAAAAGTGTCTTATAAACCACAGATTAGTTTAGGAAAACTGGATTTTAACCTGATGCTGAGATTGGGAGGGAGGCTTGTGCACAAAATTGCTTTGACCAAATACTTTCTACTAAATTCGTTTCTAAAGTTAGCATGGTGTAAAGTATGACAAGGAATTGTGGGAATGAATGTTGCTCTAACAATTCTTTTACAGCAAAGGAATGATTCAGTATTAGCTATGAAAATGAATTCATAATGGTGACATTTCAGCTACTTAGCAACTGAAGAGAGAGAAAATGGGTAGAAAATACTTCTCATTACAGGAAATTAAGTCCATACTTTCTAATCTTTATATCTGCGTATGTTACGGATAACACTAAGTTGCATTAGTCATGCACGAGCCTGATATGCTTATCAAAAAGAGATAATTTCCATATGCTTATCAGTGTTCCCTGTTTTTCAAATGCACAAAATCTGAGCACCTTGCTCTGGCCAGAGGTTTTGAAGTTTGTTGAAAAATTAAGGAAAAGAAACTCAAAGCGTTGTCCCAACTCCTGCATGTAAGAGGAGCATGCTACCAGTAGACAACTGTCATCTATAGAAAATGATCTAAGGCATAGCCTAAATGAATGTCACCAGGCACCGTCAGTAGTCATGCTGACGAGGACATAATCTTCCAAGGAACACTGGGAGTTGTTTTATGCATGGGTTGACCCATCTTGAATTAATATTCCACTTGTCACTCATGAGAAATTCAACAGTGATGTCTAATAAAGTGCTCACTTGATGGATATATGCATACTAAACTTCTTACATAAGAGAATTATTTTTGGTAGAACTCCACATCTGTGGAAAGTGGAGGTAAACTGTTACATCATCAACTGTTGAAATGTCAGGGGTTCTTTACACAAGGTTGGCAACCGGGCTGGATAGGCCTGAAGTATTTTGATATTTGAGATATATTTTTAGAGAAGACATTCTGCATATTATCATATGTTCAAAGAAACTTTACAATTTCATAATTAGTTCTACATCTTCTTTCATTGTGTTTCCTGTAAAGAGTGAGTTTTCAAATGCACCTGCACTATTTGATGTTTATAAAAATGACAATTATGATGAGGCAGCACTGAAATAGACCTTGCCAGATAAGAATTAAAGAGTGAAAACAATGATCTGCTTGTCAGGCATCCCATTTACCAAAATTGCAACCAATTTCTTCCTTTCCACTGTCTTTGCAGCTTAGACAAAGGCCAGTCATCTCACATCTGGTTACATATTCAAAAAGGAAACACTTCCTCCTTTCATAAAACTCTGTTAAGTGTTGTGTTTACATTGTTAGAGGAGATATTTAAAATTCTCTGGTGTTCAATGTTTTATATTTATTGCATTTCGACTCAAGAGAATTTGCAACCCGAGAAGGGAAACAATGTTTAATTTTAAAAATATGTTAAAACACACTCTCTTGCTTTTCAGTTACTTCAAAATGTCCGTGACTCCATTACATCTAAAAAAAAAAGAATTTTACTACTACATTGTTAGTATTCACTTTTCACTCAATATCGAATAATGACTTTTATTTACATAAAATCCACAGCTTGCAAGAGTTCCTCTTTTTTCCCACATATTATTGATATGTATACATGCAAAATTCAAGGTTTACAATGGAGTTGAGCATTTTGTGCGCCTACATATCTTGTCAAGGTGACAAGGGCTTTCCCACTCTCCTTCTGTCCCTCCCCCTTCCCACGCATCCCTCCCTCCTCCTCCAGCCTACTCCCCTCTTTCACTTTGTCTTTCCTGTTAAGTTCCATAGGAGTTGTGATCTGGGACTCTCATATCAGAGAGACCATTCGATGTTTCACCTTCTGGTTCTGACTCACTTCACTGAGCATGATGTTCTCAAGTTTCTTCCATTTGCCCGCAAAAGCCTCCACGCTGTTGGACTTTATAGATGCATAGTATTCCATTGTGAATAAATGCCACATTTTGTGTATCCACTCGTCTGTTGGTGGGTATTTTGGTGACTTCCATATTTTTGCTATTGTTAGTTGCGCTGCTAGGAACATGGGTACACATATACCTCTGGTATGTGTTGTTTTGGTCTCTTTTAGATATATTCCCAGGAAGGGTGTCGCTGGATCAAAGGGGATGTTTATTTCTAGTCTTTTGACAGCTCTCCATACCACTTTCCAAAGTGGTTGTACGAATTTACATTCCCACGAACAGTGCAGGAGGGTTTCTTTCTCCATGCAGCCGGGCCAGCACTGATTGCTATTTGACTTGTTGATTTGGGCCATTCTCTCTGGGGTGAGATGGTATCTTAGCATTGTTTTGATTTGCATTTCTGTTATGGCTAGAGATGTTGAACATTTCTCATGTATCTGTTGGCCTTTTGCATTTCTTCCTGAGTGAACTGTCTCTGCATTTCATTTGCCCACTTTTCAATAGGGTCCTTTATTTTGGTAGGCTTATTTTTCTTTAGGTTCCTGTATATTCTAATTACAAGCTTCTTATCTGAGATGTTGGTGGTAAATATTATCCGAGGAGCAACCTGGCATTTTATTCACCCGCCCTTCAGAAGTGCCCCTGGATCCTCCCTGGCTTTCTTGTTTACCAGCCTTTGTATTTGTCTCTTGCTTCCTCCTTCTTTCATTCAAGCTGTACCCATTAATGCTGATGCTTTACAAACAAGGCTTTGTGTATGAACCTTCTCCAACAGTTCAGTATGATACTTGTTTTAGTGTCTTACCTCTCTGTTTCTTCCCACCATTCACTGAGAGGGTAGCTATGTTTTCTTTCTGGGGCTGATGTCATAAAAATACATCAAATCCTTGTCATAAGTAATTAAACATTCATTGTCTCAGGACTGGAAGCTGGAGATGAGATCAGGAAGTTGTTTGTAGAATTTGGTCTTACTGGGGTATTTTATTATTAGCCTGCAGTTTTGGCTGGCTTTGCCTCTGTGCCCCAATTTCCTCCCTATTGGCCTCATTTTAACTTTGTTTTGCCTTAAGAAATGATATCATCTCCAAAGACCATCCTGTTCTGAAGAATGCAGAATTAGGACTTAAACACAGAAATTTTAGGAACAGTAGTCAGGTGAAGAGTATCAGCTACTTTGGCTTTTGATCTTCCCAGGAGAATAGTGCAGCACAGGTCTGGCTATGACCAGATGAGTCAAGGAGGTGTGACCTTGAAGTTGATAGCTGTTTCCTGACCCCTTCCGGTCTGGCGCTATTTCGCTATCGTCATTCCCAGACACCATGAGCTAAACATCTTTGTTCTGCCACATGTTTTCTCCTTAAAGTTTATGCCTTGGAACCAGCCATCCAGGAACTCAGTTCCCTTGAGACTTTGAGCCATTTTAAACTTCTTCTTAAAACTGGAGAGATGAGTTTTATCATCAAGTAACAGGAAATCTGACTGCCACTGAAAATTGTCATCAACGTGGGATCTTGCGATCTTGTGGCAGGCTGATTGTATCAGACCACTTTTATCCTGAAAGAGAAGCAATTTGTTCCTACTGGAACAGATATTAAGTGCCTTGTCCATGGTCATGGTGCTCCACACGACATCGCTTTTGGCAAGGAACGCATTTCATGGCCAAAGAAGTACAGCAAAGGTCAAATGCTCACGGAGTTTCCTGGTCTTCCCCTGTTTGCCGCTTTTCAGAAGCAGCTAGCCTGACAGAATAAATGAAAGGCCTTTTGGAGATGTATTCATAGTCCCAGCCATGCGTCAGGGCCATGAAGGGCGGAGGCAAGTTTCTCTAAAAGGCTGTAAGTGTCCTGCTTCCTGGCTGCCCAGCCCGCTTGAACAAGTATCTTGTCAAGTGTGAACTGAATGTGAGAACTGGAGCTCCTGAGCGTTGTTTTTGCCCTTCCAGGTTTCAGGGTTGTTTTCATTTATTTTCTATTTCCCTTTTCCTCTCTTTCGTAATGAGAATGTTTATCTGTGCTGTGGGAACTTAGGTTATACATCTGTTTCTGATTGTTACAGAGATGCTTAGCTAAGAGTTACCTTGAGTTGTAGAGAAGATTTTGACTTGGGCATTCTGAAAATGCTGATATTGTTGTCACTTCAGGGAAGGTATTACGGCATTTCATGCGGTATGCAGAATAGTTGCGTTATGGCAGACAGAATTATAAACTTGCTTTTATCTTTATTTAGAGACCAAATATGGTCTAAAGCAGGAGCGGGAAACGCCTGGTCCATGGGCCTTGCGGTCTTGCCCACTAGCCAAGACAATCGTCACATTAAAGACCAGCTAATTAAAAGTGTTGCCAGTTGTAACAGGCCAGTTTTTAAATTGATGAGTTTGTATGTCAGAACTATCCAAATGGCCCATAACAGAAAAAAAAAAATCCTCATCCTTCTTTTAAGGTCATGTATTTGAGAACGAAATTGACAGATTGCGATGTTGCTGTTAGGCTGGGGTGTAGGCTTGATTGCCTTAGACCAACTTGAAAAATTGCAAAGCCCATGCTAGGTATGCCCTCATGAGTCATGAGGAATGACTGTGGGGTCTCTATCTGGTCCCTGGTCTTTTCCGCTCTGGCACAGTTCTTCAGCATCGCTTCCCAGCTAGCATGAACTAAGCAGCTCTGTTATGCCAAGGCCTTCCTCCATAATGTTCCCGAAGTAGAGACTTCCAATTATGTTCTGTGTCCCCTGAAACTATGAGTCACATTAAACCTCTCTTTTTCAGAATTAAGAATTTAAGATATTGCTTCCCAGCCTTGGGAAGGGTGACCAATGCAAAGACCACCACGACAACATTGCGAACATGTCTCAGCACTATTTCCCTTCATCCTTATTTTTAATTAGCTCTGCTTCCTTCACTCTACCATTCAGCAATACCTACATATCTTGATTTCATTCTTCTCACATACCACGCATCAATCTAGCTAAGTTATTAAATCCTAATCAGCTTCAACCATTTTTATTCACGAATCCCAAGTGGATAGCAATTTTTATTTATTTCAAAAAGTTAACAATTGTGTTTACCAACTCATGTTCCCGCTAATGAGCATGCTGCAGTTAACAAGACAGTGTCCTCACATATAAAGTCTTCTGGTCCTTTGAGGAGAAAATAAAAACTAAAGGAACTTAAAAAGATTTGTCAAAGATTAAAAAATATTAAGGAAATAACTGGTGGTGTATGAATATAATTTTGTTAGGAAGTGAGGATGTCAGAATTTTAAGTAGTTACTTAGAAAGGAATTTCTGAGAAGCAACCTTTGAGCGAAAATCTAAAAGATGAAAAGAAGCTATCTACACAAAATGTTGAAGTAAAAATTCCACAGAAAGATATGGTAGCAAGAGCAAAGGTCCTGATACACGAAAGAGGCAGATGCGTTCAAACAACTAAAAGCAAGTCAGTGTGGCCAAACCACAGAAGAAGAATAGATGGAAAAGGCGACGCTTGTGAGAAGTGTCAGCCCTGGCACCTGCAGGACCTCGGAAGCCTGGATGACGACTTTGTCATTTGATCAAAAGCCTCTACAACCTGACTTCTACAAACAATTTTCAGCATCCTTCCGACTGACACTTGCCTTAGAGTAATTTTTTCCTGGCTTTCTTTCTGAAAGATAGCATTGTAAAGCACCATGCAGCAAAATCCAGTCACCCTTTTTAGGTATTGCTGATAAAACAAAGCAAAACAAAACAAAACAAAATCTTCTATTTTTCTGAGACAAACACCACCACTGCAGTCAACTTCTCTGGTTAAATGTTAACCCTTATCTGTTCATGATCACTGGCACGTGTGTGTATTCTGTGAGTGGTGCTCTCTCGCATAACTGTCAGAAGCCACTTCAAGCCCAAATTGAATGATGTCAATACTTACTAATTTTCTCCAGTATGCTCAACACATTTCTACATTCTCAAAAATCAGAATTAAAGATGAGATGATTCTTCTTTTAAAAAGTTTGCAGGAGCAATGGATAATCAGACATAAACCACAAACAACACAACTTTAAAATAAGGGTGTGATTAAAGATTCTACTTCTCGGCATGGTATCTAAACCGTTAAAGGGTATAGAATGAGCATCAAGCAAAGCAGCCAGAAATGCCTATTTTAGGTGAAGTATTATTAGGTAGCTACGGGAGGAACAGAAGGAAATGTTTGAAGGGTGGTTTCAAAAGAAGTTGCTTAATATTGCTAAGGTTTTTATTTTCCTTCTTAAATGTACAGTCAAAAATAGCAAATTTGGAGTGTCCCATTGCATTTAATGTCATCAACTATCAGAAAACTTCTCACTTGGCTTGTGAAATTATTACACCGATCTATATTATTTACAGAATTGTATAAAAAGGTAATTTTGTTTATTTGTATGATAGACTTTGACCTCTCTTAAAGATTTAAAATAACTGGCATAAGCTGAAAAGAGATTTTTTTCAAGTAACAGTATTTGCTTAAATGATACAGATCTAATTTGGTGGCTCCATAGGGTAGGAAACCAGACTTCTGTTCAAGAAAGAAGTGGCTGGTCCTCATCAATGTCACCCAATATATAGGGGAATGGGCTATCCACTACGTTGTAATTTTTACACCAGGAAGGTACGTATGCAATGGAAACAGAACATGCGCTACTTCTTTTTAAGGTAATCACCAGAGGTCACAAACCGTACTTCTACTCAATTCACTACCCAACTCTTCATCACATGACTAAACAAGTGTCAGCTAAGTGGGAGAAAACAGTACTATTCAGGGTAGTCAAGGGCTAAAACGAAATGGGCGCTGGTGGGCACTGAAAAAGCAACCCTTCCCTCTACTGCTAAAGGTTAGGATCGCTGTGTAGAGTTATGCTGAAACCCCTGATTTTGTGACTATGGACAAGTTCTTAGCATTTTAAGGATAGTAGGACATGAAAAATATAGTGGCAAATTGTTCCTTGGGAAGTCTTTAGTAAATATTAATTACAAGTTACATTTTAAAACTAAATATTAATGTCAAAGATCATATATCTAATACTTTCTAGTCTTGAACTCTTCGACCCCACAGTAATGGTTGCCAGTGATTTACTTCATATATCAAAGAGGTCACCGTATCCTTTTGGGATTCTAGGAAGAATTATTATTAGACTGTTAATAGATTTTTTCTGACTTCAGAAATCAATTGCTCCATCGTATATTTACTTTGGAATAGTAGTAAATGTTTAATTCCTAATGGAGTAGATCTTACCTGATGAACTCATTCTCATGCTAGTACCTGAATAAACTTGCCTACAACTTGGTACTTCAAGCTTATTCTAGATACTAACCATACAAAACAGAGGATGACAAAAAGATTCCAACCATTTTGTGCCTTCTGGGGACAATGAAAACTAACCAGCCACAAAGGTAACTCTCTAAAATTGTGAAATTACTGTTTTACATTTTAGAGCTATGGAAGGAATAGGTCTTGAAGCATACAGGTCTCAACTGAATTCTTCAGACGTTATTCTCAACCAACTACATAAATTTTTAAAGTCATTATGACTTTTTAAGTGTTAATCTCCATTTTTGGAATATAAGAGTAATGACCCTGCCTATGTCATTTTTATATTTAATGCACACATTTATTTGGATTGTTTTAAATCGTGGAGGACTAATTAAGAGAAATATGAAAATACGGGACCATAAATTGCAACCTGTAGTTAGTCCATATCAACTTTTTGATAGAGTTAATGTATTTGCTACAGATTCCTATGTTGCCATTTTATCTCTTGATATTTATCTAGAAAGATCATAAGGATTCACCTGTGCTCATTGTTATTCATATCTTCTTTTAGAACTTTAAATCTTAGTGTCTATTCTTCTTACAGGTGTGTTTTTCTCATGAATAAAGAGTACAACAGAACAGTAAAAATAATATGGTATTTGCGCATAATGGAGCACCATACTTCCGTAATACGGATAGACGTGAGGCATTTGTAGGTAAATATATGCAACTTCAGACCACCGCACTCAGCGAAGCGAGTCAGACTCAGAAGGTTCATTATCACATGGTTTCTCTAAAACTAAGAATTAGGTTCACAGAATGAATTCACAATTTGTCTGTTTCTGCTTTTTTGGTTTAAATTTTGACTAGGAATCACTGAAGCTTATCTACAAAAGTCCAAATTAATCCTATGTCACTTTAAGAAGATGAAAGTAATTTTTATAAGTCAAACCCAGCAGGTGGTTAATATAATAATTAACACTGATGGACCTTTAAATCAAGCTGATCTCCTAAATGTGGAAAAATTTGTGGAGATAAGCACAGACACAGCTGATTATATATGTACTTCTTTTGCGAGTCCAATTCATTTCTTCTCTCAGCCTCTATTGTATTGGCTTTGAAAATTGAGCCATCAATCTCTGAAAGGCTAATATGAAAAATACATTTTCATGAGAGGCAAGAGGAAATCACTTGAAATTTTATGTTAAGTCAGATGAGTTGGGAGACTTTAGTAAGCAACTTATTTGTATATTTATGAAGGAAGTATTTCTCCAAAGGAGAGTCTTTATATTGTAATTGTACCATTTGATCTTCACTTTTTTTCCCATTAGGAGAAAGCTGATGACATATGTATGGATCTAAGATTACCCTTCTCCAATATTCATTATCTCTTTCTTAATGCTTGGGAATTACGAACCTAATGGCTTTCTTGCTGCATCTAATGAATGACTTTTCATATTCTACCTGCTTCTGTCCAATTCTTTATAAAGAGAGACAGTGTTTTAGGACAGCCATAGATACGTGTGCAGCGATTCTCCATTAGTAGATACTGGCAGCACAAAGTACTCTAGTTTAAAAATATTATGCC
The DNA here is from genome assembly GCA_004027205.1 of Ctenodactylus gundi. Lineage (NCBI taxonomy): Eukaryota > Metazoa > Chordata > Mammalia > Rodentia > Ctenodactylidae > Ctenodactylus > Ctenodactylus gundi. The sequence goes on from PVKB01001877.1 coordinate 52,321, forward strand.
CATCAGCCAAAGGGCACCACTCAAGCTAATGGAGTCTTCATTTCCTGTAATCACCATTCTACCCTTTGCATATAAGCAAAGGACAAAGGACCAAAAGCTACTTCAAAAAAACTCAAAAAATTGTTATGAAAACATGAACAGACTATTCATCAGGATTGTAGACCATAAAGAATTCTGATATTTTGGTATTATTTAACAACTCTCGTCTCAATATTTTTATCTGCTTCATGTTTTAATACTCCTCCACTGAAGAAATTTAATTTTAAATTTAGAATTTTTCACAAAAGTAAGCATGCAGATGAAAATACACTAGAATAAAACTTAAGGTTGCTTTTGCTTACTTCTATAATAAATGTTAAGTGTTAATTATAAAAGTAAATACTAAAAGCATCTCTTCAGACTTGAAGGCAAATTTTGGAATGACTACTGAAAGTTAATTAACTGACATTTTTGCATTTGAAAGGGAATTCTCTAAAGAAAAATATTTGTTATTTTTGTGTAAATTTACTTGTCTGTGACTCAAAGAGTAGTTCTGATCTATCAAATAGAATAAATGTGTTTGAAAGCAGATAGACCAGTAAAAGGATATATTTAAGACACAAATATATTGACTTAAAATTTTGGGATTGTCAGAATTAGTTGGTTATAGAATTCAGTCAAAATGATGAAAATTGACCATAGACATTTGCTGAAAGCTATTTCTATAAATATTATTTCCAGCATTTTCATTAGCTCAGGGTCATAATGGCCATAGACTAAAGCAAGTGCAATTATGCACAGAAAACTTTTCTTAACTACCAAGATTATTATAAACAAAATTAATGATGATCAGGCTAATCTCAGAAAATAGTACACGTATTTTGGGGAAAAGAGGTGTGGTTTTTTTTTAAGGTGGGCAAATTTTCTTCATTGTTTCTTTGAAAAATTTAAGGTGAATTGAATTAGAATGAAGTATCTTATGCATGTAAAAACTCACTACTGCTTATATGTAAATTTTGTAATCATAATTTGTTGTGGGATACAGAACTTTATCTTTGTTTACATTTTTATTTTGAGTAACTGATTTAGTTCCAACTTGACATATTTTGGGATGTCATGGTCATTGTTTAACTGAGAAATTATTTTACCCAGCACTATAGTTCATTCATTTCACATAAAGTAGATCATTGACATTTAGAGGGACAGTACTAGAGATTAAACCCAAGGTCTTATGTATGCTTGCATTGCATTCTGCCATTGAACTAAATTCACCAATGCTCAGAGATCATAATAAATTTACAGAGAAAAAAAAATCTAAATGGAAATTCCTGGCATCCTTTTTCTTGACTCAAAATATATGGTTAATTTACTTAATCTATGTATTTAATCCATTTATAGCTTCATTTTTCTCATCTACAAATAAGAATATAATTAATTCTCTCATTAGCTGAAAATATAAAATGAAATACCACATATGAAATATGTGACTTAAGCATTTAGACACAGAATAAGTAAAGAATGACTTTTTTCCCCTTTCATTGTATTCTCTTTAACTCTATATTTTGTCTTTAACTCTTTTCCTTATTTCACGGTGCCCGTGTCATCTTGGGAACACTATCATTTTTTAGTTGTTTCTTGCAGTCGTATATGCGTAAAAATCCCAGTCTCTCTCAGGTCTCAGACATTCACAGATAAGGGGATCATTTATCTTCTTTCTGAGAACAGTCCATTGAGCAGATAGAGATTCACTGACTACTCACTCAATGAACCCCTGTTAGCCAGGGTCTCTGAGAATCAAGGTCTCACCTGTAAATTTGTTTGAATTTATATCTCACCTGTGCACTTAAAGTGGGAACTGGCTGGCTGTATTCCAAACAGTTCTTCCAACTGTGATGTAACAACCCATCTTCATAGGAAAAAAATGTATTTTTTTGGTATGCTCCTGAAAAAAGCAAAAATAAAACTTGACATTTGGGCTGAATTTAATATTAATATGAGATTTCACTAAATATCCTGTTAATGATGGATTGATCTCCTGTCTACATTCTGTCTAACTTATTGAACCTGAAAGGCTTTCAGAGGCAAGAGCTATAGAGACTACAAATGCATCAGAATATTGTTAAAGTATGATTTATTTGATGGATTTGTATATGACACAGATCAAATAATATGTCCTGAGTTAAAACCCCACTGGTACCTGATCAATATATGTTACTACATATTATTATCTTATTTTGATCACCACAGAAGTTTCCTTTATTCAAGTTCCATGTTCACATCTTTATAATTTCATTTTCCACAAATGTTAAGAGGAAATAAAATGTACTTGGAATTTATTGTTTTATGTCCTCTCTTTACAATCTCCTTGAACAGGATTTCAAAACCTTGACGCTATTGATGGTCCAGGCCAGAAAGTCCACTGCTGTGGGGAAATGGACTGCATATTCTGGAACGTTTAGCAGGACCGTGAGTTCCTCTTACCAGATGCCAGGGGTATCTTTCTCTCCACTTCTGACAACCACATTTTCAAATAATTCCTTGGAGCGGAGAGGGGACATTATTAACTGGCTGAAAACCATTGCACTGAAGGCTGCATAATGAATTTGAAAGACACTTGACATTCCGTATCATAGTCCAATCCTTTCCCATAGATCTGTCTGTATTCAACTTCTCAATGCTATATTGTGTGATTCTCTCCATTCTTATTATATTCCATGCGTATTTACCTTCTTTGTGACCCTTCTTTTTTTTGTGAGACAGGGTCTCACTGCAGTTCAGGCCTGTCCTGAACTCTCCATGTTGCCCAACCTGGCCTTGAACGCATGGCAATCCTCCTGCCTCAGCCACTGGAGTGCTGGGATTCCAGGTGTGCATAATGCCCTGCTTACGTGGTGCAGGGAAATTGAACCCAGGGCCTTAAGCTTTCTAGGTGTTTATCCTCTGAGCTATTCCTTCAGTCCCAACCCTTTAAATGTTCAAATGTGTGCACTCCCAGCTTAAGAGTCTTTGTACAGCTCTTGCTCTCTGTGGAGCCATTTTCATTGTGTCTCCTATCAATTCTCACTGCCTTGGGATCTCTATCTACCTCGGGTTACTTTATCTAAAACAAGTATCTAGATGTTTTTTACTGTATCACTTTGTTTCACAGGCCTTTGTAGTGCATTTTGAACTCATGTATTTATAAGTTTCCTCTCACTAGAGTATAAGATATAAAAGGGTATTTTGAATAATAACATTTTATCATACATTGCATTATTCAGAATAGGAAAGACATAGATAAATTTTCCCATCCGTAAGTTTCATGGAACCCTAAGATATACAATCAAGTGAAATTCAATCAGAAGACTCAGTTAAGCAAAAAAAAAAAAAAAAAAAAAAGACATAACACCTGGGGTTGAATATTGTCAACCTTTTTGAAAGTTAGAAATTCTTAAAAATTATTTAATCTTATAACACATAAGATACTTTTCATTAGTATTATCTATTGGGTCGATATAGTAACCGATGTATCTGAGGTAACAGGAGAAGACTGGGAAAGAGAACCAACATGGTAAAGAAGGAGAAAGCGAGACGCCCACTATCTCCCCAAGAATCTGTGTGTGGGGTGGGTCCTAACTCCTCCAGAAAGGGCTGATCTGTTCTTTCTTCTCATTACATCACTGCAAGGAATTTGTAAACCTAATCACGAATATGTTGCCTCAGCTTTGCTACATGGTTTTTAAGAGAAGAATCGTATTTTTAAATCCAGATATTCCCTGGCATTTTCAGTCTTGGAATAAGGAGGCCACCAAGAAACACTTCTGTATTGACTTTCTGATGACCCAATAGTCCTTGGGAATTGGTTGCATTGCATTGTTCATGAACCTTGATAATTTAGTCAACCAAGATTTGGAATTGATTTGACAATCATTGAGCACTGTCCCAAGCATGAGAATTTCTGTATTATGTGTGTTTTGCCTTTGCTTTATTATTTCTGGGCTAACATGAAAAAAGGTTGCTCCTCCCTTCCAGAGAGAGAGAGAGAGAGAGACAGAGAGAGAGAGAGAGAGAGAGAGAGAGAGAGAGAGAGAGAGAGAGAGAGAGAGAGAAGAAGAAAAATCTGTAATATGAAATGGACAGAGCCTCAGTGGTTGAGCATTACTTTTCTCTAATGCAAAAGTCTGCTACTCAGTCAATGAAATTAATGAATGGGAAATTGAGAATCAATGAAAGGAAATATGTTCTTTGCATTGTGGGTAGTCAGGCTCTAGAAATCTTTGATACAGATGAGGTCAAGTCAAATAATGTGGTTGGATATGAAAATAGAAGAGATACCTTTATCTGCATCCATAGCACTTGGAGTTATTAGTCTATTGATCAAACAGTGAGGAAATTCATCTTTTGCCTCTAGGCATATTGATACGTTGATTGTCTGAAAAGATAAATGTGGGCTATTTGGGTCTCCTGTGGGATCTTGTTCCAGGGTGGAACCTGGTGGGGGAAGGGAGGGGGAGGCTGATGCGTGAGATTGATCTTAGCACCAGGAGATCTAAAGGTCACACACCTGAACCGAATTTGTGTGGCAAATAGAAGGATCCAAGTTTCCTTCGAGACGTTAAAAAACAAGCAGTGAAACAGATATTAAAGAAAAACTGAACTGAAAAATAAAAACCACAATAAGTATGTCTCATGCAAAATAATACTAGGTTGATTGTTAAAAAGAAGACATTTATTCGGTAGTGATTACATGCTAGACACAATTTAAAATGTTTCATCAATTCTAATGATTTCAGGAAAATAACAGAGACAGATATTAACTAAAGGTGAATATTATTATTAGGTACATAATTTAATACTCTAAGAAATGCACGGAATAGTTTTTGTTGTTTTTACTGAAGATAAAATAACTAAAAGAGGGGCTAAATAGAACCTTATGGCTGTCTGATAACAAAGCTTGTGTTCTAACCTCTCTCAATTATTTTGTCAAAAAGAAAACTGAAGCTCATGATAGATAAACCATTGAGTTGCAGTGTGTCATTGTAGGAGACGGGGTGGGGAGCAAATGTTACGAATCTCTGGAGTAAGCTCTTCCTAGTAAAATGACTATTGCCTTCTTATTTTCTAATAAGAAGCTGCCCTGGGCCATTACTTTCCCGTGAAGAGATTTAATTTGAACATTTCAAGGGTGCCCTTAATAGAAAAGGCTTTCTTTGAAAAAGGGAATAATCATTTGAGAATAAAATTTAATTTAAATATGATCTTGTAAACATTCTAATATTTTTTGCTACAGGACAGAATTCCACAGAAGATTTATCGACATCGCACTGCAGTATTCAGTCTAATGCCCAAAGCCTTTATTCAAACTAGTCCAAGCATAAGGAAATAGGAGGCTGAAAACTCGAAGCACGTTGAGTGGCCAAACGAATGCACAGCATGCAGGGGAAGAGTTAGATAAAGGAAGAATCAATAGATCTCCTACCCAATTTTAAAATCTCAGTGTAAAAGATAGCCAATTAGTAAGTCCTCAAGAAAAATATCTTGACATTGATAATAACATAACTCACAGCTTTAATTTGTTGGGATGGCTACATAGGGCATATTTATTCAGACAGCAAGTATTTATTGAACATATTTCTAGGCGCCTGAGATTGTTTCAAACGTTTGGTATCTATCAGAGAAAGAAACGGGCTTAGTTCGTGCCCTCGTTCTGTTTATTGTCTAGTGGGAGAGACTGGTAATAAATGTATACAGATTACAGCTGTGTCTAGTTTAAAAAAATAAATACTGAGGCAAGGTTGGCAAAGAACACGGGAATCTCTCAAGAAGCAGGGCGAGCTTCCCTGAAAAAGTGAGTTTTGAGCTGAGAGATAAAGAACTGATATGGCAAGTGGCTGTGGGAGAGGGTATAGAAAACGTACATTCCAAGGAACTGACAGAGCCACATAATCAGAGGCTGGTGAAAATAGCCGGGATGAAGTAATAGTAGAAATGAGACTCCCGTGAGCATGTCAGCGCTTACCAGATCTCAGTCTTTTTCTTTTTAAGTCATATTTTCTTATTGTTTGTACATTAGGAGAGCTATAGGTTAACCACAGCCCTTCCGGCCTGTCGTGAGTCCTCTTGTGTTCTGTCATCAGGCTTGGCTTGGCTTTGGGTGGTTTCTCATCTTGGTATCCAGTCTCTGTGACTGTCCTCATGGTGTGAATGTGGAAGATCAAAGGGACTGAGGGAAGCCACATGGGGTATGCTGGGAGACGTGAGTCACCCCCCCCACACACACACACAATAGCATTTGGCCAACGTCAGTTATGGATTGGAAAATATATTCTGCTTGTCCAACTACAATATGAGCAGAGTGAGAAAATAAATAATTTTGAACAAATGTAATTGATCACTGTGTTCCTTTTTTGATTACAAATATTTAATTCCTTCCTGTGAATAAATTACACTCATGCCTACAGCAAGAGGTGCAGGATTCTTCCTTTTATCTCCCTCTCTCCCCAGCTTCCATCTCAGTCTATCCAATGTGCATTCTGTCTTCCTTTCTTTTTCTTTCTGTGCTATAGATCACACTCAACCCTTTGCACATTCCAGGCAAATGTCCACCAGAGAGCTGTATCCCTAGCCAAGCATTCCGTTAACTTTTGATATATTAAAAATTAAAGTTATTCAAATATCACTAGTTGAAAATTCCCACTACACAGACCTACAGTGGTGGCATGGAGCCAATACTGCCTGTGAATACTCATGTTTAGGACAGAGAATGGCAGATCTGTCACTGGTCTTGATCAATTCTGAAACCCTACAGGAATATATTATAACATCTTTTTACCCTATAACAGGAATTTCGCACCCCTGGTTAATTTGAGGTCCGTCCAGTAAATACTGAGCTGCCTGGTTTCAGTCACTTCTATGTGCCCAGCAGCAAACCTTTTGACTCACAGTCTATACTCCACTTTTTTTCCCCCCCTAAACTTGAGAATGAAGGAACAGCAAAAGGAAAAGGAAAGGTGGCAGGTGATTCTGTGACCATTAAGAATTCTGCTAGGAAATGGCACGTACCGCATCTGCCCCAATTCTACTAAACATAGCAAATCAAAAACCAATGTGAAGGCAAATGAGTAGAAATGCAAAATTTTTCAGATGAGAAAGCGTCATCCCAGAAAGAAAAGTACTAATAGATTTATAAACAGTATAATTTTCCAGTGGCTCAAAATTTTTATTGTCTATTGCATGTAATTGCTTTGAGTTTTTCTTTGTGTTTGCTGAGAAATTTTGCAAAGGTGGAGGTAAATACTTAGATAAATTAATATCAAGGTTAGGAGGCTTTGAGGGGTCATTGTAACGTAATGTGACAGTAAAATATTGTGACAGATGAATATGTTATTTTCTGCTCATATTTATAGAGAAACAAATCAAGAAACTTACAAAATATTGTGGCTGAGGAAACAAGTTACGTTAATTAGTGTACCCTTCAGACTCCAGGTAATAAGGTGGAAAATGAGACATTTAACTGTGCCAGGAAGCTTTGTAGCTGCAGGAAGCTTTGTAATTGGGGTGATGTATTTCGACTTTCATATATGAAGATGTGGGATGCCTTTTGGGATTACATGTGTATTTGCTTGCAGTTGGACAAGGAAGCATTTGCTTCTTAATTTTTTTCCATTTGAAACATTGAAACATTAATGTGTGATACTGCTCGCCTAAAGTCAGAGTAGCTAACACTTTAATTCTGTTCAACTTCATTTTAAATATATATAAGATTAACACAGATAAATTTAAACAACGCAAACATTGTATTGGTTTTAACTAGTCTATCAAAACATATGAGGGATAAAAACCATATTACAATGAAAGTCATTGATGAAGATTTTGGAGAAAACCTAAGTGACAGCTTAGAATCATAAATTTTTAATGTAGGAAAAGAACCAAGAAACCTAACACCAATGCTTTTATTTTTGTACATGAGCTCTGGCGAGAAATGAGGCTATTTATGTGACAATGTTTCTCACAGTTAGTAGCAAAAGGAAGATTTTGCATTCACTCAAAAAATCTGTTCATTCATATTCATTCAAGTTTCATATGTATTTAATAAGTCACACATATTGATTAAATAAAGCATGCATACTATTCTCCTTTGTGGTAGGAAAACAGCACAGGAGAGCCAGAATCTTTAGCGTATTGGAAGATCTAACCCAAAAGAAAAGCAAATATTATAAATCACCTAGAAGACTGTGGCCGAGACATAGAGAGGACTATAGGTAGAGGGACAGTAAGAAGCCTTCCAAACACTACCATCCTCACTCCCCATCAAGTAGTAGAATGAGCACGGTAGTACAGCTGTCTTTCTGACAAGTGGCTCGCTTTCTTTTGGAAAGTGATCAGATGATAGTGCTGTTTCTTAGTGTTTTGAAGTCCCATACTGCTTCCCACACAACTGCACCCATTTATGTGTGGAATCAAGCTTCCTTTACTCCACATTCTGCTAGAACTTCTTTTGTCTTTTCATGATAGGCCCTGTCACTAGAGAAGGACAACATCTCATTTTAATGTTAACAAACTATATGATCTCTTGAAACTCAGAAAATATGAATAATCTGTTTGTTCAATTTAGTTTGTGAGAAAAGATACAGTGCTTCAGCCGCAAAATTATTTCATCAATGTAACAGTTATAAATAAACAGTTGGTCAAAGTTTAAGAAAGGTTTGTTGTTAACATTAAAGTGATACTTATCTAGGACAATGTCTAGCATTCTACAGACAATTTATTAGTAAACAGCATTTTAAACATTTAAGATTGAGATTTGTGGAAGGGAAAACTGGGTCTCAATTGGTGAGCACTGAAAATGAAAAATATGTGTTTCATCTCTTAGATTTCTAATAAAGTCTGAAGGCATATGTTCAGCAAATTTACCCAAAAGATTGAAAACCACTCTCAAGTTACATTTCAAAGCAGAGTAATTGGTTGCCACGATTGATGGTTTAGGGGATATTTGAATTTAGCAGGAATAAATTACTGAAACTGATTAATAATATTTTTGTATGTACATGTTTTGGCTTCATAATTGTATCTATTTATATTGCATTTCCTTATCAAATTAATAATTTGCTGGCAGGTTTTTTTCTTAACATAAATTCTCCTCTAAAATCAAAGCTAAATATGTTATCACCAACTTTTCCTCAGATGTAGGTAACTCTATGTCTAAATCGGTCATGTGCTTTCAGGTTTAGCATGTTAAACACAGAAAAATGGCTAATAATTCCTTGTGGCTTGAGATGATGACATTAGTCTTAAAGCTGTTTTATTAAATTACATTCAATAAATTAATAAATTGTGATTTCGTAATCCATAAGCAAAATCTCTAAAATTAAATAAGTAGATTTAAACAGAAATTAAATTAATATCATCACTTTCTGAATAGAAGTAAAGCATGTTTCAATAAAATAATTGTTTTTGAAGATCATCAAATTTAATTCCATAGTAGTACTTTATAAATCGATTTGATTTTTTATGGAAACCATACAGAGAGGCATTCTGTTATCCATTTCTGATTGACAATTATCATACAAACAAATAATGTCTTCCAAGGGCATAAGAGTTTGAGTGGAATATCACGCTAAAATCGTTCCTTACATGTCTTTGCTGGGTGAGAATCTACAACACAGTTTACTTGACTGCTAACAGCAGGGACACCCTAGTCTTCCATTTTCAAATCAGTTCATTACATAATCAGATCTGATCGTGTTGATTCCTGGGTTGGCAAAACTCACATTGAATGAAGATGTCAAATGGCAGAAACTGTGCTACTACATAGACTATGTATTTAATTAAAAATCACTAGGAGGATACACTTCAGTGCTCTTGTTTTACACTCTTAGTTCAGTAAGATAAACAAACATGGTAAGTAGCAGATTGCTAACAAAGCTTCAAAGTCTCCTAAGCTTGACTTTCCAGGCCAGGTAATGAGTCAGTAGCTAAGTTCCCATGGACCAGAGGGTACGGTTTGTCATTTGAAATGTGTTCACCCACTTTTTCTACTGTCTCCAGGAAGCTACCGACGAGAACCAGTTCTATCACTGAGGAGAGTAACACTGAAATTAGATCTTGCAGGAAAAAGATGGTTAATTCTTTACAGGAGTCTTGGAGCTTCTAAGCTTTTCCATTTAATACCCTATGAAAACTCATCTCAAATTTCATATGGTGTGAATAAAATTTCCCCTATGAATGCACCTATTTCAAAAGTATTTCTTCCTGTTTTAAAAGTTTTAACTTGAACTCACAAATTTGAAACATAGCTGCAAACTCCAGGCCTCTTTTCAAAACAAGATTCAACACTAGAGAGTCATTTCAGATTGAACATATTCAACTGAAATTCTGAGGTAGTTGCTAGTGAGGAAGTCACTATAGGCCCTAAAAAGACAGACCAGGCAGAGATTTCTTTAGAAATGAGCTGATGCTTTGAGGAACAAATATAAATCCAAACTTGCTATTTCTTTGGTTAAATGCTTTGCACTAGTAAAAAAGTTTATTAACCAAAGATTATTTTACAGTTAAAAGAAACTGACAATTTTTCTTAAAAGAATAAAACTTTCTACCATCCATTTAATTTCATTTTTATGACTTGAATGTATATCTTATAAAATATGTATTTTTGTAATATCAAATAACCATATCATTTATAATTTACTTTTTCCTACAGGATATGTTTCTGTAATATTAAGGAACCAGGTCAAGTTTACATTTTCATTTTTGACATTATTAATCTTCAGCTTTAAAATTGTTATTTTAAAATATTTTGCGATAATAATAGAAAAGTAATTAAGCACCGGCAGAAAGTCATAATGTTTTTGAGACATATTTGCAAGATTTTTGTCAAATTTTAATGGCTTGAGTACATATTTACATGACTGCAATAACAGTGTTACTTGATGTTCTAGTTTTTAAAGAATTTTCTTACTGACTCTCCTAGTCACATTTTCATTTCTGGGACATACACCATTTAAGGAAGGAAAGATGTATTTTTGTTCACAGTTTCAGAAGTTCTTGATTCATTGGTGGGTGCATGCCAAGGGAGGGGACACATGGCAGAGGCGTAGCGAGGAGAATCGCTGCTCACTGCATGGCAGACAGAAAGCCAAGACAGAGACGAAGGGTGGAATTAGCATACACCCTTCCATGTCCTTTCCCCATAATCTGCCCCTTTCGATCAAGCTCCAGTGATCTTAGCTACTAGGTCACATGCCCACTAACATTCCTTATGCCAATAATCTACTAAGCACTCATAATGTAACACAGACCACAGAGTGTGGTTCCACAGTTGTTCCACAACACCCAAATGCATAAGGCTTTTGGCGGATACTCCAGATCCACACTGGAAAGCTTGCTACATGCTCCTGATAGACTTTTAATTACTGCTACTTTGTCGTCTGTGTCTTGACTTTTAAAATCATTTTGTGTCATGATTCTAAATGAATCACTCAGTCTAGTGGATGTGACTTCTACGAAAACAGATTACACGTGAACAATTTCCTCTACTCAAAACCAATGACTCACTTCACCATATACTACACATAAATATCACAGCTGTTGTTGAAGGGAGGGAGACAACAGATTGCATTTTCACATCGAGTCTTTATACTGAGCCACACCAAGCTAAGAGCTTCCATGACCACGCGTCATCAGCAAATCCTGCTGAAATCAGCCAAGTACAGACCGCATTCGCCACATTCCCTGCCATCGTCCCAAGACCCGTTGCCTTATAAGAAAAAGAATTGATTTTTGTTTTAGTTTAACTTTATCGTTTGACAATTAGGATTTTATTCAGATATATATTTCCTAATAATATTGTGGAAACGGAACCCAGAGGAACAGGATCTCAGCACTCTGGGAATTTGAGGCAGGAGAATAGCAAGTTTGACACCCAGACTGGGTGATTCAGTGACGTACAGACACTCCATGTCAAAACAAAATCGTCTGGAAATGTAACTCAGTGCAAATGTTCTGGGTTCAGTCACTAGTATTGGAAAAAGGAAAACTCTAAGAGTATTGTTTAAATACATTATAAGCACTTGATGGTAACAAATCGCTTCTTTTCTAACATTAAACTCTTCTTGACTTTGGACATCTGACATGTCTCCCAAGTTAATTCATTTTGGTGAATGACATGAGAACCCATCTCTTTCCTGTTTCTGAAACATACTTTATTTTTATTACCTTCCCATGAAGCCCCAGCTTCTACATTTTCACAAATCCTAGTTATTTCTAACTTGTATGGATCTTCAAAACCCACTGTCTTCAACTTCTACCATGAAAATCCTTACATGGGTCTCACATCATATCTTACCTACACTTCACTTGTTCGTTTTAAGTAGGCCTAATGTCACCTTTCCTTTATCAGTATTTCTTTCTTCAAAAATGTACCTTCCTTTGATGTCAAATTCATCTTTCTCAAATGCAAATTTGCTCAAGCTGCTTTTTGGTTTACATCCATCCATTATGTCACTGGAAAGAGTTGTCACCACTTTGATGACATAAAAGGCTCTTGAGTGTGGGGCCCTTGACTCTGATCTCTTCCTCGTTAGAACCATTACAGATGTCATACCATGTGCTTTTCTGTGTGAGTTCTCATTTCATGATTTTTTCATTCATTATCTACAAAGTTAATTCTTTTTGATTCTTTAAGACATCTACTAAACCTCACATCACTGAAAATTTAGAGGTAATTTCTTATAACTTGTGTTATCAATAATACCCTGAACCCATTTTATTTAGGAGTGATCAATACTGTTAACAAATATTGAAAAAAATGTCCCCTATATCTGGTTTTCTCACAACCGGGAGCAAATGTGAAATAAGAGATAAAATAATACGCTTAACATTTTAGGAAATTTCTTCTTTTATATATGCTGTATCCTTTTCTTGGAAGATATTACCGAAAATTTCACTATCGTATGATGAGCTCATTCACTCCAAAATTAATGGTACAGGTCAGTTGTATTTTTTCCACAATGAATGTTCATTGATGATCAGTATTCCAAGATTTAGCTACATTTGTACCATGAAAACTTTTTTCAGTTTCCATTGACAATGTGAACATGTGTGTAATAAGTAAATATCATTAGATTGTATTTCAAGCGCAAGGACATCTTTTTATTTTTTTGCTTTATTCTTTTTCTTTTTGATTTCTGTTTCTTTGTGTGGCTTCTATGTTCTCCTAAGTTGCATATGACATCTCAGGCAGTCTAATACAAAGAGGTGTAAGTGTATCAGTGAAGGGGAAGAAAAAATTAACAGATTGCCACTTATTATAAAGTCCCAAGATGTTCGTAGCAGCTCGAAACACACACTGTAGGAACTTCAGTTGCGCTTTGTGTCAGCTCATCGTGGCTGAGTTCTCCTCCCCTTAAATTTTATTCTTTATAGTCTGACAAGTATTTCCTCCTATTCTTGTTTCTTTTTATTTATTTTTAAAAATATTATTAGCAGTCTAGTGCATGCATTTTCAGATGAATAATATCTCTATGACATTTTGAATTTCTAAACATAGGCTGATAGCATATCACAGGCTCAACCATACAATCATTGAATAGTGAAAAATGTTTAAACTGTGCCCCCGGGCTCTGTGTCACATTAGATGCACTTCGTGACCTAATTTATTATCCATTGGATATACATATTTATCGACTTGTCATATATTTATTGGATGTGTATGAATACCAGAATAATGTGCTTGTACTCTTGGGATTATTACAGACACGCAAATGGATTTGACCTGCAGTAGTGACTGGTATGGGTCCCCAATCTTTTTAACACCAGGGACTTGTTCATTTGAAGAACATTCTCACAAGGATGGGACAGCAAAGCTCAGCCTTCTGCAAGATCAGCGATGGCATTTGAGCCTGACAGGGTGTGCTGAAAGGAAGCACAGCTTCACTCATCCCTCCCATCACCCGGACCTTCCATGGTCATGGCCTAGAGATTGGGCTGCCTATTACAAAGGAATAATACCCAAAGCACCTGATATCTTTCCATGAAAAGCAGCAAAAGAGGCACAGTGGTGCTGACATTGAAAGAAAACACCAAGCATGTCCGCTGAATCAGGCCTCATATTATATATATATATATATATATATATATATATATATATATATATATATATTTCGTATAGGTGGAGAGAACAAAGATGCTTTTTCTAATCACTTCAAGTGTTTATTGACTTTGCTTTGCTACCTTAATTCCTTGCCTACTAACTTAGTTTCAAGGGAGGTTAGGTCAATAAAAAATGTATTTCTTTCTTCCCAAGAAATCTTTTGTCTTTCATCGATTGATAATCTGAATAAAGCCTACAAAGCAATGTCTATTGTCTAAATGCATGCAGAAACAGAGCAAGAAATATCAGATGGAAATAAGCATCATTCAGGTTAGAACTTAAAATATAGTAGTTGTACTTAATAAAACACAGGCAATTGACTTTCCTCTGTATTCTACCATTCTCTTACTACTGTCTATGAAATGATACTATCTGATTTTAAACAATGCGTACAAAATGAATCAAAATATATTTCTCCAAAACTGTGAAGCTTCTAATTTTTAATTTGTAAATTAGAGAATAATAGTCTTTGTAGAAATTAATAATACCATAATTTTCTTTTCATTTCATTTCAATAGAACTAATGTCAGCTCAACTCAGAAACTTGAATAAAGCAAACTGCTTAGTTCATCTGAACAGGAAGAAAAATATACTACTTTCTTTTGCCCACCTTGATCAGACAGAGCTCCTTGAAAGAAAATAGATTTATTTTGAAAAAGGGCAATGGTTTGATTTTTCTGAAGAGAGCATTGTATTCAAAGAGAGCTTGTGAGAAGTCGTAAATCTGTAATTCTTTTTAAAAGAAACTGAGAAATAAAAAGAGAAATATAAGAGTGTAAACTGTAACAGATTAATACAGGACAAAGCTCAAATTCCCAATGCAAAAGTGAGAGTAAAGAAATTATTTGCATGTGGTTTTACAAAGAAAGGGTAATTTGCTACTATATATTTGTTAAATATGTCTCTTTTTCAATTAAACACTATACTTTTTTGTCCCTTACAATTTTGATTTCATGGTTATTAAACTTACAAGACTATATCATTCGAATCAAAACTTAATTAATAAGAATTTAATAGCTATTTTTCTGTAAATTTGGCGTGCATATGTAGATTCATACAGATTTAATCTTATAGATATGTATATTCTTCAATTACTCACTTTGTGTCCTACCAAAGTGACATGCCTAATTTATAACCTCAAGTGGTCTAAGTAATTTCATTTTTTATTCTTGTTCATATTACTCAAAACACTGACAATTCCTTTTGCCACTGGCTTTAACACTAATATAAATCTTACCTAACTTGTATATATATGTAAACCATTAAACAAAATTTTTGATGCTATCTCATTACTTAGAAATCAATGTTGTCAACATAGCTATTCATAGCAGAACTCAAAAAGTCAGCTATTTTTCAGTCATCAAAATAGTGGCAATGAAAAAACTTTGTAGTTATTTTTGTATAGTGAATTAGTGGGTGTCCTTTTTATTCCATAGTTCCTTTTCCCCAGTGCACCTGTTTATCATTTATGGTAACTTTTGTTCAAGTAGAAACAATGACCGATTTGCAATGGTTTTCATAGGCTGGGGAACTTGAAATATACTGTGTTGTAATACCATGATCACGCGAGTCTCACTGCTCTGCCATTGAAGGCATTCCAAAATTGAAAGCCTTTATCTCAGATCTTTCTTTCAAACAAATATAACGTGACAGCTAAGCCCCAAATGTTTGTATTTTTTTTTCTCACTCAGAAAAAATAAATTTGGACTTCGGTCTAGTTCCAGCTGATGATGTAATGTCTGAGGTCTTTTGGGGATATTGAGAAGAAAAATGTCTCTCAGCTAACATACACCCTACCTTTCTTTGTAAAAGGGAATGAACCGCCGTGGCTCAAGATTTCCTGTAACAAGGAAAGGTGTACACAGAGGTCTATTATCATGGGGGTGTGAACAAAAGAGGAAGAAAGCCAATCTAAGAGATATCATTCACTTAGACTCTGCTGTGGACAATTAAGGTGGGCACAAACCCAACTGGACATTGGGAAGAGTGTCATGTACCATTGCATGTTAATTTCCCACCGTAAGAGTGCAGAAAACGTCTCCAACTCCCAGTGATCAGAAGTAAATACACCCTTCTCTGTATTTCCAAGATATAAACATATTAGTCCAGACATGGCCCTAAGAAATTGCACTGAAGCACTAAAGACGTTTTGCCCCAAGTGGAGTTATGAGGCAAACCAAACTCGGGCAAAAGCATGCCTGTGAACCTCTGGGACGCCACGAAAGCCTGAGGTGGAAAGAACTAAAACTAACAGGATTTTGACAGGTGATCACGAGCTCCGGATAGTTACACAGGCATCTGAATATTCATAATCAGTTTGCTATGTATATTTAAGACATGTCTGCATATTTAACTACGTGTGCTATATTGATATAGTATGGTAAACACATATATGTTTATTTTTACCTATTTTGATCTAGTTTACATCATGTCTTTTGGCTGATTTATAAATTGCATGTGGATTTTATTTTTATTCCCTAGGTGATGAGGTTTGTCTCTCTTAATGTATATTCTTCATCATAAACATTTTATATACAATGTATAGGCATATATGGTATATGTATATGAGTATGCCCACACACACACACACACACACACACACACACACACACACACACACACCACTAAGTAATAGAGACTATGCAGTAAAGGGATGAATCAAAGGTTACTTAGGTACAGCTCTTTCTGTGGTGGCATAATAAGTTCTATGTTTTAGAGAAAGAGAGAGGTAGGCTATGTACTTTTACACATGCACATTAGTATTTTTAAGTAATCATATATATGTATATATATTCACATATATGTATATGTATATATATATATATATATTCACACACACACACACACACACACACACACACACACACACACATATATATGAAACTGTCTTATTCTGTGTCCAGATGTTTAGCAATAAACTCTAAAATTTTCAATCCTTTTACTTTTGTTTAATTCTATTATTACCTGGAAACACTCGGTTGTTAATTTCTAGTTCATCGTTAAATATGCACATCTGTCAATGCACCTTTAGCAGTGTTTGGTGGGACTGCTTCCTTCTTTCCCCGTCCACACTAGCAGAGTCACTGGCGTAGGAATTCCCCGTCTCCAAGTTGCGTTCTTTCTCAGCCTTTGCACACCTACGGCTGTCCTTTCTCTGCCCTCACTCACAGGAACGTCTCACTTGGCGTCAAATTCTATCATGGCAGATATTTTGTAAGGATTCTGAAAATATGTTCCATTATTGCATACGAATATTGTTGTTTAAAAATAAGACAGCTAAGTATGGAGTGAGCCGTTCGCTTCTGGGGCAGTTCAATTATTCTCTCAAGTACTTGGAAGATTCTCTTAGCATTGCTGTTATCCTGGAGTTGGCCTATGAAGTTTGTAAGTATTCGTATACACAGTCAGGTTCAGTAGTCACTGGTTTTCTATATCATGAAAACAGAAGGTAACTCTTCGGTGCTTTTTTTAAGCCAGTTTTCATAATTCTTCTCAACTTATTTTTCCACATACGTGAAATATTTGTTCCATCCCCCATTGATATCTATTCTTCCTCCATTAGCATTATAGATTTTTTCCATAGTACTTTCCTTATGATTCTCTGGTACCACCTGCAATCTTCCCACTTTTCTTCGTAACAACATCCTGTACAGTATATATTCTTTATAAGGTTCAATTTTTGCATCAGATTGCAAAAGTGAGCCCAAAATTGGGGACTCAGTGAGGTTTTTGTCTCAAAATCAAACCTGAGAGCTGGGCTGGTAATGTAGCATAGTGCAAAGGCCCAGCACAAGAATCATAATTTGCAGTAATCGTAATAAAAATAACAATAAAAATCTGCTCCTCAAAGGGCTTAAAAGAGATGTCCCGGTAATATCATGGCGTGGAAGAGAAAGGACACAAGAAAAATGTCGCTGCGTAAATCTCATGGGAGGGTAAGATCATTTATGAGGTGAGTGAGGATCTAGGGCAAGGAGACAGACCAAATCTCATCAAGAATATTTTTGTGAAAATTTTAGGAGTTTGGTTTGTGAATGTTTTGTGAATGTCTCAAGAGTATTTTCTTTTCTCGGGGAAGAAAGAACAGGGCTATAGGTTGAGTTTGTACAAATTTGTACATTATTATTATTATTATTTTGATGATACCGGCAATTGACCCCACAGCCTTCACATTGAGCTTCCCTGGCTGGGCCTGAATCTGTAATCTTTCTGGCTTGGTCTCCTCTATTACTGGAACTACAGGCCTGTTCCTCTAGGCTCAGCTATTGATTATTTTTAAGATTCCTTGAATTAGTACATCTTAATTATCATAAAGGCAATTATTGTCTATTCTGTATTCATTTACAGTACCAACATTTGCATACTGCATTTTGTAGTTAGTTTCTTTAAAAAATGCTAATTGAGGTTTTTAATTAGCACAGATGCCAGAGAGGGCTAGTGCCTGATTATTTGCCAACTATGCCGGAATCTAATAAAAGCTATGAACCCACACTGAGAAATATACAAAAATATTTTAGCAAAGTTTTTGAAGTTTATGAACTCTTTAAAGCCTTTTCTAGGTTGTCCCCATACATTTTCTGTAGGGTGAAAAGAACACAGAATAAATATCAAGATGTGATTTGAAGACTGGATTTTTTTTTGCATAAATACCAAGATATAATCTGTGATTTCAAGACTGGAATTTTAATGTTAATATTCAGAGATAAGTTATACTCTGCTAATTCTTTCTTCACCCTGAGCTGAAAATACGAAAAGCACTGCACTAAGGAAGTAGGAATGATTATAAATTGAACACTCAAATGGTGAATTATTTCGTGACAAGCTGAAAGGGTTAACAAAGTTCATTTTAAACAAGGGTTAAACTTTCTTTTCTCACCACATTAACTAAAAACCTCATCTTGTACCTGATTAAAACTGACTGACATGAACTATGTTAGCGTAAACCTTGCTTTTCTTTGACTTGGCAACAAGCTTCTGTTCAGTCCCTCAAAATTGATGTTATAAATATGCAAAATTCTCTTTGGAAAGCAGAATTCAAAAAAAAAGATAGTCACCCTTTTTCCTCTCAAGGTAAATAACTATATTTACAACTGTTCTTGTCTTTCAGATTTATTACTGCCATCTTTTATGCATGGGTGAGCCATCATATTTTCAGGTTGATAGCTCAATTTGAAAGGTGTAGTGTTGATGTTTCGAGTTGCAGTGAAGGACGGAAAGGTAGCGGTAGACCGCTGGCTATTTTTCTAGTCTCTTCTGAAGAATGAATGCAGTATACAAAATACTGAACTTTATGTCTGTAGTTTTGTTACCATGTTATAATTCTTAAAATACCCCACTAAGATAGTTGTTATTGCCCATTGACCTTGGTCATGGAATGCAAACTACGAGAGATTTTCTTACTCTCGTATGAAAAATGACGGCAATCACACCTCCGTGGGCCGTTCGAAGATTATAATGAGATGACAGATCTCTTGCTGACTAACAGATGCTGCTGCCCATTATTGCTGCACCACGGTCACCATGCGGCCATTAGGCACAAAGAGATGTGGACTGCTGGCCTCAGAGTTAGGCAGTTCTTCTGTGGAAGGCAAGCTGAGATGACATGAGCAAACATGAATGACGGGAAACCAACCAAAAGCAGGTGGCAGTGAAATCAAAGCAGACAGATTCCCCGGCTCTAGAGGGGTCCTGTGTGAAAAACACAGGGAAGTTACAGGAGCTCCCGGGCCAGTGCCTTCGTAGTGGCAGTGCTCCTGTGCATTTAGAGAAAGAGGTGGTTTCTGAGCCTGAGCCTATCAGGTCAGGTTAGGAGAAGGAACATAAGATTTTTTTTTAAAAAAAAAAAAATCACTTTCAAAAATATTGGCCTGATAAAGCCTCCAAAATATGACACTTAGAACCGGAATTGTGGTCTATGCATATTGTCATTTAAAATATTTTGTTTGATTCACAAATAATATTACCCATTAAGATGTATAGTATTTGGACATATTATAGTTGCAGGTGTAATTTAAGTCCATACTCTGTAATGAAATCATAGTATATTATTTTCTCAAACTTCACACACTTCTATCTATAAATGATAAACAGATAGATAGATAGATAGATAGATAGATAGATAGATAGATGAGAGATGGGTGGATTTGGGGGTTGAGATGTAGCTCAGAGATTACAGCGCTAGCCTAGCAAGCACAAGGCCCTGGGTTCCATTCCCCAGTGCCAGTATAAACTGGGTATGGTGACGCATGCCTGTGATCACAGCTCCTGGGACGCTGAGACAGGAGGATTGCTGTGAGTTCCAAGTCACCCTGGGTTACATGGGGAAAAAATGACACTTTTCTTCCTTCTATTCTGTTAATATGTATATATGTGATTCATGATGTTTACACTAAACTTGAATATTTCATGTATGTCAATATAGCATCAGCGGTACAAACCTTTTCCCTCTCCCTCTTTGAGTCTCCCTGATCCTCCAGCTTCCTGTCACTCCCACTCTTTCTCCCACTTAGTTCTATGAAGTAACTGTGTTCTGAGTATGTGTACACAGTGGAGTATTACACTCCTCCACAAGACAGACAGTTTTCAGGCGCTGGTCGGTAAATGAATGTAATTTGAGACCCTCGTGCTCAGTGAAGTGAGTCAGACACCAAAGGCTAAATGTTGAGTGGATTCTCTAATATGAGAAACTTAGAATTCAGTAATGTCATAACTTTTTCCCATGTGATGGATGTGTGTAGATGCATTACATAGTGCTTACACTGATCTTGAGTATTTTGTGCATACACATATCGTGGCAAAACTACAAATCATTCCCTCTCCCATGCGACCCTCCCACTCCCCCCACCTCCCCTCCGATTCTATTATCTGCCTCAGTTAGTCCTATGAAGTAACTGTGATCTTGGTTTCCCTGAGAAACCATTCCATATGAGTCAGAAGAAGGTTATTGAAATAAGAACATACTATGCAAATAAAGGACAGGAACTATTTTTCTTTGGGCGGGGTGAAACTTAGATCCTTTGACAGTTTATTATCTGTAGTTCCTGCAATTACAGCTGCATTCAACCTCATGAATGTTGGGTTTGAATATGAGGGTTCTTCTCAACAAAAGAAACTAGGTGGGCTTACACAGAAACTTCTAGAGTCAGCATATATTTCCTTTGGGTTTTGGCTTCTGCAAAGGCAACTGGCAGTGGAAATCAGTTCCACGTGTGCTCACACCTTCAAGTATAGATCTCAAAACGCAAAGACTTGTGGGACAAAGCTGCATCTTTTTCGGCAACATGTATAGAGCCACAATTCACGTGTGAGTGGCTCTATCGCTGCAGAGAGGCAGCCCATATGGACTCGGAACTAAACACCATGGTTTAATGTTCTAAACTCCATTTCAAAAATTTGTCTTTTTACTGTAGTAAAGCTGGCGACTGTGTCTGCCAAGCAATGAAATGCACTGCCACGCAAATATTTATAGACAGATGTGGCTGTCCTCCCTGTGTTACCATATTTCAATCATGTATACCTTCCCAGGGTAAGATGCAAGAGTGTGTTATCACATTCTGTCTTCCCTCTACGAAAAATCTCTATAGATTGTCCCTGGGCGCTTAGATTATTAACAACAATGTATTTAAAGATTCTAAAGAAAGCCAAAATGTCCCTGACGAGTCACATCCATCCCACCTCACCTTATCCATGGCATGTCATCATACCCATGCTGCTGCATGTAGACCAGAGAAATTAGCTTCGTTAGTTGCTGAAATATAATTGGCAGATTCTTTTCTCTTAATGTAGAGTCGCATTGTTCCTGGGGCATTGCTTTCTTCATTGTCTCAAGTTTGCTCTTTCTCTTCCTGGTTTGAAAGTCAAAACTTTTCAGAGACCGATCTCAGATCACCACGCCTCTGCAGTCTCAGCCATCTCTCTGGCCCCCTACCACAATACTCTACCGTGTCGCTGTTTCCTTTCTTCTCAGGTTTCATTAATATATTAACAGTATTACTGTTACAAATATTAAACCATATATTTTGAATACATACCATGTGTTGACATCCATTGTAAGTAAAAACATCCTGGGATAAGCCAAGATTCATGTACAATTGTGAGAAAAGGACACCGGCACGCAGCGGATGCCTACTGATACCTACCCTTCCGAGCTGTAAACATCTGCCATGTCTATTTGGTTTTTCCACTGACATCCAACATCTATTATGAAGACTGATATAAAATGGAAACTCAAATACTTTGGTGCGTTCTGAATTAAGTATCAGTTTATTCATTTGTTATTTCATGGACTAGTCCACACCCCAGTGCCTAACGTCTTTTGTAGTTTTACTGCTCATTTCCAATCTCTGCATTAAAGCACGGTTCGAAAGTTCCTCGACGAAGTTTCTCAGTAGATCGCCATGTGAGTTACTTTGTGCTTTCCACTACTGTCGCCATTTGCTGTACGCAGCATGGCCATTTAGCACTTGAATTGGGGGTAGGGCAACAAGGCCTTCAATTTTTAATTTCATTAGACTTTAATTAGCTTAAAATTAAAGCATCCCCTGTGGCCTGTGGGTAATGTTTAGGCAGCACCATTTTAGATGGGATGAAAGGCTGGTTTTTCACACTCTAAGTTTACTGAAGTCTAGGTTGAAACGTGTACAAACTGTCTCTGGTGCTCTGTGGACTCCACTGGCAAACAGTACAGCTTGGTGATAGAACATTAGATCACTCATTAATGACACATTTACTGACTGCCTATTGTATCCTAAGCCTTGAATTAAGCAACTGTGATTCAACAGAAACAACAGGTGGTCCTTGCCCTCCAGGAGTTTATAGTCTGAAGGAAACAGAGCTGAGCAAAACAAGAGAGAGAGAGAGAGAGAGAGAGAGAGAGAGAGAGAGAGAGAGAGAAACTACAGCCATTACAAGATACAACCAGTGCAGGGAAGAATCACACATGAGGCTAAGCTGACGAACATGGATGACAGGTAAAACCAAGTTACACCCTCAAGATGAAGGTTAGGACTTCTTGACCGAGATGACGTGAAAATAAAACTAGACTTTGCCTGTGAAAACATATAACGAAAAAAAATTCCAAAATGATGGAATAACATGTAAAAAATGATCTCTGTGGAAAGAGTGATCAAAGTGGAATTGACCATGCGATTGGAACAGAGAGTAGGATGATTTGTATTGAAAAAAATCAAACGGGGCTGGAGGAATGACTCAGCGGTTAAAGCGCTTGACTAGCAAGCCCTAAGTCAAGTGCTCAGCACCTGAGTTTGATTCTCCAGCGCCACATAACCTGGGGGCCTGTAATCTCAGCCCTTGGGAGGTGGAGACAGGAGGATTGCCATGGGTCCAAGGCCAGCCTGGGCTCCATAGTGAGTTCAGGGCCAGCCTGGGCTGCAGAGTGAGACCCTGTCTCAAAAAAAAAAAAAAAAAAAAAAAAAAAAAAAAATCAAATAGCGAGATGAATGTCTGTTGTAGCAGGAAGAGAGCCACTGCTGGTATTACCTGAAGTGGGAATGCAAAAGGAAAACCACTGCAGAATTTAAGTAGGAGTGTAAACAACTTCACGATTTGTTTTCACTAGATTAAGCTTGTTCCTGTTTGGAGAAAGAATTATAGGGCAGAGTCATGCAAATGGACACCAGGAAAGGAAGTGAAAATGTGAATGGAAAAGACTCTGGACTCCTGGGTTTAGTGGTAGGAAGTGGAGAACAAAAGTAATAACGCAAAATCTGCAGCTGACAATTCTTGCGGTCCAAAGGAGGTTTGGCTTTGAGTTTCCGCAAAGAGGTTCTTCAGGAAGGTAAAACGAACTAAAGGAACGAAGTTGTAAGTAAATAAATAAGTCAATTTCTTTTTTCTAAGAGTTGGAGGAATTGTACTTAGAAGATTTTAGATATTAACTATGAGGAAATCATCCTTCTTACAATTGACATTTTTCAAAGAATCCAGCAACTTGAAATCACACTGAGTTTTGTAAATCTCTCCCTAGGACAGAATTCTATTTGCAAGCTAGATTTTTTCAAGACTGTCTCTTGTTAAAATAACACAGAAACATCTGATGATGAAAAAAATCTTACATTCTTAAGATTGTATAGTTTTTAAAGGTCATCTTTTTTCTCCCAATTTTCTCTTAAAAAGATTTTGACGCTTTCAAAATCAATCGATTTTCGAAGAGTACCTGCTGTATATCCTTTAAGCAAAACATAATGGGTTAAATGGTTTCCAAAATCTTTTTTCTGTTATATCTTTGTAAATGCCTCAAATACCATTTTATTAATATGGACTCCCAAAACCTTTCTCTGAATCACTCAATAAAGACAGCCATTTGCTTCCAGCTGGTTGTAGGTCTTTATGTTTGATTACAATAGTATATGAGTAGATAAGAGCCAGTATGTTTACATAAAGCAGATCAACTTTGACATTAATACATCAAAGCTTTAAAATAAATCAATCTGTCTCACCGGGACAATGTGTAACTTGGCCTGCTAAGGTAAATTTAATGGAGAGTAGTAAATAACATCACTGAATTAACACTACATATGTTTTATTTCATTTCTTGTATGTTTGCACACATTTTTAAAATTTAGTACTCTTTTATGCGTATTTCCAATGTTATGAGTGTGTTCACTTTAACACGTTTTTTATTTGTACAGAGCATCCTTAAAGAAAATTGATATCAGAGATTATTCAGAAAATGAAGTGTTAAATCATACACACTTGGAGTCTAACCTCATACAAGTTTTGTTTTGTGTTTGTTTGTTTGTTTTTTGAGACAGGCTTTCACTCTGTAGTGCAGGTTAGTACTGACCTCACTCTGTAGCCCAGGCTGGCCTAGAACTCACCGTGATTCTCCACCCTCTGCCTTCCCAGTGTTGGGATCATAGGATGATGTCCCTGGGTCCCGGTATTATGTGGTGCTGGTGGAGTGCCCCCAAGTCCTTTGCACTTTCTAGGCAGGTGCTTAATCACTGAGCTATGCCTCCAGCTTGAAAGTTTACATTTCTAAGACTATTAACTTCAATCTAAAATAAGTATGCCTTCAGAGAAAAATGTTTCATACTGGCCACTAATAATTTTAAATAACGCAATCATCCCATTGGCAAAAAGCTATTTAATACTCTAATCTTAATAAGCATACAAGAATGAAAGTAAGGTAAATCTAAAGCAGGTTATTATTTCAAACATCATTTTTACTTTTTATTTCTTTACTTGATTATGTCACTATAAAACACACGCCATTTCCCTATTTAAAATATTTCCTTTGGTTTATCAAAATTAATATTTTTCTCCTGAAAAGATACCAAAAGTTAATTAAATATTATTTATAGTGCCATGAAGAAAATACAATGATATAAATACATTGGCCTGAAATTACACAAGTGAAATAAAATATTTCAACCTCAGCTCGTAAATCACTCTCATACTGTTGTAAATATTATATTCTAATGAATGATAGGATATGACAAAATTAAAAATATACTTAAGTTTAAAATGTTTACGTATTTCAAATCACTAGGTCTAAAATAAACACTCTTCATGTGACCTCACCAGCCATTTCACTGAAGGCTTTGCACTTTACCTGGAAATTCTAACCTGTGCTCTGTGACCCTTACAAGTTCAAATCACCTCCACTCTGTGAAGATATGTAAGAACTGTCACAGAAAGAAGTGCTTCTGGAGCACCTGTGACACTCTAATAACATTTTAAATATTTTTCCCTAAGAGCAGGTAGGGTACTATGCTTTGATTTTATCACCTGTGTTACTTGGCTGCCCTAGGGGTTACAAGAGGTCATGTGAACTCAGATGATACCTGTTGGCTGTCCACGTAAGATTGTCCATGGCCACCACCCCGGTATTGATACAAAGGAGCCGAGATTACCTATCCACGGTATGAGGCATTGTGTGCTTTGATGTGTTATATGGGTAAAACAAATAAATTTGGGGAACATTAAATGCTATAAGATGAATATCGTTGCTGACTTTTTTTTGGAAAAAAATTAACTATGCAGTAACCTTAATAGTCAAATATATTTGTAAGCAGACTACAAAAGAACTGCAGTTACAGAAATTCATGATATTCTAAGTATTGTCTTTACTTCGGAAATGTTTTAAAATAAGCACCTTCTCTGTCTATCTTTGAGTATAGGAAAGAAATGTAGAGTCTGAGAACTACGAAATCATAATTTCTTGCTAAGTGTCCTCTAAATAATATACCTAGGCCTAAAACAGGTTTCATGATGTAAGCAACACTTTTCTGTGTAAGGGATATAATTACAAATACTTCTTGGACACCACCAGTACTAACATAATTCAGAGCCCATGTTGAGGTAATAGGTCATGATGATACAGGGGAAAAATGAAACCACATGATTGGCTTTCAATTCTGGGATGCCCCAGAATAAAATAATAAGAATAATAAGAAAAGACTTTTAAAATTATGCCTCTCCAATCTAGTACTGAGTGATGACTGAATCTTGGAAAAAATAAAAACTTGAAATGTAATTTCTCTGGAGAAGGCAAACTGGGTCCTGATATCTTTCAAACTGTACATTAAAAACTAGCCATGGATAATTTGAAAAAGGAAAAGTGCTTGTTCAATTAATAGGTAGGTGACTTCAACTGTCATTCAGCAAATTACAGGCTATAAATGAGAGAGCTAATCAAATAATGACTCTAATGAAATCATACATATCAGCAATCTGGGAGAAAGCTTGTAATCATATAAAGGAAGCACTAGTGGATGGTGTAATCATTGCAGCATCTGGGTAGAAAATTGGTAGCTAGAGCCAGAGTAGGAAGTGGAAGACGCTAGATGCCTCAGTGGATTGACTGGCAAATTCTGTGGCTTGGCCATGTTCTTTATTGGTCTGGTTCTATTTATTCATCCCCTCCATTCTTTTATTCTTTTCTCGTTTACTTTCTACTTTCTATCCTCCCCTCCACCCTCCGCCCTTCCCTTCCGGTACATATTTCCTTCCTACCATTTCATCCCTCCTTTCTCTCTGGTCATTGGCTTTCTGCCCCTTTTCTTCTTGATTTTCTTTATTTATTAAGCACCTCCTGTACACTACTATCCCACTGTCAGTTGCTGGTAACATAGTATTTAATAAGACAGAGTTTCACTCTGGTCAGGAAGCCTACAATCTGCCAGGAAGTATAAGTCAAAAAATATGTGTACATCTAAGTAAACAAAACGATTTCAAACAGGGATAAGAGTTGTATAGAATGTAAAACAGGATGTGGTAAATTAAAAGTGAGTTTAGGATTAAGCAGAATACTTTGATATAGCGATAAAAAAATCCGTGGGGGAAATATTTTAACTGAAAGTGAATCTCGGTAAGATTGCTTTATTAATAGACTCAGATGCTCAAGAATAAAAACACAACAGCCCTATTAAATATATACCTGTTATTGACATCTCAATACAGTCTATACCTAGACAATGTAATCACAAAATATTTCTAAATTCCATATTCTTTTTGATAATATCATCCACACACATGAGTTTAAGTTTCTTAAGCCAGATATTATTCAGCCACAAACCTGGAAACCAATGGGGCTTTGAAACAGAAAGAGCTTATTGGTCCCTCACTGATCCAACCAGAAATACAAATGGCCCCTGGAACGAATCTGCATACCTCCAGCAGGGAGGCTGGGTAGCAGTGGAAAACATGTCTGCTAGACTTAGACCTAGGACCCAAGTTTGTCTTTATAAATTTTGAGAAAAGGGAGCAAGTGCTCTTTACTTTGAACTTGCATTAGACAAGAGTGGAGGGGTAATGTATAATCGGAAAATAGGGGGGTAGTCCATGAGGAGAAGGATCTGTTTCGCAGAGGATTCCTTGTGGTTAATTCGAAGCAGGCATTAGGTAGATCTGAGTGGGAAAGGTTGGAAGAGGTGGGAACTGCAGACAGGAAGTGAAGAAACAATGTGTCTTTCTCCCCTCAGAAGGGTAATGAACATTTCCCTTAGGGAAGATCCAAGTTTATCAAGACTTTATGTTTGTGGAAACCCACGGAATTATGAGAACACACATGCAGAGGTAAAAATCAACTTTAAAAGTAGATGCAACAAAATTAAATACATACCTGAGATATGAGATTCATGTAGATAAAGTACATTACATACAGCTAATTTGAAAAGGATCATACAAGGACACCATGACCTTTACGAGGGTCAGTCATGGAACACCAAGCCAGCATGAACTCCCTCACAGAGGACTCTTGAGTGCTGAAAGCTTTAACATTTTGGTCCTTTGTGTCCAGATGAACAGCCATTTATTATGTTATTTTTCTGTGATTTCATCCTTTGACATCATGAGACATAAACCTGAGACTGCCATGATTCATGTGTTCTCTGTTTTATGAGCTCATTGACAAATTTACCTCCTTCCTTTCTCTATTTTTTTGTAGTTTTAGAACATCTCAGGATTTTTCTTTAGACAATATGCCTTTTAAAAAGATCCTACCTTCTCCAACCTATTTTAATGATTATAGGAATGATCTTGTATACATTTTGTTCTTCCATGCTACCATGCTAAGAATATGCCTATATTTGTGTACTTTCATGTGTTTGTGTAATAGGACTATGCAAGTATGTTTGTGTGTGCAGACAGATACGTGTGCAACTGGGTGTCAACCACCAAACTTAAACTAACATACGCCAGTAATGTTGAATTTCCCGTGTTCTCCTCTCTCAGCTTATCTCAATGTCTACATCTCTCTGGAAGTGACTATATATCTAAATTTTGCATTTATAACTCATTGATTCTTCCACTATGCAGCAAATTTTTACACTTGTGTATGCATATTTGTTTTCTTTGTACTTTGGACACATTATGAAATTAACATCATATTTTAGGTTGTTTTCACTGGTTTATTTTAGAGTCTATATTTTTTAAATTTATGTTCATTGGCGAATATAATTATAATTTATTTTATTGTTCAAATGGCCCGTATCTAATCTATGTATTATTCAGTGAATCGGCTTCTGGATTGTTTACAGTTTTTTCTATTGTAAAATAACAATGGTAAATATGTTTGCATATTAATTTTTGAATTGTATATGCAAAAGATTTTTTGTTGCACTTTGAAGGTTCAATTCAGCCGAAAAAAAGAGTTGATAGGAAGATTAATAAGATAAATGACTACAGATTTATGAATGCATGCATGTATGTGATTAGAGAAATATGAAATACAAAATTCAAAACAGGCAAATGGCTGAAGTGTAAATACCCTCTTCAGAAAGGGAAGTGAAATAGGGAGATTGTTGACAAATGTAGAAGTGTGGTAAAGTAATTTTTTTGACTGAGCAAAGAGAAGAAATAATACCTTAAGTTTATTTGAGCCCTGAAGGAAGTGTAAGATACAGGAAGGAACTACCCTGAGAACAAAAGTCATCTCAGCATAAATAGGTGGAGAATGTTTGTCTTTCCTTTTCTGAGTCAATCGTCTATTTTTCTGGCCTCATACCACAGAAGAAAACCACATTGTCACAAGGAAAGAGGCAACTAGACAAAAGAAATTGTGGAAAAATAATGTTAATGTGATTCTTCTACATTATTTCAAATAGATGCTTTATAATACAAAGCTAAAGTGTTCTATGCAGTCTTCTGCCTTTATTTTGATGATGCCTCTATCTAAAGGTCCAAGACGTGTATAACTCAAATAATAAATGATCTACAAGCATGTATTATTTTTCCAATCCACTTCAACATACAAATTGTGTTGAAAACTAGTAAAACTGAATATTGAGAATTCATTGCTAACCATGTATCCTGGTTTTACCCTATCTGCCAAAATCTTGGCATATGGGTCACTGGTATCACAAATAGATCTGAGATTCAAAGAAAAATAAACACAGTATAGGTGACTAAGGAAAGTATTATAGGTAAAGTTGT
Organism: Ctenodactylus gundi; assembly: GCA_004027205.1. Taxonomy (NCBI): domain Eukaryota; kingdom Metazoa; phylum Chordata; class Mammalia; order Rodentia; family Ctenodactylidae; genus Ctenodactylus; species Ctenodactylus gundi. The sequence goes on from PVKB01001877.1 coordinate 82,325, forward strand.
AGCCCAAAGAAAAATTATCTAACCCACATAAAATTAGCTTGCCTAATTTGCTACTCTAGAAGTTCTTTACCAATATTACTTGTCTAATTCCCTAAAATAAATCCCTAAAAGTTCAATATCTTAAATAATGAACATTATCATACTGTTGCCCTGGATACGACCTAGGTTCGTTTTCCTAAGTGACTTTGGGATTTGACCTGTTCCTGCTGATCTTACCTTAGTTCTAGGCAAAGAAAACACAAAAGTAATAAGTAGATTTTGCTTTCAAGATTGAATTAGATGAGGAATATAAGCGTGAGAATAAGGAAAGCATCCTAAAAGAAAAGATGGTCACATGGGCGCCTACAGAATTATAAGAAAAGGGTGCACACTCCTCGATCAAGATTATGAAGGAAAGTTTGCTTTAACCAGAATCTTTTTGTGAAATTGAGCTACCAGGGGAAGGGGCTGAAAGTGAAGGTGTATGCAGAGATGGAAATTCAAACCCTGCTTGTTAGCCTTTTTCTTTTTTTCAAGTAAACCATTATCCGTGTGTAAAACACGCAGTGACTATATTAATAGGACAGAAAGTAAGACCTATATGGGCAAGAACATCGGTTCCAGGAATGGCTTTTGGAAGCTTCAAAATAAATGTTCATTAGAACAAGACCTTTAGAACATGGAGTACATGATAACACTTTAAACATCACTTCTAGCCATCAGGCAGCACAAATCCGCCACGTAACCTCAGGAAAGGAGAACAGTGTGGTACTTTGGGCAAATTTCAAAAATTCCTTCTGTCCATTGACCACTCTTTGTCCACCTTTGCCTCAAGGGGAATTCAAAATAGGGCAAACCAGAAAAAAGATTCTAAGAAGCTATTCCGCTTGGACAATGACTAATCTCATCTTGTTTATATGTGCATGTATTGTCCCTCATTGTCTTCCACAAATTTTCAGCAGACCTCGTTGCTGCATTGACGGAAATGATTGTTTTACACTAGTCTACCTATCCCCCTCTTTGGAACAAAATGGAGTACTTTTGGTCCATTTTAGAACCTTTAGCAGAGGCAATTTCTGTCATAATGATTTCTGAAGCAGGTTGTAATTAGAAAGTTTGTGAATCAGGCAAGGCGACTCCATTGTAGCAGTCCCTAATGTTAGAAATGAGAGTGGCTTTTATCTCTTGTGCATGGAGAACAGCAGGGAGGGAGAAAGATGGCTTTAGATTTAATAGAAAGTGAAGGGCAGAAAGTCCACAAATACTAAGTAACTTGATGATCTTTATTAAGCCAACCTCTCCAAGGCTTCCTAATTACGCTTTTTGGCTATCAATACTTTTACTCCCAGATTTACAATAGATTTTTATAAAAAGGTTTTGTAAAAATTACAAGGAGGTCAGAGGAAGTTTCAAATTGGATTTTGATGATTCATTCTATCCAGGTGCCTAATCTACAACCGCTTTTTTCCTTTATAAAAAAGTTTTAAAATGATGTGATGGTACATGATGTGTTGATGTGTCGTTAAAAGTGTAACGTGACAAAAACGATTGCAAGCATGTCTTTCATTCATTGATTATGGAATTTCTTCAGATACATTTAAGGCTGGGATGGCCTGACTAAGCTTAATGTAAAAATGGCATATTTCTTTGTATAAAGATTTATGGAAGTGACTTTATTTATTTATTTATTTATCCATTTAATTTCGTGACAGGGTCTCCCTCTGTAGCCTAGGGTGACCTTGAACTCACGGCAACCTTCCTGCCTCAGCCTCTGACTGCTGGGATTACAAGCATGTGCCATTCTGCCCAGCTATTATGTTATGCTGGGGGATCAAACCTGCAGAATCATGCCTCCTAAGTAAGGGTTCTAAGCAATGAGATACGCCCTCAGTACCTGGGAATGCTTAAAAAACAGAAAATGATACTCTCTACAAAACTTTTTTTATCATCTTGGTCCCTTTCTGTTTTGCAGAAGGAAAATAAATAAGTGACAGTTGACCTTAACTACGTACAGCGGTTTCAATCTCTTTAGCTTGTGTATAGATTTGGCTGCAACAAATTATCCAGGTTTGGTTACAGACACAAACAACAATTCCAACAACTCCATCCACAACCGCTCTAATGTATTGATAATGGCAACCTTAGATGAATTCCAGGCATTTGAAAACGTATTTGAAGTGCTTACTTAAAACCATTGTCTTCATGACGTGAGACATTTTTTGGGCACTGTGTTACTTCCCTCTCTACATTCCCTAATTTGTAAAACCGAGTGCTGAAGGCAGGGTACTGACAGCCGTTGCTAGAGAGGAACAAGGTCGTCTTGAAACCAGCACAAACCATTTAAGCATCTTCTTTCTTTATTGCATTATCCACTTTTATTTTTTAAAGAGACATTTCTTTAATTTTAGTTTTGTGGTTTTTAAAAAACTTGAAATGTATGTCATCATTTAAACTATTTAAAGGATTTATTAATATGTCCTTCATAGTGGTTTCTTCAGATCATACATAACTTCAAACCCTTGTTTTTCCCTCCTTTAAAATTTTACTTGAAATATTACAAAAGGCATTTTCTGCACCAACAACCTATCCATGCCTTGAGGGTTTTCCTATCTAAATGTTATTTTTCAGTGAACATGTACATGATGTGAGTTGTGGGTAATATGGTTAAATTTATCCCAGCTTCTCTGATGGCCATTAGGTCTGGCACAAGTTGGAGCTCAGCAAGAAATTCTAAATATGGTGACAGGATCAATGGGCTTTGATTGTCTGGATATAAGGGATTATTCACTGAGAGATAAGAAGTTATAGCAAACAAATAAGGGATAGCAACTAGACATGTTCCAGATACACGCTCATTTTGGTTCTACTCTTTGCTATCTATGAGTACTTGAAAAATTCTTCTACATTCCGTGACATGCAAACGTACCTCATATTTCAATGCATTGTAAACGTTCCACAGATGTGCATTAGAATATTCTTAGCATATTACGTGATAATATGTTATTATTTACCATCATAACTAATAAGCTTCACTCAGGATTTTGCAAATATATTCAGGGAAGCTGTCCCCATTTTGACTGTACCAGCTTCAAACAACCATATCTCTTTGAATTCTTAGTTTTGATGGTTTAATTATAATTTTAGATATTTTAAATAATAGATTTATAGATATGAACTTTCTTTCATCTTTTTGATGAGTAATTCCTTCTTCTATTTTTTAAAAATTGTAATCACCCAAGAACACTATGCTTGTTTCCCTTAATGAACAGTTTTCTTATGTTGTTATTTGCAGACGTACATGCTATGCTACTCTTAGGTCTAAAAAGGGAGAGTGTTGTGGTTGGGATCTGCAGTGTCTCCCAAAGCCTCATGCATTTGGATATATGTTGTGGACTATCGATGGATTTCATGTGGTACTATTAAGAGGTAGGACCAGGTCAGGAGGGGTAGATGACACATGCAGGAGTATGGTACAAGGCAGGCATGTGTCAGGTTGGATCCCAGGTGCGTGGCCTGGAAGACATACATTTCTCCTTTGGCGTCTTCTGGGGATTCTGACTCTTCATCTTGTGATGCTGTGAGCAGCTGTCCCCTTCCAGATGCCTCCTGCCATTACGGCCACCTCTGAACCGACTGTGAACATCTGAGGCTACGAGTCGGAGCAAACCTTTCCTCTCTCGCTACGCAAGCGTTGGTTATTCTCTCCCAGTAATGAAAACATACCAAATATAGACAGATTTCTGAATATTTAAAAAACATGAGAAATTAATAGCATGTAGCACACCCTTCATATGAATATCAGCGGTAAGGCCTTAAATAGTTTTCAGAGTTCAGAATGCAAGAACTTAAAAGGTCTTTAGGATTTTTTCTTTTTTAAATTTTCTCTTTTCTTTGCTTCTTATGTCATTGGAAGCATCAATTGTGTTTGCTTCCTCCAAAATGACAGACAGAAAGAAGAGGAACAGTGAATTTAATGGAGAGGCAGAGCCTACCTCCGTAATAAAGTAGATCTATCACTAAGCCATAATTCTTTTGTTCTCTCCGCAGTATGAAATCTGTCCAATAGACAATAAGTTGTTGTGATACCCAGTGTGTGAAGAATGATAATAGAATAACTGAGAAGGGGAGACATATCTGTTCTCGCTCATAAAGTGACTGATTTCGTCTGCATGAAAGAGTCAGGGGCTGGGGAAATAAATCTGAAAGCAAATAAAGCAAGTAAAATAGAAGATTGCATAAATAATCATGTAGTGTGTGGCGAAGTCCTTGAGGTCTATGCAGATTTCAACTCAGATGCTGCCTTATCAATGAGGTGTTCTTGAGTTTTCAGAATAAAGTAGCCACCCATTAAAGTTTTCTAGTAATGTTACACCCTATCCGGCATGAGACATGTCATTTATTTATTTCTCGTCCGTGTCCCCATACAGAGACAAGGAGTGACAATCACAGTTGTGCTCACATCAGTATCCCCAGATTCTAAAACGCTCCTCATGGCACTTATTTTTTAGGGAAGTAAAAGTGATTTAGATACTATGTGTGAATGAATCAAATCCTTAAGATAAATGTCACCAAGGTGATAATGAATGTACATTAATAAAAACAAGAAGTATGAAGAAACATCAACACATTCTTAAAACAGATGCAAAAATTCATGTAGAAAATCACTTTAGATTTTAAACTTTCTTCTTGAAATTAAAATTTGAAAATGTCAAACTTAGATAAATAATTATAATTCTGGAAGGTCACACAGCGAGTACTTTGGTGTGTTGGTTTCCAAACCTCTACATTGTAGTGTAGATAAAAATCTCCAACCGCTAGCTAAAGAGAAAATACACAAATAGATTAACACTAGACAAGAGTCTAAAGGTTGCTTTATCTGTATAGAAACTGATCACACGGGCTACAGGAAGCTCGACATAAAAAGAAAAAAGCATAGCTATCCCACAACTAAAAACTTTAAAAAATTAAAAGGTCAAATGTTTGTAGGGTTGAGTTTAAGGACACTAGTCAAGTAACAAAAAGGTAGAAGATCATTAACTACAGGTATGATATTTACACAGCATAATCTGTTTTTTTTTATAGCTCCCATTTGGGTGATGGGTGTTCCATGTTTCCATAAAAATAAAAATAAAACTCATCTATTCTCACCAGAGTTGCTAGTTAATAATACCTGACTTTTTAAACATGATCCTCTCCTCTTTGCTAGAATGACCATTTCTTCAAAAATCCATGTCGTGTGGCAATATATCTTGTTTTTCAAATCAGAAATGCATAAAAAGATGAATATGAGGTCATTTATTTACTTTTTAATTTTAGCTGCACTATTGAGCAATGTTTTATTAATAAAAATGCACTCATTAATCCTTTCACTTGGCAACGAGTCCATATTACCAAAAAGTGAAAGTCAACAGGAGAATTCTGACTTCCTTGGCCCTGGCTGGAGAGTCAGTCTTCATTTTACTTTCCTTGGGCTACTTTGTTCAATGGAAGGATTTTCGTGCAGAGGACATGACAGAGTGAAAAACCCACATACCACACCCTAGAATGCATCTTTCTTACCAGGTTAGATTTTTATAAGGATCTCTCTCTCTCTCTCTCTCTCTCTCTCTCTCTCTCTCTCTCTCTCTCTCTCTCCTTGACTCAAAGCATTTCTCAGTTGGCTTTTTCATCATTTGGGATTCAAAGAAGTTTTTTTCTTTGAGGCTGCAAAATCTCTCCATTCTACACCTTCTTTTGACTCTTTCATTTCTGCCTATAAATTGTCCCATTCTCTTTCAGCACATCTCATACATTTAAAGCCTTACCAGCTGCAGGCAGCAGCAATCACGGCACATTGTAAAAGTCTTTAAGAACTTTCTTTCAAATTATCGCAATCCATGGCTTTACTATTTCACCATTAAATAACATGAATTACTATCCTGACATCCTCCAAAATCGTTCCCTCCCCAATTCCTTCTTGTCCCCTGTGCTACTGCCATCTATTTTGAGGGGTTTTGTCCCAGCTGTTGCTCATCATCACTAATGAATTTGGTACTCCTCAATATAATCTCAGGCAGGCTGAGGTCAAATACAATCTTCAGTGTCAGTGGCTATCATGCCAGTTGTTTATTTCTGATATAAGCAACGAGTAGTTTAATATTTCCAGAACCAGTCTAGAAATATACAAACAGCCCTGCCTGAATTTCACAGATATGAATTTGACAATCAGAATGCAAAGCATATTTTTCTAGGAAAGTGTACCTTATATATGTAAGACACATGGAGTTTGGAGCCTATGTATTGATGTAATTATGGAAACATTAGAAATTTTAGTCTTTGGTGGAATGTCTTGGAATATGTCCCTACAGTTTAAGATGAAAATGTGTGAAAACTATAAGGCAATTATATTAAAACTAAAGTTACAAATAAACAAATAAATTTAATCTTTTTTTCTCTCTCTCTTTTCAAAAATAGGATCTCACTCTGTAGTACAGGCTGGTCTTGAACACTTCGTAGTCTAAGCAGTTCTAAAGCTCTTGGCGGTCTTCCTGTTTCAGTCTCCTGTGGGCGGGGATGACAGGGATGTGTCACCATGCCTGGTTTATGTGGGCTGGGGGGCCTTGTGCTTGCCAGGCAAGAGTTGTAAGTGCTGAGCTTCACCCAAGCCCTTCAAACACCCTGAACGTAAAAGGATGGTCAGTTTAATTAATACTAAGATATGAAGTGTTCACCTCCCGGATAATGATTAAAATAGAAGTAATTAAGATGTGCACTGATTAGAAATGCTGTAGAGATACATATTATCGTACAGAGTATCATATATACAAATATTACATTTTCTGCAGAATGATCTGTTTAAACAATTCTGGTTCCCAAATTGATTCCATTGAAGTGATTAGATAAATGAATAGATGTATGCAAACAAATCATTGTAGTGATAGAATTATTGAAAATACTAAAATATTAGCATAAATTTAAAGAGTAAAAAGCCAAGGAAAGTGAAAATTAAATGAGAATTGCTAAGTGTGTATAGCGCTATATGAACATCATGAGATCATTGAACTTTAAGTAGAAGATATATTTTTGCCTGGAATAATATACTGATATGTGTGGTTGTTGATATAGCTCAGTGATTAGAGAGTTGGCCTAGCAAGCATTAGGCCATGGGTTTTAATCCTCAACGCCGTATAGGCCTGGTGTGGTGGTGTATGCCTGTAATCTCAGCACTCAAGAGGTTGAGGGAGAGAATTTGTATTCAAGGACAGCCTGGTTTACATAGTGAGTCCAGGACCTGCTTGGATGACAGAGACAGTGTATGTGTGTGTGTGTGTGTGTGCGTGCGTGTGTGTGTGTGTGTGTGCGTGCGTGCGTGTGCGCATGTGTATGTATGTGAACACACCAGTGACACATCAATGAAAATATAGCTTTTTGAACAGCATATTAACCAATAGTTCTTACTGCTTGAGTATAGAAGAAATAAACTGTATAGTGAACTATTACATAAATTTCACATTTTATTACTTCTTTCCTCTCCGTATTTTTAATAACAAACGTGACTAAAGCCAAGAAAAAATATTTTCAAGTTTTATAATTCAAAGAAATAAAAACATTAACATTCGCACTTACATGGAATTTAAGTATGCTAAGCGCAAACAACGAGTTATAAAAGTTTTAGAGGAAACTTGAGAACATCATGCTTAGTGAAGTGAGTCAGAAGCAGAAGGTGAAACATCAAATGGTCTCTCTGATATGAGGGACCCAGGTCACAACTATGTAATGGAACTTAAAATGAAAAACAAAGTGAAACACGAGGGTAGGGTGGGGAGGTATAGAAGGATGTGTCGGTGGAGGGACAGAAGAGAGTGGGAAAGTCCTTGTCACCTTGACAAGATACTTATGTGCACAAAATGCTCGACTTCATTGTAAACCTTGAATTTGCACTTATACATATCAATAAAATGGGGAGGGGGTGGAGGTTTAGATTACTACTATTCTACCAGCACCAAAACTTTTGTCAAAATGCTTACCTTTATCTTTTTCACTTGTATTTTCAGTTTTGAGTCAAAATAAATACTTATTAATCTAAAATATTTGAAAAAACTCTAGAATCCATTCAGTGCCCTAAAGTAATTCATTTAAATGAACACGTTTATAGTAAATCCCAGCATACATTGTGTGTATCATTGTAGGTTGGGCTCTCTTTCTTTTAACTAACCCTGTGTGATTTCCATTCAAAACAAATTGCTCCTCTTGCATTCAGAGGGCAACAAGCAATCAGAACTTAATTGATTCAAGTGAGCCTCTGATTTCAGCACAGTGCTGAGAAAATGGTCTTGAAAGAATGCCTTATCCATTAGCAATTTCCTCTATTCAGACGCATTTTCTTGAATGAGAGAGAAGTATTGACTTTAACGACAGACAACACCTATCACCAGCGCTGTAACCTTCTCCCATATTTTAAACATGCACTTGCCATGTGAACAATGAAATATCAATAAATGACACAATTATAAATTAAGTTCATATTTTGGTACTTTCCAATGGGATAGGCTTGTTTTTGTTTTTATCCTACTGTTTTTCTCTGAAGTTTTGAATGTCACATAATGGGACAATTTTTTTTTATTTTTAATTGGCTAATTATTGAACCACTGTGCTCTACCATATTGTTGATATCAGAAAATAAAATGATGAATAAAGTAAATACACCCTATTCATGTAAAAGACGAAAGCTTAATAGGAAATTGCTGTGATTAATTCAGGCTAAGTGGAAAATGGCACCAAGTATTAGCAGAAGGGAAGGATTAATGTGTCTGGGCTACAGGTTAAAAAGCAAATAACACTTGTGAAAAGTTATGTTAATTTAGAAACTACCAATAACTGTATTTCTTTTACATGAGAGGTGAATTACACAAACTATCCTTAATCCTTACAGTGTGTCTTAGTTGTTATTATAAGTAAGACTAAAGAAATATTTAAAAAACCTTGCTGAAGTTCGTACAGTTGATCTTTTCAAACGGGAGAATTTCAACTCAATAATCTCTCTCTATTAAGTTCCTTTTCCCCAACTTCTGTCCTGTCTGTCACAATCCTTCCTATATTTTAAATACAAAGAAGAAACCTTAAGTGCCTACGATGATCATTAAATTGTGCAGAACATAATATACATGCAGGAAAACAGATGAAATACATATATAATTATTATAATAACAACATAAAATATTATAAATAATATTACATATATACCATAGAATGCAGAAAAAATAATAGAAGCGAATGAGTGAGATATTCTGAGTCAGGGAGATGAAGGCATTGGTGGGAGGGTCAGAAAAGGAGAAGGAAAGAAGTGAATTTGAAGCTATGGTATGTTTATCACAGAATTTTCAAGTTTAGTGTAACCGTTGTATGCTGTGAATGCATACTAATAAAAATAGAGAAGAATAAAAATATTAGAAAAAGAAATTGAAAAACAATTATGCTAAATCACGAGAGAAAAGAAGAAATATGAATATAAGTTGGTTTATCTAAGCATCTACTTGTTCAACTCAGGGTACAAAAATGCTCTTCTTCCCTAAGATGTATGTTCAATGACTGTATTGCATTATTCAAAATTAATAAGCAAGCCTGAATTGAACAGGCAGTGTGTGCCAGGAATGAGATTTCAAAGTTGCCTATGAAATATATACTGCTTAAAGATTTCATATTCTCACCAAAACTGCAGGTTTCAAAATCAGTAAGTTATAATATAATCATCTGTCTTTATCCATGAGAGCTCGATTGTTCCAAAATCACTGTGGATATAAAAATTTGAGGATGCCCATATTTTTCTTTTCAAAAATGGCATAGTATTTGCAATGGAAATGTACACATTTTTATATATTTTTAAAATTATCTAAGTTATATATAATATGAACACAAAGCATAGATTATTTAAATTATTATTATATCGTATCATCATGAGTCTAACAATTATATTCGATATAGTTACAACTGTTCTTCCAAGCATTTTTTGATCCATAGTGAGTTTAATCTTTAGATGGAGAGCGCAAAGAATAAATTATAAATCGTTTTACAAGAGAGAGTAGAAGGACAGAGTACGGCATACAGGCTACAGAGAGATGCGTGTTCCAGATCTTTAAAAACCGGAGAAAGACCAGAGAAGTAAAGGTCCATCTTAGTTACATTTTCATTACTGTGACTCAACACCTAACATCCACAACTATTCTAAGGAGGAAAGATATATTTTAGCTTACAATTTCAGAAATGAGGTGTCATTCATGGGTGGGTAGTGGAAAATGGTGGGGTCACATGGTGGGGCTCCAGCTAGAGCCAGAGCTGATGCTCTGGAGACAGGGATCTTCATAGCAGCATGGCAGAACAGAGGAAAGTCTGGGAGAAAAGGCGGAAGCACCACATGTCCCGCCTGGCTAAGCTCTAAACATCCCCTACCTCCAGCTAGGTCCTGCCCCCAGCACTATACAGTATCCATAGGTGCATGAGGCTTTTGTGGGACTCTTTATGAGGTCCATGCATAGTCAAGACTATGAAATATGCCTCACTCCTCTCAAATTTCTAAATACTTATTTTATATAATATCACTTTCACATAGTAGAAATGGATAACTCAACTGGTGTCACGGCTTGTATCTGGTGTCTGTGCTTAAATATTCATAAAATTGCTAGTACACATTTAGCACACCAGTTAAGTTCAACAACATAGTTACCAATTAAAATTTATTTGATGTCACTACTGTGGCTGCTACTGTTTCTTCTCACATTGTGCTTACTGATGAGAAGAAAGATTGAAGAAAGGATTGTTCCTTGAAGAAGAACTGACTTCAGGGCAGGGATAAACTGAGCTTAAATTGTTTTGTTATGTCAGAAACTGAAGACTTATCCCTAAAGTTAGTTGGGCATGTCATGAGGACCCTGGAGCCAAAATGAGAGTGTTTCTTCTGGACAAATCTTAGACACTCTGAGCACCAAAATAATGAAAGACAATAATAAATTCCAAGCATTCACAAGACCTGAGTCCGTTACCTCAGAGCAAACATAAATAGATAAAGGAATAAGTCGGTTTTTTTTTTGTTACAATAGAATGCCAGCTGCAAACTGGTAAATTTAGAGGGAGGATAGAATTGGGTATAGATTTTATGTCTTGATTCATTTTATGTTAGAATAACAAGATACCTGAGACTGAACAATTTATAATGAGAAGAAGTTGAATTAGGCTCAACCTTCTAGAAGCCAGGAGTCTAAGAGCATAACACCAGCACTGTCTGATCTTTGCGAGAGGGCCTCAGGTTGCTTTAACCCAGGCTGGAAGGACAAACACATGCATGTAGAAGAGAGAAAAGAAGATACAGTCTCAACAGAGAGCTAACTTATTTGTGTGAGAAAAAAAATATTAATCTATCCAAGAGGTCTCTGTGCCCATGAGCTAAGCAGTTTCTACTAAGGGCCAAGTACCTGCAGCTTGTAACTGAGACATTAGAGATCCAATCCATGAATTTTGGGGGATGCACTGAAACTATAACCCTAACTATTATTTGGAGGTTCAGTCAGAAATTATGCTAAATTCAGGGAAAGAAAATTTAGTTAAGGAGCAAAATAGTTTTGTGGTTTTAGAGTGTCTTGCTAAAGACTGTTTATTAGCATGAAGAAAAATAAGTAGCAATACATTTGAAATCAGAAACTTTGATTATTTGACAAAAATTTTAAAAATGCAGACCTCACAAGAAAATAAAAATGGGATTGTTATTCTACACTATAAATGTATTAGCTTTCCCGTCACTGAGACACAATACCTCACACCTGCAAGGATGGAGGGCTTTGTTTTAGCTCACATTTAGTCCTCTGTCATCCGACTCAAAAATAGAAAAGGCGGGCTGGAAGGGCTTGGAGGAACACCACTCAAGCTGCAGATACCTAGAAGCAAACAGAGGAAGAAGGAAGCCACACTTCCCGGGACCTGTCACTCCTAGCCAGGTGCTAGGAGCACGTTCATCTATAAAGTCAGTAATGGATGCATCCAGTCTTGAGTGTAGTGTCTCTGAATCCCAAGCCGTTCTTGAAAGCCCACTCAAGAATATGTGAGAATTTTAGGGAATTTTACAAGCAACAATCGACTGGTGCTCCGCAAAACGGCCCAAGTCAAAGAAAACAAGAGATCAAGAAGTTTTCCTACAATGGTTCAATTAAAGGAGACACAATGGCTAGATGTCATGTGGAATTCTGGATTCCTTACTGGAACAACAACAATGGAAAATACGGTAATGGAAAATCTGGTGACATCCAAATAAAATCTGTAATTTATTTAATCATGAAGTATCAAACATTATGCAAGTTCCTAGAGAAGAATACATGAAAACGCTGTATGGTCACAGAACGTTTGTAAGCTTAGAATTAATTAAAAGAAAAGCTTATCTACAGAAGATAAGGAGAACAGAGAAACATGCTCCTTGTTCGGGTGCAATACCTTGAGAAAAACACAATGTTACACCTTCTGGTCAGGAATGCATAACCTGAATTGAACCAGGAAGAAAATCAGAGAAAAACATGTGGAGAATCTATTGTTAACAAGTTTTGGTAGACGTTTGTTTAAAACTTTTTTTTGGTTTAAAAATCTGCATTATTCATTCAGTCTCATAAACTCAAAGCTATCGGTGGCCTAAGTGATAAAAGATACCAAGAAAATGTACTAGACTGAAATATATTTACATACATGACAATTAAAAGCAACATGACATTTGTGGACTAAATTGTCTGGCAAGAAAAAATATATATATATATATATATATATATATATATATATATATATGATCGTAGTGATCCAATGCAAAGGAATGGGATGGAATATGGGGGTAATCTACTAAAATGTACCATGTTCTTGTGTAATTAAATAAATAATTGTTCCGTGTTTCTATAAGGAAACATGTTAGTCTAAGGAAATGTTAATATGTATGGGAGGACATAGGAGTGAAGGAGCATCACGCACTCTCCCAATCTCACAAGACTCAGAAAATTAAATATTGTGTATGAAGATAAACAGAAACAAAGGAAACTACCTAAAATGTGGATGATTGGTATATGAAGAGCATTTGGTTGTTTTGCATACCTACTCAATTTCCTTTCTTTTCCCTTTATTAGAATGAAGCAAGTTTCCCTAAGAAATACAGTGAAACTAATACCTGTGGGAGAACAAATACAGAAGCAGAAACTTTGAGCTAGATCGATTCCTAAGATGTTTAGAGATATATTTCATGTTTCCCCAAAGCGGAGTGATGTCTGATAAATAAAATGTGTTCAAATCCCACCAGCTGGAGAAGTCAGTTAAGGAATGGATGGATACTATTAAGAAAATATGTGAAATTAGCAATGGAAACTATTCATAGATGACAGACATTTCTCTGCCTCCCAATAAGCATTTCAAAATATACTACTTTATATATATTCTTTGAATATTTTTGGCAATATTTAATATCAGAAAAATAATAGCCTTTGCTATCTATAGTCTCTGGAAGAGGGCACTTAGTGTCAGTGATGGTCAAGATGATTAAGAAATAGAACAATCATTCCAGGTTCCATGATGCCCAAGGACCAGGAATTTCAGGCTGTGTATCCTAGCCCACTTGCTTCTGCTATTTCTCTTAGGAACACCTGCTAGAACCTTATTGATCACTTTTTCGATTTTTTTTTTTCAGACCAACCATACATACTTGAGGCTAGGGTAAATGTGAAAGAGAAATGTGAACACTTTGTTTGAAGTCTGTAAACAGAAAAATAATGGAAAATTTATATTGAGTAAAGTAATCCTGACTTAAAATGATTCGAAATAATTTTGATTTGAGTTAAAAAATAATCACTGTTTTCATGAACCTTTAAAATGTGTAGGTACTTTAATTTCTGCTGTAAGTAAGTACAGAGAGAACATACTCTTCCTAAGTATAAACTGTTCCCTGATACTTTTTTGTTTTAAATCACAGCTTAGTGTTCTCAAATCTAAATGGGTATAAGTGGATTTGGCATGTACTAAGATCTGTTGAGGGGCATTGCATAAACACGTATACTGTAATAAATCTTCAGGTAGCCACAATACTACCATTTCTTCCTTTATTTTTCATGCAGAGAAATATTAAAAAGATGTGTTTCTCAGAATAATCTAAATGAAACACAGGATTTCATTCCCATACTCATCGAAAAAATAAGTTCTATATTAACAGTTGTCACATAGTCTATTTCAGTAACGGCTCCGTAACGCCATTTTAGAAAGCTGAAACAAAAATTTTGGCCTTCTTGATAGCTCCCTGTATGTGACGAGTTAAACACTAGCAAGGAAGTGAAGCTTTTAGCCTTCAGACAGAACGTGGAATTGTGAATGGCTCTGTTGCCCATGTATTAGCACAGAACCGGCTCTATAACCCTGGGCAAATCCTTTTACAATCTTATGCGTTGATTAATAGCTTGGTGAGTTGAGGTTTCCTATCTCGCCTCAATTAATATTTGTACTATTTTGGAAACTTGGATGATCACCTCCACAGGAATAGAAACCTGGCTTATGTGGGAGGAAAAAAAAGAGAAATTAGGTTTAAACAAAATTTAATTAAATAACAATGAATAATAAGCATACATAACATTTCATCAGAAGCAGATGCCCAATTATGACTGACATATTCTTTTGCGCTTGAGGAATTTAGAAAACTATGATGACTAAAAATAAATTCTTAAATAAGAAATAAACTAAATAGATGAAACATCTGAATCAAATGAGAAAGACAAAGGAAAATCTTCATAGTACTCCTGTTGTCTGGTGGCATTGAAACTAGATGGGGGCTCAGGCCAAATTCGGTTTTCAATTAAGATAAAAGACAATTTGAAATTCTGCCAGTAAGTGCTTTGTTTGGCTGGCTTGAGATCTCAACACTGAAATAAAAGTGGTCTCAGAAAAATCAGAGGTTTTTGTTGTCAGGATGGTTTTCTCATACCAGAGTAAATCTGGTGCTGCTACGTTACACAAAAAGATGTCTTCCTGCTGTCCTTCTAATCTTGGATGTTTTCAATGTTACCTAGCAAAGATCATTTTACTAAGTAAGTACTCTTTCTATGAGTTTCCTTTTTTAAAAAGAGTATATTTAGATATATACATTTTCTAGGTCTGTTGATCTTGTGTTTATTAAGAAAAGGAAACTAGACGCTATTGAGTAAGAGACTATCATGTCTTTCACACGAACACCCAAATGATGTGAATTAAAGTCAATGAGAAGACAGGCGAACAGCTTGAGATGACATAAATAATTGATCTACGATATAGGGATCCACGAAAAATGGAAGAGGGAAGAATTTAGAACCACTTTGACTTTACCTATTCTGGATGTATTTGTTTTGCCGTCATTTCTAGGTGTTGTAGGATCTTACTGGAGAACACAAGCGATATGGTAGAAATATATAGTGGATGTCTAAATTTAGAAAATGCCACATCAAGAGACACACCTAGCCATTCCTAATTCTCTAAATACTCTGTCTCGCTTCACTCACACTTACTTTGCCATTCTTATCTTGTTCTGTAGCAGTTGTCCTGAAAGTCCTCTTTCATGAATGTCTTTATGAGATGTTGTCACAAATACCGTGAGTGCTGCTGCTGGGCATCGTCCAATAAAAATCCAAACTTATTAAAAGAGTACAATGAGTTCTCATGCTCTAGATTCACTGAATCTGGAACTACTCAGCCTCTGACTCTTCCCAAGACTGAAAATGACCATGAACTGTAAATATTTTGAATCACGTTAGGATGTTGAGGTAGCAACACAACCCAAGACACATGAGAACTTTCGGAATTTCTTCAGAAAGTGGGACAAATGACGGGGTAAGTATATTTGAAAAGGTACTTGTATTTTAAGAGGAATTCATGGTAATGTGTCGTTTAATGTATTTTTAATTCACAAATTGAAGGTACTTATCTATCACACCTCGTTCTAATTATATGAAAAGTGGATCATAATTAGTTCCTAATAGATCCAAATATTTGCTCATTTTTACATACTAAGACAATGTAAGACATATAAGAAAATTCTTAATTCAATTGATTTTATGTTACTATAATGAAATACTTGAGGCTAGATAAATTTCCAAAATATAAGTTTTTTTGGTTAGCAGTTTTTAATTCAAATGTGAGGGCATCTTAATGGTAGAGCCTCAAGGTGGCAGAGAGGATCACATGACAAAAGGTAAAGAAATGAAAAATACCTTAATTAGCAGCTAAAACTATTTATGTGAATATAATAGCATAGATATATCTGAAATTTTATCTGATTGAGCCTAAAACACTGACTTAAAATTTATTCATAGTGGAAATGGGAATAGAATTGAGACTAACACTGAGCCTAGGAAAACTAGGCCCAGTCACAAACTTGAGAACTAATGAGAGTTGCTTCCACACAAAATATACACAAAGGAGAGGAAAAGTTCACACAGGAATGCTCAAATTTGAGTATACTTTGGAACAAACAGAGATGAGAATATTCAAATAATTATGGATTGTCACTATCCACCACTATATCTAGAAATAATTTGCATATCTATTTGAAGAAGTAATAATAAATTCAGTAATCTATTTCAATCACCTTCACAGTTTTGAGTCTCATCAATTGTTCAGACTTTCCTTCAATTTGTGCACTAGGAGTTTCATCCTTTTACATAATTTTCTCTGAACCATAGTATGTAGGCAAAAGGAAGGAAAAAAGACAAAGTATAGGGTTGTATCAGATACATGGAAGAATTGAGATCCCAGTGTTGAAGGTTAATAAGCCTGTAACTCTGATGCTGATACAAAGAGCACATAATTGCACAAGGAAATAAAAAGACATTCTATATTCAGTGAGCAGGAAATGCTTTGGCAAGTTTGCCACGTGGAGTGCATGGGTTAAGACAAGTAGAAGTCACATATTGAGAAAAAGTCTATAAGTCTATAATGAGTATACAGTTTTAATCTTAGCTTTTTAACTTAATACTCTTCCAGAAGAATAGAATGTGTCTTTTATAATTAATCTAATATGAAAATTTACATGGAATAATAGTAGCAATAATAACAAAATAGCTGAATCTGTACCACACTCAAGATAATGTTGTTCTAAATGAAATATATCTTATTATCAAAGCAATGATAATCATGAAAAATTCACACAATATAAAAATGCTCTAAAGAGATAGTGAGAATTCCTTCAAGTAGTATGATGAAAGATGATTATCACTTATTATATATCTTGCCTAACTATTCTAAATATACACACACACATATATATATATAAAATATTGTTAATTGCCTTGAGTATTTTCTCAACATTAGGTTGTATTTTTCATATTAATAAATACAAGCAGATTTTAATTCAATTACTATACTGCATTCCAATGTAAAGATATATCATAAATCTAGATTGTCAGTACCCTATTACATGTATTTAAATTATTTCTAATAATTAAATGTTATAAACAAACTTAAACTTAATGTATGTTCTAAAATAAACAAATAGCCCATAATTAATGGCAGAAAATAAAACCTTTCATAATCCAATTGTTAGCATGGCTGCAGGACTGTGTTCTAAACTGAACCATCAGAAATAATTTCTAAAACAATACCATGAAATAAGCCCATTAGGAGAATTGCTGTCTGTATCCGAAACCCGGGAGGCTGGGCCCTTAGGAAGCAGCCTTCGCAGCACTTAATTTTAAGAGGATATCCCGAATAAGGCGTTCCTTGGGGTTTGCAGATCAGGAAGCACCCAACTTTGCAACTTTTGGCTGAAGGAATTAAACGGTTTAGCTATCCTCCCCAGAATTGGAAAGCTGGGACAGTCTCCACTCCTGGTGACCCCAGGAAAATTCTGCAAAGCTGTGATCCCAGTGGTAGGAAGCAGCTGTCTCAGGAACCTTGCTACAAGGATTGGATTGTCACTGACAACGTGGGTGTCGTGGGACTTGGCGTAACACCTGTAAGCAATTGGTGCCTAGAGTGTGCCCATAAGAACTCGAACGCTGGCAGCTGTGCTGGACAGTAGAACACGGAAGGAATCAATACATGGCCTCTCAGGTCAAGTTCAAAATTTCGGAATAAGGCAGGAGCGCACCCACATAAAAGAACTTAAGTCACATCGGGAACCCTAGCTTCCTTGAGTCATTTGTGTGAGGTTCTGATTGTAGGACACAGTGCAAAAGGCTAAGCCAATATGTTTTCGGAAAGTAATTCCTCATGAAGATCAGCTCAGGACATCGCTGGCTTCAGAGGTCGCCTTCAGCGTTGCTATTATTGTGAGCAAGTTACTCTTCCCATTCACAGATTCTTCATTCGTAGAAATGAAAAAATAAGGAAATGACCAAACACTGGGAATGTTATTATAATTAAAATGAATAATTTATGTAGGACAATCTCAAGCAATGTTAGCCTTTGTTATCACTTTATACACAATTTGTGAACTGTCTAATTATTTAATCGAAACAAATTTGTATAAGTGGCCTCTATGACTAATAGGCCCACTTGATTGTGTATTAGAAAAATAAGGGAAATTTTAAAAGCGGCCAGTGGCCAGTTTTTATTGCAGTCAGCCTCGCGCCACAGTGATCCTTCCCAGTGCTTTCATCAGTCGGCTTGGCTCCTTACCTTGGGAGAGTCCACCGCATTGACATGATAAAACAGAACACTTAACAATGGGATTGAGCAAGTTTAAATAAATGCATTGATTATTTGCATCTCTGCTGGAAGTTCTTATTCTTTTTGATAATATTCTACTGAGTGGTTTATGTAGTTTATTAGTTTATATATAATTTAAGTCTATGAATTAAAATAAAAAATCTTGGAGAGGTGGTTTTGGGACAGAATCTCACTATGTAACACTGGCTGGCCTTCAACACGTGACTCTTCAGTCCTATTCCCCTTAGGGCTGCAGTTTAGACATGTGTCACCACATGAAGTCTAAAAAGAGTCTTTAGTGTATATTTTGTCTTTCTTGTAGGTTTCTTGGATATATATATATATGTATATATATATGTATATATATATGTATATATATATGTATATGTAACACACACATATATACATATACATACATACATACATATATATATATATATATATGTAATGTTTCTACTTTTGAGTATAATATCTTAGTGTCCTTCTCCCAATAACTGTGTTATTTTCTTATTGCAAAATGTTATTTATATTTATATGCAGCTTAAAATATAAATAGTAATTTTTGGTTGTCTATTTTAAAATAAAGAACTGGTAAAATAATTTGATGATTACTGAGCCTGCCATCAATGCACACAGCAAAATATCTTAAGATATGTTGAAGCAAAATTATTCATGATATTTATCATGGTGGGCAAGTGCATTCCAATAGCGATTACTGTACATTATTTCACTGCTCAACACAATCAGAGTAGCATGTTTTGGCAGGACATACTAATACGCTGAGTGTTCTTTAAAGATGAGAGAATTCTAACTTGAAACTAGATCACTTGCTTCAAAGTAATGTAAGAATGCTGGCATATAAATGAAATATATATATATATATATATATATATATATATATATATATATATTGAATCAATTCCATTTTATACATTAAAAGACACAAGCATTTACAAACTAGAGACTGGGGCTTTTATTAATGATGAATTATTTATGACGTGTGCTGTAACTGACTGGAAAACACCAGTCAATGTTTGTGTCCTGTTCCCACATTCCCGTTTCATTCTAGAGAATTGGTGACTGCGGTATACTTCCATGAACAAAATGGCAGACTGTGATGTGGTATCTATTCCGCTCCAACAAAACAAGGAAAAGGAAAATACTGTATGCTTTTGATAAAGCTAAACTTGTTTTCTGATTATAACCATTTAGTTTTTATTTCATTAAAGTATGATTTATTCAATAAAGTATTAAAAGGAGTGATCTACTGAAACAGATATGTAATTATGCATAGGTGTAAATAGAAAGTTGAACATCTCCGTAGTACCTCCATAAAACAGACATTACAGAGGTGGGTATAAGCGAGGCGTGTTGGCCTTATGCCTGTAATCCCAGCAATGGAGTGTTTGAGGCAGGAGGATCCCAAGTTCAACAGAGCTTGTGCTCCATTGGGAATTCAATGCCAGTAAGGGACTCACAGTGAGGACCTCTCCTAAAATGTCATAAAGGAGGATATGGCCAGCTGTGAAGCATCAGCCAGTACAAGTGGTAAACTCAGGACTGAGCTTGAATCATTGGCTTTGCAGCGGGATGCGGGAGCTGAATGGTTAGCAATAAAGAGAAAAGCGCCAAGACATTCTACGGACAAACACACAAATATTTTCGTATTTTTCTTCAGGAGGACAAAGGGAATGAGGAAAGAACTCGTTAGAACAACAAATGACTTACTCTCTCAGAATGGTAAGTGTTTGCTGTTGATTTCTTTGTGTCATTTTGGTACAAATCCACTCAACATTCTTTAACCTTTGAAAAACTCCACCACGAGTACATAAATGGTAGTCATTTGTCCTTCTTTTGTTAATTTTTACAAGGTTGCATGATGTATAATTTCCTATTCATGTAGATTATGTGAACAAAAGAAGAAAGTCAGTGAACATGGTTAACAAGTTTTAGGTAAAAGCTGTGGTCATAGGGACAAGGAGGCCATGAATTCTCTCAACAAATGAACGTCAGCAGTTTCTTCTCTTACCGCACATGGTCGTACATTATTAATGGTCCTGTTAGAAGGTTCTGTGGAAAACCAGAAAAAAAAATGGTCTTGACTCTCAGGGTAACTCTATTCTAATAAAAGTGGCACACATAGACAAGTAAAAAAGAACAACTAAACCAAATGAGGAACAGAATCATTCTCAATAGTGATAAAGAAATAGGAAAGATAAGGCATGCTATTAGGGAGACAGGCTTCAGTCGGGAATTACCCCAAATTTAATGATTATGAAAGGATTGCATTGAAGTAGGTATAAATCTCTCATTAAATATCTGGGATGTAAAAAGAATATTGAATCTTAAATAGGATAGGCAAAGGTAATGTTTCAGCTCATCTTACCTAGATTTTAAGTGTAAGGAACCGCAATTCAAATCTGGCTACGTGTTTCCAAGGAAAATAAGGGAAAACACATTTTCTCCAATCAGGTACTATTTAAAAAGAAATTGTAAAGTTTGTTAGGAAAGATTCAAAGTTTGAGAATTTGAGTTAGAGAGGACTGATTTCTGAATATTCATAATTAGCATAAATAGAGGGAAATGATGCTGTTTAGTTATGTATGTCTTCGTGAATTATATAAGCATACTGTTGCACTAATATTATATGTACATTGAAAACAAAAATACAACATTGAAAATAGGTATGTAAACAATATCCTTAATATTTTCTTGTCATGCTATGACAGATTCTGGACCCTTCAGAGCTTTCTGTATTGTAGAGGAAGTTGCTACTCTCGGTCATTTCTATTTTCTGTAGCGTTGCCTTGGAGAAAGAGGCAGAAAAATTATTCAGGCTTGTGCTTTTCTTCTCCTTATTGCAGTGGGGACTTCGGGTGGATAAAACTCAGCAACAGCCCTGAGTTCCTTTATCTGAGTTGTGAAAGTAACGTAAAGCAAAGGGCCAATCCTGGTGATAAAAGTACGTGACACTTGCCCATCACACAAACAAACTGCCTGAGTGATCCACGCTGTCACAAAATAAACTCTGACAAAGGCAGAACACAATTATCCTACGATTTTAGAGCTCAGAATCACAGGTGGATCGATGCTAATTTGGAACTTCTGCGTCATAACACCACAATGTTAAACTTAGTGCTGTTTAAAATTTAAGATTGCAGAACGTCTCTGCTTTGAGTTGCTATATTTATGTTAGCTGAGTTTTCTGTTCATCTTCATTGACAAATATTATAATAAAAACTGGAAAACAGAATCATAAGCTAAGTTATCGATCTCCTCTGCTTAAAAATAAAAACACTTTACGAGAAATTTTTACTTTTGTGTTTTTAAGTGTTACCTTATTAATGGCAGGACTTTCTTTCCAGAACAGGTCTTGTTGGAAAATTAGGCACTTGGAAAATGGAAAATAATATAATGAAATTTGTAAATGTTCCAGGTGAACAATTTTAATTCATATAATATTTTTTAATGCTGTGGACAACAAGTGTATCTTTTATAGCTTCTCATAGATTCCTATTGATTATTAGTTTGAGTTGTAAGCAAATAGTATATTTAATGTCATTTTCAGGTAGTTTGATGAAATATTTAATGCAAGAAACACCAAAAGCAATTTGTCTTTTGAGGCTTCAATTCTTTAGCAATGTGATTTCTAGCTCCTTAGCAAGGTAATTCTTCACATCATTGCCTTTAAAAAGTATTTTAAGAGTTTCTTTCCTCCTCTATATTGTCAGTAAAATACACACTTAAGTATTAATATTTTTTTAAAGGTAGGCTTACAAATGGTGGTCAAAGTACAACCAAAGAAAGCTAAGGTGTTAAAATATCTTGAAGATGGATTAGTCAAAATACAAGTGTTTTGCACATATATTACAAAGTAAAGTTTGAAGAAAAGTATATTTATTTTGTGTATATGTGTATGTTTTACCCCTGAGGATAGTTAGAATCTATTTAGTGTTTGAGCAAAGGGTCCATTGAGACATTATAAACGTGTGTGTGTGTGTGTGTGTGTGTGTGTGTGTGTGTGTTGTGCATTTTATGTTACCTTGTGAATTCAGTCTTGTAGTACCAAGAACACTTTAGCTCAAATATATTCGCTAGACATTCTGTCGTGGAAGAAGTCTGATACAATGTTTCTAAATTTTTTATCAGGTTACTGAGATATTATCAAAACACTTGAAAACACATATACATTTTTATGTATATTTTGCAACTCTGATACATATAATTTAGCTAGATTACACAGACCTTTATTTTAAAGATGGAAACTCTAACCTGTGACAGGCCAGGTGACAGTTGAGGGCACTGAGAAAATGAGAAAGACAAGATCAGCCTTTGTCAGCACATCAGGAAGTTTGTCCTTTTTTTTTTAATTACTGTGTACTTTGTCCAGAAAAGGATCTCAAGCAGAAATCATTTCTCTCTAGGGCCTGCTCATTGTTGCTTTAAAGGAAAGTTGATTTTTTGGGGTATGTTACTCTTGCTTGCATTTTTTTTCTTTCTCTCAATTGAACGTTCGAGAGGCCATTTTGCCAGTTAATAAAAGGACTAATTGCAACTCCTAATTGAATGACAGAGCAAATTTCCTCTTCTAATGTTTTCAAAGTCAAAGGCATGTGTTAGAATTGCCGGGGAAATAGATGGGCTGCTTGTTTCCAAAGTTACTGCAGAATCCACTTTCACATAGGAGTCAATATCACCTTGTCACTCACCGGGCCCTCTGTGAAGGAAGCGCTGTGGCTGTAGACTGCTGTTGTTTTAAGGAGAATTGTTTTCTTTTTTCTGTCTACGTACTGTAAACAAATCAGATATCAAGACTATGAAACCATGTCTAACATTCCTAATTTTGTAAGGCTTTTTATTGTCGCATCCTAAGATTGCGTACCAGGGGCATTTCCAAGAGTAAATTTGAATCGGCAACCTCACTTGAAAGTTATCGACAGTGGACTTTTGTTCTCTGAGAATGGCAAAGCATCCTGTATAAAAAATGCAGACCATTTCTGTAGGTGCAGGGTGTGGCTCGTCTTGATTTTTTGTGACTTAATATTCTGCCATACTCAATCCAAAGTTAATTTGAATCCAAAGCTGTGCAGTAGGTCTGTAGATTTCAGGAATCTAAAAAGACTCAACTAGCCTTGAGCCTTAAACTCATAAGCCTAGTTTGCCTTTTACAGATTTTAGCTGCTTATGCTATTTATATTTTATCATAAAAATTAAAAACTTCCTTCAATCTTGTGTGAGTCAATCAAGACTAGATCTGAAGTGTGTCATGAAAGGTCTTCACTGATTATTTTTAACTGCTTTGAAGATTCTTATTCCAATATTATCATGTTTCAATTTCAATGTCTCTTCCTTTTACTCCTTGGAAAACACATACTTCCTAAGCTCTTTGGACTCTGCAACACTGATTTTCTTTGCAAAGCCCTGTGGGACCTTTGCCTCCCTTGGAGTCTTCTTGTCATACCCTTCCTAGCAGTCAGTCAGGTC
Source organism: Ctenodactylus gundi (assembly GCA_004027205.1). Taxonomy (NCBI): domain Eukaryota; kingdom Metazoa; phylum Chordata; class Mammalia; order Rodentia; family Ctenodactylidae; genus Ctenodactylus; species Ctenodactylus gundi. Next base: position 106,442 of record PVKB01001877.1, read on the forward strand.
TCTCTCCAAAGAGGTGACATTATTCATGGGATTACCAAAATTTATTGTGGGTTATAATTTAACAGTTCCTCATTTTCATCAAAATATCAAGTCCTTGGAGCTTGAGAATAACTTGGTTATAAGTATGAAGTTCTAGAGAAAATTTAATTAGTCTGAAGTTGCAGCAGCTACAGGAGACTGCATATAAAACAGATTCATTCTTCAGCATATAGGAAATACATTTTAAGATTTAACACCAAACAAAGCACTTTGCCATTTTGATGGCCATGCTACTCCAAAACTATTTTTTCCCATTTTACCCATACAGACTTAGAGTTTAAGACTTTAAAGGAAATAAATAACCTCAAAGTCATGTAGCTGTGAACTTGTTTGCTTAGAAATCTCATGGTCCACATCTCTCTTGAAGAAGTCAGTCGAAGTAAGAGCACTTCTGAGTTCACAGAGGATTGGAGAATTATTGGCTGTTTTTCTAAGACTGAAAGTTTTCAGAATGAATGTGTGTGTGTGTGTGTGTGTGTGTGTGTGTGTGTGTGTGTAGAGGGGCATCTGTTCTTTAAGCGAAGTTAATCTTAGAAGAGAATCTATTTCAAGTCGTGGCATTTTTGCCATGTTTCAGTGGTATTTTTGTAGAACATAAAAATGTCTATTTTGGTGCCATGTGAGCATAACTTTATATAGAATGTGAAAGAATGGAAGGAGGGAAGGAAATGCTTGCTGCTTTTGCCCTGCACTGACGATGTGCTCGGAATACAATGCCCGAGCTCATAGATTAGAAGTGGGGACAAAATTCAGTGTGGTGAAACAAAGACAGTGTCCTTGGGGTCTTTGGCTGTATTTGGTCTCATGGGTATTTACCACCTTGCACTGACTACTAGTGTTCTCGGCAGAGGTCTTGGAGGAGGTACTCTCACTTGGATTCATCTCATTTAGCACAGTTTGGATATAATCTACTCTGAGAAAAAGTTAAATGAAGAAGGGATGGAAGAAAATAATACACAAGCAGACTCCCACCCTTCACAGGGTGGGCGAGCACATTGTGTTGCGACCAATGCACTTCAGAATCCACCCGAAAATTCAGGATCTCTGCTTCCTCTTGTGTTTATTAGAACATTTTTGAGATGTGGACCTGGCCTCAGTGATTTCTTCTGTAAAATAAGAAAATAGTGTTGCTACAGTTTGACTATGGAATATCCCCTCAAGGCTCATGTTCCCATTCAATGTTTGGTCCTATGCCTGTTGAGGGACACTATTGAATTCTGGTGGGACACTTCAGAGGAGGAACATAGTGGAATATTTGTAGGACACTGGTGGTATTTAGTTGATGGGCGAGTGGAACCCTGAGCCTTTCCAGTTTCTCTCTTTAGTTCTGGTCAGAAGCTAATAAGTCTTAATTTCTCCCAACATGTAAGGACCTGAAAGCAACACAACGAATCGAGCATGAGTCAAAGTCTCCAAAACCGTGAGCCAAAATAAGTCTTTTCTTTAATAAGTTGACTACCTCTTTAATTTGTTCTAGAAAGAGCTGGTAAACACAAATGGCCACCTCTAGAGGATCAAACCATAAAATGTAACACAATAGTATGTGCAGCATTTGATAAATATGACTTCCTCTTGATTAAATAATCCATGATGTGACCCATCTCTTTCTTCATCAAAATAAAATGAGCTGTTTTATTAAATGACTACCTGAAAACAAAAAGGGATTTTCATTTTCTTAGGTTGTATACATTGGAACATCTATGTACTACTTATGAAACTAATCATCAATACTATGGGTATTGACTGAATACTTGGAAGCAATGCTTTCTGTTCTCAGTAGAGTTTTCTTAAGATGCTGTAGTAATCATTAACTCCTCATTGGGACAGAGCGTTGGAAACACACAACTAAAAGAAGGAAAGGGTTTATTTTTGGGATGTGTGGGGGAATCACAGTTTCAGTCTTGGTCAGCAGGCTTTAATGCAGAAAACACATGGTACAAGGGCATGAAGGAAGTAAGGGGAACAAGAAGGGAGAAGCCAGTGACAAAAAAAAAAAAAAATTCTTCAGGACACATCCCCACCAGCTCATCTTCAAGCAGACCCAGCCTCCTAAAAACACAGCCAGCTAGTCAACTTGTCCTTGGTTGACTCAACTGACGAGGATAGCACCAGACTATTTAATCACAAGACCAACCACAAGACTTTATGGATTCAAGATACAACAAAAATTCTTAACTATATATCAATCCATTATTAAAAATACTATTCAAACTAAATAGCAGACACAATGCTCTTATTTTTGGTGTTTCTACCTTGGGTAGAATTTTGTGACAGAGTTCTTTTGCAATATATTAGAAATGTTCTGAAGAGGAATGACTTGAAATCAGTTCCTCAGTGTTTTAATATAAAAAGGAGAGATTTTTGTCATTTTTTTCTTGGTTTATTTGTAAGCAACACAAAGAAATATTGGCAAAATAGCAGAAAGAAAAGAAGAGAGAAAAGAGGAAAAGGAAGGAAGGAAGGAAGGAAGGAAGGAAGGAAGGAAGGAAGGAAGGAAAAAACAAACGAAAAGAGAAATCACCAGTTATTTTAGCTTATTTGGACTGTGATAGTGTCATGGATTTTGTACTTGAACATAAAAGACATGTATTTTCTCAAAATTCTGAAAGCCAGAAGTCCAAGCTCTCAGTTGCTGGCAAGATCATAGTTCCATCAGAGCTTCTCGAAGAGATGTTTTCTTGAGGCTGCTGGCTTCTGTTATCCACATGGCGTCTGTTAGCCTTGGCTGGAAGATGAGTTACTCCACCCTCTGCCACAATTCTCACATGTTGTTTCCTCAGTGCGTCTTCTTCTTGTAAAGACACCAGTCGTACTCGGTTAAGATCCCATATCTCCTTAACTGATTAGACCTTCAATTGCCTTATTTCAAAATAAGGTTACCATTAATATTACTAGGAATCAGAGCTTCAATTTGTCTACGCGATTATCATAAAAGTACCGCTTATTTCAAGTTTTAATATTTTATTACTTTTTTAAAATTGAATTTTTTCTTTTTTATTATTTTTTAATTTGTATATACATGAATTCGAAATTCTATAACATATTAGAGGCATGGGAGTTGGGGAATGAATGAGTCACTTTTCTCACTTCTTCAGAGATTCACCTCTTTTCTAGCTGACCACTGCCCCTCTTTCTACCCTGTCAATCATGTTGGGGCCTTTTATGCCATTATTTTTGGGGATGTCATAAGAGGGACACCTGTCTATAGACAGTCAGACAGTCTTTTGTGTTTGGTCCATTTCACTGAGCATTATTGACTAAAGGTGGCCCATTTTCATTCAAAAGCTTCCTACCTATCTTTCTTGATGCCTGCATAGTATTACATTTTTTACAGGTACCAAGCCTTCTTACACCATTCCTGTTGATGGGCAGGTGGGTTGTTTCCAGGATTTGAACATTATGAATTGTGCTATAATAAACATGAACATGCATGTATCTTTTTGGTATGTTGACTTTATTTCTTTCGGAAACATGCCCAGTAGGGCAGTAGCTGGTTCAGATGGAATTTCTATTCTCAGCTTTCCCAGAGATTTCCAGACTTTCTGAGTTCTTGATATAGGCCATTCTCACTGGGGTGATGGGAACCCTAAATGTTGCTTTTACTTTTTTGGAGTGGGAGCTGAGTTGTGTGATTAGATTATTTTGGGGGCTTGCTGAGTTCTTTTTATATGTGAATTCATGGAAATGAATTTCCCTTTTAACATTGCCTTCAGTTTTATACCAGGAGCTGTATTGTGATGTATTACTGTTGTCATTTGTCTCTGTGAATTTTTTTCTTCTGTAACCCAATGTTTATTTGGAAGAGTACTGTCCAGTCTCCATTTGTTTGAGTGGTATCTTTTGTTTGTGTTGTAGTTGATTTCCAATTTTATTCCACTGTGATATAACAGAGTACATGGAATTGTATCAGTTTTCTTATATCTGTTTGAGCTTGTTTTGTGGCCTGGTATGTGTCCTGTCTTGAAGAATATTCCATGGGAAGAAGAATGTGTATTCTGTTCTTGCTGAATTAAAAACCATATTTGTCTTCCAGCTTCACTTCTTCTATGATATAGATCAAATTTACTATGTCTTTGCTGAATTTATGTCTAGTTTATATGTGTTCTGGGGAGGAAGGAGGATTATAGTCCCACACTATTATAGAGTTGGAGTTTATCTTTTTTTTTTTTTTTTTTTTTTTGAAGTCCAGTATCTCTTCTTGTATGTAGTTGGGTGCACCATTGTTTGGGGCATGAATGTTTATGATTGTTAGATCCTTTGGCTGCATTCTTTCCTTTACAAGAAAGAAGTGACCACCATAGAAAGTCTTTTGCATTGTGGGTGAAGCTGTTGGTCCTGACACACTCTTGCCATCAGGCGTATCGTGCAAAGTCGTGTAGATTGAGAGTAGAGAGGAGGTGTATCCCCTGTAGGTTTTAAGTGAAGCAGGCACTAGGCACTGAATCTTTTAGTTTGATAGCATTCTGTTCAGTCTCTGTTCTTGGAGAATTTTTCAAATGGCTGAGAGACTTTGTAGCCATTTAAATTGCTTCCATTTGGTATCCTTCCGCAAGCCATTTGTACTGGCAGTGCCATGGGTAGGCCAAGTTCCCTGGTTGGGTGGGTCTAGTGCCTGTCCCTGATGGCAGCAGGGGGCAGCAGTTATGGCACAGTTCTGAATATGGCTTCTTGAGAACGTCTAAGAGGCTTGAGTGATGGGTGCTGATTTAGGCTCAGCCACATGAGCTCCAAGGTGCAGGTGGGAGTCAGGGCATGGCTAGCACCAATATTATTTTTAACTAAGCTGGGTTCTATAAAGAAACCATTAAATTTTAAATAGTCATCACAGATTGTGTTGGTCATAATACATGTTCAGGACTTGCTTTTCCGGAAGACAAAAGAGCCTTTAAGAAAACTGAAAAGAGTCACGGTCCAAAGCTCTTACCACATAAACTCCCTTTACCGATTTGATATTGCTTATGAATGCTCCAACAGGAATATTGCGTTTGAAGGAAAGATTGTATTCATTAAAATGTAAATATCCTTATATAAAATAATTTTAACTGAGTTTGTTACTAATACCCTTTAAATAAATAAACTTATTATTTTCCTGAAGGCAGCTTTTGAGTTTTTGATGGAGAGCATAACAGGGTAATGGGTAATTTCCAGTTTGAATAGCAATCAAGGCTACCAGAGCAGAAACTTGGAAACCATTGAATCAGAAACAGAGGAGGAGGAGGGGGCCTTCTTTACAATTCCTCATTGGACCACAACAGTAGTCTGGAAAAGACTACATAAAATTATAAGGTTTTACTTTCTATTACATTTTGAAAACATGACAGCTTAAACACCCAAAAGAACATGGGTATTTTATTCAAATAGGACTGAGAGAGGGTTAAAAAAATGACATGTTTTTATCTCCTAATTGCTCCCGAATATCTGCTAATTTCCTTTATTTTAACATTAATTGTCTTAACTTGTGAGGACAGTTTGGTTTGATCTACTTGTTGATATGCATTTTGCTTCTAGTCTTCTCAACCTTTTCACAGTAGCACATCTAAGAATACAAAGAATATAATAAACCAGATTTTGCAGATAGATAAAAAGTATTTGATTGAATAGGAGAAAGGTACTCTTTAACATGCCTGTTTTTTTGTGGGAATGTTTGGTTTTCTTAAAATTTGGCTGTTTTTTAAAAAGCCCAAGTAGATTTTTAGGAAAACAAAAATAGGTTTAGGAAGTGATCAGGATCAGATGAAATCATCAGAGGGGCTGGAGAAAGAGCACAGCAGTTAGCGTGCTTGTCTAGCAAGCATAAGGTTGTGAGTTCAATTCTTCAGAACCACATAAATTGGGGGTGGTGGTACATACATACCGGTAATCCCAGCACTCGTGAGCCTGAAGCAAGAGGATTGCCAGAGTTTGAAGCCAACCTGGGCTTCATAGTGAGTTCTGAATCAGTCTCTACTACTCTACTATAGAACTGAAACTTGGCCCTCAACACCCCCCCAAAAAAAAAATCAGCAGGGAAGAGTCTGTATGTTAGAATATTAGTGGCTTTTTGAGAACAAGGAAAGAGACTAAAAAAGAATCACAGAATTCCTGGCATGTGTTACATAATTTCCTATGCTGCTACAGAGATTTACCAACAAGACCATCCTAGATATAGGTCATTGAAGCTGGGCATGGTGGCACAATCCTAGCACTTGGGAGGCTGAGGCAGGATAATTGCTCTGAGTTCCAGGCCAGCCTGGCCTGCATAGTGAGTTCAGCACCAGCCTGGACGACAGAGCCAAAAAAAAAGAAAGAAAGAAGAAAGAAAGAAAGAAAGAAAGAAAGAAAGAAAGAAAGAAAGAAAGAAAAAGAAAGAAAGAAAGAAGAGAGAGATAGGAAAGAAAAAGAAAGAAAGAAAGAAAGAAAGAAAGAAAGAAAGAAAGAAAGAAAAGATATGTTTTCTTTGGTCTTAGATCTCCAAAAACTTGAAGCAAAAGAAATCTCTCTCTCTCTCTCTCTCTCTCTCTCTCTCTCTCCCTCTCTCTCTCTCCCTCTCTCTTTCTCTCTCTCTTTCTCTCTCTCTCTCTCTGTCAAACAGAACAACATGGTTCTGTTTAACTAAAACTAAGTGTTAAGCAATGAAGAAACTACATTACAGATAGAATGGACCAGTGGAGAATTCAAAGCTTTCCTTCTTCTACTTGACTCAGACAAGATTGTTAAGACATTAACACGTCTATATGAATTTTAAGCATTTGCATGGACTTTAAACATTTGCCCTGTCCCTCTCTCTCTTTCTGTCTTCAGAAGGCTACTTTGAATGCATCTCAACAACCAAACAGATTGACTAAACAATTAATGTCATTCTGTTCTTTCTTTGAATTGCACAAAAATAGAATAAACTCAACACTAGAAATGATGCATAATAACAATCTCAGTCCTTAAGTCATTGGTTCCATAATGTGTTTTAATCTTTTAATTTTTGAATTTTCAATAATGAGAAATGCAGTGATGAAGGCAGATAATTGTTTTTAGTATACCTACAAGAAATCTTCCAAGTTAACACAGTGATCATCAGCACTGGCCATCAATAAGAATTGAGCGGAGCCTCCGAGTGCTACAAAGGCCTTGGGACTCTACACATGATGGTGGGATTAATTCAATCAACACCACCAAAAGAATCCTGAAGCCAGGGCTTGAATGGACACGCTGGTGCCTATCCACTCCTTTTTTGCTTGTATTTGAGGGTGCAGCTCTGAATCTGCAGTCCTTTTCAAGTTAGTACACTGAGTTTGAGCTGGTTGACACAGAGCTATGAATTTTTCCATTCTGTAAGGATTTTATATTTACTACAAAAATGTAGGAAGTAGCGTGTCACTTTCCAAAATGTTTCTTTAAAAAGTCACAACACGCCCTAGGTATGGTGTGGAATTTGTGCTATGGACATGTCAGGAAACAATCTGTACCATGTTAGGACTCTGTCACCAGCACCTGCAGTGGACAAAGCGTTCATTGTGGAAACACAACAAAAAGAACCCAACAAACAAACAAAATGAAAACACTTCTCCGTGTTTTAAGGGAGGGGTGAAAGCCCTTATTATAACCGGAACACTATGGTTCTGCTTGGTTGAAACTAAGTACTGAGCAATGAAGAAACTACATAACAAACAGACTGGACCAGTGGGAAACTCAGAGCTTTACTTCTATTAGACTCAGGCAAGGTTGTTTCACACATTAACACCTCTGTATGAATTTTAAACCTTTGCCCTGTAATTTCCTCCTCCTGCAGAACCCTGTCCAATAGCCATTCCTACTTCTCCTTCTAAAGCTGTGTATTGTTTCTGCACTCATTCTTTGTTTGTGTCCCTTGGAGGTGGGCGTAGTTATGAGAGAAATGGATGTGTTGTAAATGTCTCAACATGTTCATTGCTTTTCAAACTTTGCTTTTAATTCTTACTGTTTTATTTCGGAAAATGTCATGTTCCCTGAGGATCTCTTGGAATTAAAAATGCTATTCTTTCTGGGCAGACTCTTCGTATTATTTAGCACAAACATGCCATTATGCCAAACTTACATATCTTAAAAAAAACAAACAAAAATAAACAACAAAACTCTCTCTGCCAAATCTCCATCTGATTTATTTCGTAATTTCATCCTCTGGACCACGACAGAAGGGAACACCGAGTTGTACTAGAGCAATACCACATGATTTTATAATTTATTTGTGGTTTGGATCCAGAGTGTCCCATGCAAGCCTCTGGACATGGTCATTGGTTCCCTTGTTTGTGTTGTATTTACTAGTTTCTTCAGCAAATATTTTCCCCACTTTATTAGTATGTGCATGTAGTACACAAATAGTTACATTAAACTTGGGAATTTTGTTCCCATAAAGTCAACTTCACACTCCCTTTCCTGCCCTATTTCTTCTGTATTTACACTATTTTTTAAGACATTGGTCTATTGATGGTTATTTTGGCATCTTCCATGATGTAGCTATTATCAGTTTGCTGCTCTGAACAGGGTGTGTGGGTGTCTCTGCTCCTATATGGTCCCATTAATTTTTCTGGAAAGATCTTCCTTGAGAATCTATTCTGTCCAGAAGTCGCAGTAGTCTGTCACATTAATGAATAACCCAGAGTATTTACTTTCATAATACTGAAAGATAGTTATGTATAGTTGCGTATACCTGGAGTTTAATCTTCGTTTCACTCTTTAATCTGAGAAAATACAAGTATATCACGAAAGAGATGACACAGCACTGCAGCCAGTGTTACAGCCTATAAATATCTCCCCCAAAAGTGTGTGACTAAGACTCTGTGACTGATGTTCCACAGCCAAGCCCAAAGGCAAGCTTCACAACCTCAAAGCCACCTTGGTTATTTACTTTTACTGACTCGTTGTAACCCTCCCAGCTGTACCATCCGGTTTCACTACTGTTCTTTGGTTTTTATTGTTCGCCTTGTCTTGTTTCTTTGTTCTAACAGGGGTAGTTTGGCCTTAAGGTGGTGGCCCACTTTCTGTCTCTTACCTCGCTTATGAAAATGTAGTGCTGTACTTCAGGTGCTGCGTCACCAAGGGTAACTATTTACATTACAAGTACACTAATTAACATCACAGAAATACTTATAGTCAGGTACACAGATGTGTGCCTTTAACAACGAACAGTGATTCATTATGTCCTGGCAATGAGCTTGTTATTCTAGGGTTCTAAAAAGATCTGTGTCCGGAGTGTGCACCTGAGGTTAACAGCACAGGAGGTAAAACCACAACAGCAGATACGTCTGAGTGGGAATATCAGACTTACAATATCCCATCAACGGGATCACGTCTCAGTGACTGTTTAGCAAAGGTGGATTTAAAATACACTTGGTGGGGACTGCACATAAATTCTCTTGGCTAAGAAATAAATTGTATTGGCTGCAAGAGTACACGCCCCTTTTTCTTGTCAGGACCTTCATCCTCTACTGCGTCACTCATGTTGCCTTCCAAGCTGACGACATTCTTACAGTAAGTGAAGAGTAAATAAGATGTCTCTCTTAGAATAAGATTTCAGATTTTAACTATTTTAATAGTTCAAATCTTCAAGACAACTCAATTAGAAGTATACATTTAAATAGCCAGTTCTGAGCAGTAGCTCAGTGGAAAAATAAAAATAAAAATGTGGTCAGCATGCAGGAGACCTCTACAGTTAATATGCAAGAGAGTCTGGGTTTGATATCCAGCAGCACAAATAAATAAATAATAATAATAAATTCTACTTGTGAGTTGCGGTGCATGAGGCTTAATGAAATGTCCCGCCGGTGTGCTGGGAGACAAAATGGTGACTAGCACTCAAGCCACCAAACAATGCAAATCATTTTAATTTGACAATATTCTCCATTATGATATTACTTGGGATGGTGATTTTGAATGCTGCTTCTATGAGTTAAAAGAAAAGCATTGTGGGGCTCGAGGGATGGCACAGAGATTAAAAGCACTCGTCTTGCAGGCACAAGGCCCTGAGTTTAATTCTCCACCACCACAAAGAGCTGGGGATGTTGGTGCAGGCCTGCAATCCCAGCACTTGGGAGGCTGAGGCAGGAGGATGTCCTGGGCTACACCAGTGAGTTCAAGAGAAGCATCTTAAGATGTGGATCATTTGCAGTCCCTTTTGGCTAAAATCCAGCTTATGTCATTTCCTGGCTCATGAGTTCTTATTCTTTTATTCTTCTATGAAAATCGCCTCTGGAAAGAAATGTTTTTGGCTCTTCTCCCTCGTGGTAGGATGTTGAATTTCTCTATTCTATAGGATAAAGAGGATCAATAAAGAGTGGGCCAAGCACCATGACCATCTTAAAGGGGAAAAGGGAAGTTTGGTGTGAAAAGTGAAGGACCTTTTCATAGAGGAAGTGCGGTTTAATGTGAACCCCAATGATTGGTAAACTTGGCCTTGTAGAAATGAGGTGAAAGGGTCATCTACTGGTTCTGAGTGAAATTTAAAAGAACGTGGAAAGCAGTGTAAGCATTTCTAATGTACAGGAAAAGGGGGTGAATGTTCAATTATATGACATTGGGATGATTGGATAATCATTTGGAAAAATTAAACCTATGTACATTTTATCCATACTTAATGCCAGCAACAAAAATTAATCCTAGTTGAGTGAAAACCAAAAATGTAAAGCTAAAAATAAACTAATTCATTTAACAATTATAAAATAAAAATTGAAGAATACTTTAAAACCCTGAACAAAAATTTTCAGTCACAGAAATAAAAAAAATATTAAGTTGTTAATAAATCTAGCATTGAAAATTTCAGTACATCAAATAACAAAAGTCATTATAAAAAAGGTAAGCCTGAATTTATAAACAAATATGAAACTAAGAAAATATAAAATACAGGTGTTAATTACTGTGAAGTAGAGAAATGTATGAGTGCTGTAGCCAGAAGAGTCATGGGAAATAAGCAATTAGAAAAAACACAAACATTGATATTCATTGTCAATCAAAGTTCAAAAATAATAATGGCCATTTTCATTGTTATTGGTGAAAATGTAATGTTTTATACTATCAACGGTTTCAAAGTCCTGGGGAAATATGAGTCAATTCTGCTCTTTGGAGATCAAATCGCGAATGGGTTTCATATTCAGGGCACCAACCAAGTTCTGAATAGCTTGAAATTCCTAATTATGAATATTTCTGAATACAGGAATGGTATAAAAGTTAGAAGTCCAACTTCCGGCCTCTCTTGCATGTGTAGATAACAGACTTGCGATCTCAGTGACTTTATTTAGAATGTCTTGAATCTGACACCCTGACATCCGTTCAAAGGAGAAACAGCAGGAGAAAGTAGGCATGGAGCTGGACTTCCACTCATCTTAATTTCTTTGTTTCTCTGTCTCTCCTTTGATTTGTACCTGATTCCATCCAAGCCTCGCAACAATCAAGGACCGCATTAGGTGGCAATAGCAGCAGAAAGACACAGTGGATGCAGGTCGCATTTCATGGGAAGAGATAAGCTTCTTTCCAGCTGTCATTGGGATAGCTGCAGTGGCTGTGAGTTCATCTGGGGGCTGGTTCTACAGTGCAGTTTGGGTGCTTTCCTAGAACCACAGGCCTGATGTAGGAGGAAGATTGTCTAGGCCTCCTAACTACTTGCTCAACTTCCCATATCTTTCCTTCCTTCCTTCCTTCTTTCCTTCCTTCCTTCCTTCCTTCCTTCCTTCCTTCCTTCCTTCCTTCCTTCTGTATTCTTTCTTTTAATTATTGAGGTACTAGGAATTGAACATAAGGATTTTGCACTGAATTACATTTTTAATCCATCATTTATTTTTATTTTGAGACAGTGTCTCAGTACATAGCTAAGTTGTCCCAAATGGGCTCAAACTTGCAATACTCCTGCCCCAGTCTCCTAAAGTGTGAAACTGCAGACCTGAACCACCAAGCTTCTTTAAAGACACTTTCTTTTTATTCAGAAAATCAGAGTGATCTCTGTTGTGTTCAGTCAGGAACCATCTGGGTGGTGAATATTTATAAAAAAAGGCAAGAAAATGAAGAGATATGACATCTCATAACTAAGCCAGATCAAGATTCTATTAACACACACAGCTGAAAAGCAGAGTAGTCTATTGGCCCCATGAGGCTTAGAAAGGTCAATGAGGGTGGCTAAAAAGTGTTAGAGAAATAGATCACAAAATGATAAAATTTTTGAAAGATTGTTGAAAGGAACTAATTTATATTGTCTCAGAATGCAGAGCAATGCAAGCCTCCCATGTTACTTCAAAAATGGATGAAGGGGGTCAGCAAAGGAGATCACGCATTTGAAAATCTACTGTAACCAGAATAGATTCTTTTTTTTTTGCAGAGATACTTTTCTTCGGGTTGAGATGAAGAAATAGAGCTAAGTGGAGATGGGAAGTGTTGTCCATCTATGAAAATAGTCAAATGGGAGTTAAATTTGCTCTGCGAGGTGAGGAATTCAAATTCTAAAGCAGTTGATAGCTGTGCCCCAGAGCCATCTTCTTTCTATTGCATTATCCTTACATAGAAGCTGTCGTGATTCTGATGGCAGAGATTCGCTCGAGTAGGTGGTACTGAGTTAATTCATATCCTGGTTGCCCTGGGAGACCTAAATCTAAGCTGCCTACTCTTCCTCAGGGAAAGGAATTGGAAGGAGATGAGTGCCATTTTCTCAGTGCTGCGCATTTCAAAACCCAGGCTTGATCTCATTTCTTCTCTAAGATTGGCCATGTATTTGCACATTCCCTGCAAAGACAGTCTTACACAGCTGACTTGGATGGAGCATCAGAGAAACTGAAAGGAGACTGTCGCACACACAGTCCTGGAGTTTCCCCGCTGCACGAATGGACCCATGAATAAAATGAATGATGATTTCTCTTTTATTCGTTCATTTATAAAATGTTGAGGCAGCAATTTTAGTCATCGAGCGACACACAAACAGATTTAGATCCTCCTCACCAAGACAGTAAATGTTCTGAAAATAGAGACTCTATCTCTAAAGAAACCTGCCTTTGGAGAAACATTTATGGAATAATTTCCATAAGCTTGACACAGCGTCAAGCCCTAAGCATGAAAGATTAATTTCATTGTGTCATCTCTTCCAAGAAGACCGCAGAAACTTTTGCAGTCAAATGTACAAACTGACATGGAAAAAAATAATAAGAGCAAAGTAAGCACTGCACTGAATCTCCCACGATCCCTCTCACTGAGTGCTGCTTATATTAAAATTTGCTTAATGGATATTTCTTGACTGAACTGCTATTTGCAGATAAAATTCATTGCCCATATAAAACAATTTATTATCTCGTACCTTTTTTTCCTAATGTTTTTGATTTAAGGACACTAACAGATATGAAAAGATGCCCATCATTTTCTTATTCGATTCTCTGCTGCAGAAAGGTTGAAGGGTTAAATAGGAAAGGTGCAAATATCATATTTGATCGAAAAAACATGTACAGAGCACTTAAAGTTTTTTTGGTAGCGACCCAAAGAAAATCTCTCCAGTGCATCCACAGCCTGTTACTAAGAAAAGAGAAAACACAAGAAATGTAGTCAAAAGCTACCTGACCTTTGGAGCAGAGCTGTTGTCAAGACTGTTACCACTTTTCACTTGTGATCAGAAATTGCAGCAGTGCTGCAGAAAGTAGAAGCGAATGCCGGCTGTGCATGTAAAACAGAGCTCTGAGTGTCTCATCCTGCCCGCTTCTCTGAAAGCCTTCTCCAGATGCTTTCTGTCTCCAAGGTAACAGCCTCACCTAACTTCTGCTGGAGTGCATTTCCAAAGCTCCCTTTTCCTAAGAAGCTGGAGTAGGACAGAAATGTCTGTATATCTAGTTATCATGAACTATTTTTCTAATTAATAAAGTACACATAGAGTAGCACTTGCTGACTACTGATCATAAGCTTTATGTTATTTTTTTCAAAAGGTTTCTGGAGTCTTCGAAGTAATTGTGATACACAGTGTATCAAGCTATTCAAAAGGATGAGGGAACCAGTTTAATGGGTAAATAAAATGATGAATTGTAGTTGGGCCAAAACGTTTGGATTATGCTTCCAAAATGTAATGACAGTACCAGCCCCGAATCAGGAAGCAGTACATTCATATTGCTGCTAAGGTTTCTCCATTAATTAGTGTGGCAAGCTTAGTCAACTCATGTCCATAAAGACTCAGTTTTCCCACCTGGAAACAGGTTGCTGAAGGGTTTTCTTTTAATTCTACCACTGTCTCCTTGTCTTTGTACGTCAGAGCTGATATTATTAAATGAATAAGTAAATAAATGACTGATTAAATGAATTACTAAATAAATGACAGGATGAATTCTTTCGTCTCAGTTTCTATTAACTATCACTCAATGGCCAATAGGTCTGTTTTGATCAATGTTCTGCCTAATATTCTGCCCAGATCTAACAGAACACTAAGGCTGACTTTGGCAAAATTGTGGATATAGTTCCATGTTACCATATAGAGAAGTGAATAAATCTCAGCTCTGTTTTGCTCAGTCTTTAGCCCCTGGCTACATGTGAGTATTTAAATTTAAATCAAAGTTAACTGAAAATAAACTATTCATCACTTCAATGGTACTAGTCATATGTGACTGACAGCTACCACATTGAAGGAAAGAGATTCAAAGTATTCTCATCATTGATGAACATTACAGTAGACACCAGAGGCTTGGATCACCTTGTACTTACACCACTGGAATAGTTTTTCTCAGTCACGTGAAGAAAAGAGCTTTATCCACTTGCCTAAAAGTTCTGCCCAACTGATGAATGCTTAAGTTTTGAACAGCAAACTGGTCGGTACAAGATGATGTCATAGCGCCAAACCTAACAAAACCTAACACTTAAAGGAACTCTAAACAATATTTAGGGGATGAATGAGTACATGAGTCAATGGTTTCATCATTTAGATCCAATCTGGAGCATCCAGTGTAATGAAAATAAGAATTCATTCTGTACTAGTTGTGATATGAATTTTCCCAGAGGGATGAAACTATTGTTTAATGTAGCTTTAATGATTTATGGCATATAAATGCAAATGCCTTTTCCATAAGAAGGTAGGCCAAGAGTGTAAAAGAATGGGTTAAGAGGTCACAGAGTAGCAAGTCTGTGACAAATGGAATGCCACATGTTAATTGTTTTCATTCAAAAAAGAAAGAACAAATGAAAGAAAGAAAGAAGAAAGAAAGAAAGAAAGAAAGAAAGAAAGAAAGAAAGAAAACTAGTGTGGTGTTGTGAATCTATAGTGTCTCCCAAAAGCCTTGTGTTTCCATGGATTCTGTGTAGGGTTGGGAGCTGGGAGCAGGCTGGAAGGGGCAGATACTTAGGACTTGACCTGCTGCTTCTGCCCTTCCCTGCAGTCTCTCTAGGCACCACCGTGTCGTGAGGATCTCTGCCACTGGAAGTCTGGCTCTGGCCCTGCCCCTGGTCCTTCCATTATTTTCCAGTGGCCCACCTGTGAGTTGACTGTGACCTTCTGAAACTGTAAGCTATAACAGATCTTTCCTCTCTAAGTTGTGGATGTCAGGTATTGAGTCACAGTGACGGCAGTAACTAATACACCCGGAATGGAGAAATATCCCAGTGGTTAAAGCACTTTCTTAGCAAGAACAAGAAATCAAACTCCATTTCCCAGGACCACATGCACCCTGAGCATGATGTTGCGCACCTATAATCCCAGTACTCGGTGGCAGGTGGATTTTTGTGGGTTCAAGGCCAGCTTGGGTTACACTGTGAGTTCAGCATGTGAAGCATGGACTCTGTCTCAAAAAAAGCTAAAATCTTAGATTTCTGCTTGAAATATCTTTAGTTTAAATGTCAACAAAAATGTATCCATATGTATCTCTGTGTATTTTAATGTATTTTTCTGTATATACATTATTTATCTGTCTGTCTCTCTCTCTATAAACACACACACACACACACACACACACACACACACACACACACACACACATATATATATATATATATATATATATATATATATATATATATATATATGTATGTATGTAGATAAATGGGTAGACATATGGATAGGTAGTTAGCTAGCTGTCTATCTAATAAATCTTGAAGTACAAAATAATATTCCAGAATAAAGAACAGTTAAGGTAAACTTGTTAAGCTATCCAAATCATTAAATTATGGCGTTGACAGGTATTTTAAGCGATCTGAGAATCATTTGCTTAAGGAGAAGGTGTGCAACTATTGCACCATCAAAATGAGGAACTTGACCTTACACGGAGTTGGGCGTGCACAGCCATCCCGAAATGGCCATAGAGACGAAGGACAGGTGTGCAAAGCAGCAAATGCTTTGGTATGTGAATAAATAGAGATAATGCTGAGTTTGTTTTTCTTTGACAATCAAATGTTTTCCTGTGTACATGTACCTGTTAAGAATTGTGCACTTTGCTTTTAAACACTTGCGATAATTTCTAATTAATGACTATCAAGTGGGGACGCTTTGCTTCCCAGGTATCTCTCCATGCCACAATGAATAACAAATAAACAAAACCCCGAATGACAGAAAGAAGATAACTGACAAAACAAGGAACTGCTGTAGCCCTAAGCTAGTAACCTTGAAGTACATCTGCCAAATATTGTAATGTCTGTGGCAAGGGAGCGTGCTGAGAGTTACACAGGGCACCTCGGCCGGCCAGCAGCATACGTATTCCCTGCAAAGTGAGTGTCACTGTCTCCAAAGGCGCAGCCGATGCTGTTTTGATTTAAAGCACATGATCTCAGGCTGTGAAGAAGCTGTTCTGAAGGTGGGGAATGTCCCTGCGGGGACGCGGTTCAGCCCCACAGAACGTGAGGTGAGAGGCGAGATGACCTAGCAAATGTTCCAGGGAGGCATTTCTATTGTCCACATGCGTCCCAAGCTGACGTTGAGTAAGGGAGTTAAAACAGAGGGAAGGAGGGCGGAGAGGCTGTGAGTACTGCACGGGTGGCTATAAACTCTGAGACACAGAGGGCTTTGCTATGACACTGACCTCTCCACCAGCAAAAAATCAAAGAAAATGTGCTTTCTTCCCTGGGGAGAAGAAAATAACATATTGAATGAAAGGATGTTTGAGACAACAAATCCAAGCAGAGATTTCTCACCCGGGCCTGCTACTCTCTCTATTACTTCTCAGCAGGCAGCAGGTCCCTTTCAGGAGGGTTAGTACATACAAAGGGCCCCAAACCCCTCAGATGAAGCAGGCGGGAATTAAACAGCTTTAATGAGAAAAACAGCACAAGCAGAAAGCAAGAGGAAAAAATCCACCACAAGTTTTTACAGTCTCAAGAAAGACAGATATCATAAGCTATACTTAAAAAGAAATACAACTTATAAGTGTCCAAGAATAGAGGACAACGAAGAGATGGAACAGAAAGCACCAAGGTTCATGACCGATAGAAAGTCCCTACAAAATGCTACGAGGATGAAAAAGGAAATGCGAGAAATAAAATAATATTTATCCTCCCTGTCTCCTTTCTCTCCCTCTCTATGTGTGCATGTGTGCATGTGTGTACACACACATATACTTATATACACACACATATACATACATATATACACACACATATAAAGTTATATATACATACATATGTAGCCTAAAGCAACATATCATATTGTATTACATTGTAACCTAATTCAAAAGAAGGATGCTACCTGACGACAAAGGAAATTTCCTATGCGCATAAACATTGTTACTCAGAAAGATAAAACATGAGTTTTACTCAATTCATGAAGAAAGGGATGATAGTGGGAGTCAACGAGGATGCGGGGATGCAGAAGGATCAAAAAGGGAGAGAAATGGATTGTCATGTTGACACAATATATACGTGCACAAAATACTCAAGTTCAATGTAGCCATTGTGCAGTGTGTGTGTGTGTGTGTGTGTGTGTGTGTGTGTGTGCTAACAAAAATGGGAAAAATAATGAATAAACAGAAGAGGAAAAAAGACCTGGCATATAATAGAAGTTTAATAATGCAAATAGGTTATATCTTCTTTTTTAGGTTTAATGAAATTTAATTCCCATTATGCCCATTGTTGTTTTTAAGTGTGTGTGCATTCATGTGTGTGTCGTGTGTATGTGTATGCATGTGTGTGTGTCTTTGGATAGATACTCGAGGGTATCTGTATTTATCTATGGTTTTACTTTCTTTGTGCATGTGCATATAGACATAGAAGGATGGATTGGGATATCACTCACCCAATATCAATTATACATGGTGTGATTCTATAAATTTGGATTTTTGTGTTCAGCATGCATTGATTTTTTAAAATGGATAACCAACATTTCTTTACAGGAACAAAGTTCCTTACTCTTTAGAACATATAGGAATATTTAATTCAACTCAAACGGATTTTAAAGGATGCCAGCCAAGTTTAATTTAATTTGGAAATGTACATTAGTCTCAGCTGGAAGCTCTCCTACCGGTATGTATTCATATATGTGTGCGTGTGTGTGTGCATATGTGTGCCTGTGTGTGCCGGTCTTGATGTATGTGGGTGATATATTTGAATTGTTTCGGAATTATGTTAGTTTCAAGGCTTCCCTCCTCAATATTTGATAAAGTCAACAGATTTCTTAAGCTTATCCATGCAAGGAAAGCACCAAAGAGCCAGGAGCAAAAGCTGTTATTCAGATAATGACCTGGGAGACTCAAGGCAAAGGGAAGGCAGTGGAAGAAACAGTACCCTGGAACCAAGAAGACTTGAGTTCCTGCAGCTAGTGCAGTGGGCTTTCTCCTAACAAAGTCAGTCTCCAGGGAGAAAAGATGGAGATGAGGAGCTCCTGTGTGAAGCAGTCGTTCTAGTCATTTGAGCCTTTTCAACTGCAAAAGCCTGGTCTCCTCTAATTTGAATCAGATCAAGTCCAGGCCCGGTGGAATCAGTCCCAGACCTCAGACCTCCCTGTTTGATCCTAATAGCTTTTTCCACCTCGGTAACTGCTCACTAGCAACAAAAAGCCAGGGCCTTTTTTCTACCCGCCTCCCCACCCCCCGTGGTTATTACTCAGAGGGCCCTACATAACTATTACAGGTTTAATAGCAACGTTCGAATCCACAAGCCAAGTTGCTTTGAAATCACTTCTGTTTTTGTGTTCTTGTCAGCAGGACTGTGGGCTTAGGAAGTAGGGTCTGACCACAGTCAGCGGAAAAGTAAGCGCATAAACAACAGCAGAGGGATAGGTTCACTTCTGTACACCGTGATTCCACAGCAAAGCAGAGAAACCGCCACTTTTCGTAATTAGGGCAGTTAAAGGTCCATTCACTTCAATAAGGCTAACAGGGTAAGTATTCTCTTTTCCCCTTTAATTTGCCAAATTGATTCAGTTTACGGTCACTGTTTTTATGTACACAAGCAGGTTTCTCTATTCATTTTTCAGAGCTTTGTAGATGTAATTTTCATAACAACTTGCAACAACCGCAGGTTTAGGGCCTACTACTCATACTTTGCGAAACATTTAAAGAAGCTCTGGATAATTTTGATTGTGTTATTTAGTGAAATCATACTGACTTGCTGAATTTTGTTGTGACTGTTCTTCTATAGCAGAAGGAAGACAAAATATTTCAACTTATTCTGTTGCAGATGTTAGAATCTGTTTAATAATAGACATCTTAGGAAGATTCCTCAGTTTCCATAAATTACTCTCCTTTTTATATTTTGCCAAAGCTCTTGGGACTGACAAACTTGACTCTGAATATCACTGCAGCTCATAATGCTTGGCTGTATTTTCTTATTCCATAAGGTTTATCCCAACCTGAAAACATGACTCAAAAATTCCAAACATGGGCCCAAACTCTAAGCTCCTGACGTGAGAATCTGTATATGCAGTTTGTCACCTCACCATAGCATCTAGTATACTGGCTGGTACTTTCAAAATGACTAACAAATAAAACGCATTAGGCTTATTTTCAAATTGACAAAAAGTACAAAAGAAAAGAAAACCAGGAGGAAGCGGGAGATTTGGGAGCAAATTCTGACGGGACGTGCTGTGGCAGCTTTGGCAGCTATTTGGCTTAGCTGAAAGTCAATGTTCTCCAATATCTTTTCCTAAGTGGTTGCAGGCAGAGCCGTCTGAACGAAATAGAGTTGGAAGATCTGCGCAGAATGGAAGAGAAGTTGAGCTCTCACGTGCCTCATTACACCTGGCATAAAGGTTGAGAGACAGAGGAAATGGTAATGTCTGGTTCCCGCTCATTCCCACGCCTCTTCAATCTCCACAGCTTTCCCTTTCCACGAGGGCTCTTCCTACGAGAAGCAGCCCCAATTCAGTGATGGAAAGGTGCACCAGCTGTCCATGGCCTTCTCCACCGGCTGGAATTTCAAATCCTTTTGTATCAGCTCATGAGCGAGTTAGGTAACGTGTTGATTTCTTTCTCCCAGGGCTCAAAGAAGAACGAGGACTGTCCTCTGATCCAGCAGCTTCCCTTCTGTTGAAGGTATTTTCACCGTTGCTTCAACAATCGCGTACCCTCTCACTTTCACAATAAATCTCTCATGCTATAGCCATTCCGATAGTTTCCTTTCCTCGAGTTAACTTTACTGACACAAACGTGTTTTTACTACACAACTTTTTTTTCTGAAAAGTTCCAGGATCCAAAGCGTGATGTCTGTTACCTAATGGTCTATTTCTCTCTCTCTTTTCTCTAAATTTGAATCTGCCTGGATGCGACTTTTTCAGCAAGATTCAATAACCCTTATTTGCACAATCCTTATAAAGTAATAGCTTAATTTTCCCAGAGCATTCCTTTAACTTATAACGTTTAAAATATATGTATGTGTAACATATTTATAATATATTCAGAATATTATAAATAGGCCTCATCTATGATATAGACTTAATCAGCATTCTAATTTATTTGCAATACTTCAATCCTCCTGTGTAGGTGCATAATATTTTATCAGCTGCAGTGTATTAAAGAGAGAGAGAAATTTGAGTTCCAGGGAGCTCCTTTTTTTTTGGGGGGGGGGTAATCCTAGTAACTCACCCCTACTCTTTTACAACATCCACAAAAATGAGTCTAGAGCTATTTATCCTGTTGGTTCTGTTCTCTGTAGATAGGACAATAAATATTCCTTATTGTGAAAGATTTATTTCTTCACCATCATGATCGAGTCAATCAATAGAGTGTAATGTTTCCCTAGGCATTCGCTACACGAGACATACTTTTTCAACAAGTTCACATTAACAAAACACATGGATTCCACTGGGGAAGGCAAGTTAATTTAGAAATGTAACCTTTTTTTGAGCATAGAATCTGAGAATTAGAGTACTAAGTCTTTTTTTGCTTACACAAGATAAATTAGCCATTTATAATATTAAATCTGAATGTTATTTTACTTTCATGAAGTTACTTTCATGATACTATTAAAAATATTAAGATATGGCATTAATGATATCAAGTTAAGGTTACTGCTGCACACTTTTCAATTAGATCTCTTCTTCATACAGTAAAACGCTATGATTTATTTTTATATGTATTATTCTGATGCCTGTCTAGGAATCAAAACACATAAATCGCAATCTTATTGAATCATAAAAGTGGTCTAAAATGCAATTTTTTTGAGCCTCACTCTGCAGCCCAGGGCGGTCCTGTACTCACTAGGGAGCTCAGGCTAGCCTTGGACTCATGGCAATTTTCCTGCCTTAGCCCCCCAAGTGCTGGAATTACAGGTATGCACCACCACATCTGGCTATTGTGGTGCTAGGGAATTGAACTCAGGTCCTTGAGCTTGCTAGGGAAGCGCTTTAACCGCTGTGTCATTCCTCTAGCTCCCAATATAATGCATATTTCTGAGGTACATTAGAATATTTCTCTTTTGAGCTGTATTGACTCTTAGCTGTGGTCAAAAAATCAACTTGCACATGGATCTCAAGCTGCACATTTCCACTTGCTATACAGGTAATCAATGGTATCTTAATTCTCATTATCTATCTTGTTGATTTTCACTCATTTAAGACTTCAAAATTGGGCAAGTACTTTAAGTTTACAAGTTCAAGATCTCAGTTTTTCAATCCATCCAGAATTAATTACAGTCTAGGATATTGACGAAGTACAATCAAGACTGGTTTTAGAAACAAGTGCCTTATTGTGGAACTCATGCTAGGGTGTGCTTTTTGGGAGCCAGAAATCATGCTCATTGTCTAGGGCACTGAACACTCCTGGAAAAACCATATGAGAATTTGAATAGTGAATAAGAGGACTCAACTGATAAGTCTAGTTTTTTTTTAGTAAAGCAATTTTAATTGGCTTTATTTAAATTTTTTCTCAAAATTAATCTTTTTGTTAGTATGAACTTGTGATATATCATAATTACATTTAACATGAAGAAGTGGTGTGAGGATCTAGATCTTTAACAAAGCAAAACAGATGTCTAAGAAAATTACAAATAGTCATTAAAATCTTTGATGAGCTAGTTTATTTTTATTTTATTTTACTCTTTCATTTTTATTTTAGAGTCGGAAAATTTGGGTTGGAGTTCCAACCTGGTTGTTTCATTTAGCATGTGACTCTGTTTAAGTTTAACATTCCTGAACCTGACTGCCTTCATGTCCAAGGCATCAATCATAGTGTCACTTATAAAGTTATTAAAAGAATTAAATGAGGTAATGCATATAATATTTAACTCATACTTGCCAAATAATATGTTTGTGTTTATATCTGATCCGTAAGCCTAGAAAATATTTCTACATTATAGTATTATTTTTGGTCTCTGTTTATTGCTCTTTTTCACATGTGACTATGTTTATATATTATTTTCAGATATAAAATATATTCTGTTTTAATTTCTTTTTATCTATCAAAATGAAGTCACATGATCTTTATTTGGTTACCCGATTTAGACTTGGATAATTTCCTTCCTTGTTTTAAAAAGAATTCTTTTGTATAATGTCATAACATCCTGCAATTTTTTCCCTGTAGTTTTTGTCTGTTTGAGTAGCAATATTCTTGGTATTTATTGAAGCATCTAACAACCAGCAAAATGTTAAGCATGTAGCTAGTTTTTCAGAAGTACTGAATGAAAAATTTAACTAAATTCATTAATAATCCATAAGATATACACCCAGTTACAACATGGCTTCTTCTAATCTCAAAATACATTATTTCAAGTTTTGTATGCCCTGCATCATTTTCATTCCAGATTTATTAATAAATGTTCAGAATCATGTAATCATCAGATAATTAGAAAAGTTTAAAAAATTGTAAGCAAAATATCATGAGTTAAAGGACAACTGACCTTCGTCAGCAGCATCGGAAAGGCAGAAATGTGTTGCAAGTATTGCAAGTATTGTTGTAGGGAACCATGTATTCTACAATGATCTCCAGTGGTACAAGTTCATAGGGAAAGCGAATTTGTGGAAATAGTGTTCAAATAAAACAGATCTGTACATTAGTTACCCTGATTGTTTAGAATATCTATTTGTTTGAAGTGTGTGTGACGTATTTCCCTCACGAGGCAACTCAATTTTCATATTGTGTGACTGCTAGGAGAGTGCCGCAAGTTGATATCTCCAGAACCTCCTTAGAGGTGGGGAAGGCAGGAAGAGAATTGTGGTGCTCGACAACACTTCACATTCACTAAATAAGCTTCAAGCAGAGAGGTGCAACTGGCTTATGCATCCATAATTTTGTTTTCATTTTAAAAATCTCCTAGGCATAACTGAACAAATAAGTGAACAAAAGTCAAGAGTTATTTCTCTAGGATATGCATCACTGAGATACAATTCTCACCTGTAATATTTTCTTCCATCGTCTTTTGTAGGTGTTCTAAATCACAATCAATAAGAATGAACTGTTTTAAGTCAAGAAATGTATACCACCCTGAATAGCTAGATCAATAAGACTAAAAATTTGAAAGTATCAGCTAAACTTCTATGAATTTTCAAAATGATTACATACCGAATCAATGGGAGTGTTGCACAGCTGATATTCTCAGATTCTACTGATGTGTATTGCATAAAATCTTTAGGACTATTTAACAAAATTCCCTGAGATCTTTTTTAAAAAATCATATTCTTTTGTTTCAGAAAATTAACTTGTACGGATACATTCTAAAATACTTAGAAAAAATCGACCAGTTTCTCCACATGCATGTTTGTCACAGAATTTAAATGCAGTGAAAAATGTAATGGGTATCTCAAGAACATTCACTGCATAAGTTAGTACAAAACTGTATCATGTAATATTGTGCAACCATTAAATATTATGTCTATGAGACTGTTCTTTGAAGTGGTTATTTATGTGTTCCATGAATATAGAAAAGAAAAATATAAAATAAGTTGATAATATGGCAAATGCTTTGAAGAAATAAGACTAAGAGATTCTTCTGTGTGACTGTGGAGACTCAAACAATGGAGCCACTTTGCAAAGACACAAGATGGACTAATGACATGGGCTAGAGTCACTGCTAATGTCCCTGCTGTCATGCTCAAGCAAATATTAATGTAACCTGTTATCATGAAATAAAAAAAAAATCTACAGTGTAACCAAAGTCCCAACACAGGAAACATGTTCACAGGACCGCAAACTGAAGACAAGAAACATGCCCAGAAGATCCCAAATAGTTATCAGAACTTTAAATGAACATTTGACACAAAAATTTAGAATTTACCTGCAAAACTTCCAGAAATGTCACTTTTGTTCAATATCCTATGATTCGTTTTTCTATTTGACATCTACAAATATCAGACTCCACGATAGATTCAGTTAGCTATAGCATGCATTTAATATGTGACTTAATTGAATTTCCAATGTAGCAGAGCTGCTGTTATTCTGAGACAGGGGAAAGTCCAAATTCATTGAGGGTGATCTGTGCATGCAGATAATCTTGAAAGAATAATTCAGATTTCCCTTTTCAAGTCTGACTTCAAAGCACCTTGGATAAAGTAAGGAGCCAGTGTAATTAAAACTAATTAAATTCAAACAAAGGCAACATTGTTTAAGTAGATTCATCATCCAGTCTGAATCTTATTATTGAATTCATTTCCCTTAATGTCAATGAGCATTATTTTGTTAGTGTAGGATATATTTTATGGTGAGAGAATGAGAGAAAGTGACTATGCAGTTAGAGGACTCCGGAACTTCTGGGACTTAAAAAAAAAAGGACAATAAAACCCAGAGCTATAATTAACATCAAGAGGGTTTCTCTGATTATACATTTTTCTTCCTTTACATAGCTCATAAGTGAAGTGACTTGTTCACCATAGAGCTGTAAGTACCAGGTGTACATATCGGCTTATTCTAATATTCTGTGAGTAGATTTATCTTAAGCAGAGGCAATATAAAAATTGATCTATTACTAGTCATAATACTTGATAAGCAGTTGGTTAAACAAATAATCATTTAAAATGGTATTTATGTGTGTGTGTGTGTGTGTGTGTGTGTGTGTGTGCATGCATGTATGATGACACATAGTCATCTGGATTTTAGAATAAAGTTGGTTGACTTCTTTCCACTGCATACCAAATCTTATTCAATCAAGAGGGAATTTTTTCATTTTTCTTCCTCATTTAAAGCTGAACAGAAATCAACACTTCTTCCCATGTCAGACAACTAGAAAAAGTTGAACGTGAAGAGCTACCCTTGTGAGACAAATGGTACAGAAAAGTGAGCCGCCACTGGAAGAGCAAAATAAAAACATAGCAGTAGAAATTAAAACAGCATTGCACCAAAGTTCTCCTCTTCCTACTATATTCACAGGCAAGAAAAATAAAAAATAAAAAATAAACGTATTAAGAAAAGTGATGAGGCTTTTGGTTTGCTGCTGTGCACCCTGAGAAATTCATGTCAATGCACACTGTGAAATATCTCTTGTTTTCTGTTTTATAGAATGGGACGTTTTGGAATTCGTGATATTTTAAGTATGAACGGTGTGTGTGATTGATAGGGCCTCCGGGGAAGATTAGACAGCCAAATGCAGTCATGTGGGGCTGGGGGCGGGGAGCACGCCATTTCTCAGTTCTTTCCTGGAGTTAATGTTCTGCGAAAAAAATCACTTTTATCCTGATCTTGACATTGCTATTCTTCATCACATGATATGTTGGCATGTCTCTGCTTCAGGTATATTAATTTTGTAGCACAACTCTGAAATCTTAACACCGTCTTGGCTATTTGTTTGTTACAGATTCCTAACCACCGAATGGAAGAGAGTGCCACGGGTTATTGGTTCCATCTATTCCACTGCCAGTTAAGAAAAATGAAGTTCAGAAAAGTTAACCAATTTGCACCAGGTTTTCAAAAATGTCCTCTTCCTAATAAAATATTGTCAAAAGGTTGCAAGCCAGTTAGGTCTCCCTTCCAAACAGCAGAAGCTTTTACAGTTTTGCCCCATGTTGTTTCTAAATAAAGATGTATATTGTCTGAAGTCCTTATGTGGTAAAGTGACTTTTTCAAGTATGATTATTATTGTAGTTTGGATCTGGAATGTCCCCCAAAGTCTCATGTGTTTAAATGTTATAGATTGTCTATGGAACCATGGGGTATTGGGAGATTGGGATCTAGTCTGCAGGGGTGGATTACAGGCATGTAAATTAGATTACTAGTGTGTGAGTTGGATTATTGGCATGTAGTGGGGGTTTATATTTCACATACAATTTGTTTATTCAGACTTCTAATGTATCTCAATAGATAACAATTGGGGCATGCTCAGGGGGGTGAATTGTGGGAGTGTGGTAGATTGCAGGCATGCGACATATTGCTGGGCATTTGACCTGAAGGAGGCAGATCCCTGGGTCTGGCCTGGAAGGGGTGAAACCATGGGACAGGATCTGGGAGGCTACACACTAGTCCACCCTTCTGGTGTGACTTGGCTTCTTGTCTGTGATGACATGACTGGCTGCTCTCTGCTTCTGCTAGCTGCCTGTGAATGGACTGTGTGAGACATTCTGAACTGTGAGCTAAAATAAGTCTTTCCCCCTTTGAGTTGTAGTTGTCGGGTGTATTGTCACAGCAACAAAAAGGAACCAAGACAACTGTATTTTTTCAAAATGTTGTAAAGACTAAATGAATTAATTACTAATAATGTAGTCAGTAAACTCTCACGTAATACCCAAATATTACTTAAATAACATCAGTAGCTAAATAAGATTAATTATAGTGAGTGTGTCTGCATACGTGTGTGTGTGTGTGTGTATACGTGCTCATGAGTGCATGTGTGTGTGTGTGTGCGTGCATGTGTGTGTGTGTATTTGAACCAACCATTAGTATTGCAAGATTATTTAAGAGTTAGCACTTGTGTTTGTAGAAATATTGCCATACATTCTGAAAGTTAATATTGGACCAACAATTACCTATAATTTTTCTTTATAGGTAATATTTGCTTAATAACACTAGGATTATGACCTAAAATACATGATTAACTCATTAGGAATAAATAATATATCTTTTTACTCTTTACAGCAAATCTGCATTCTGCAATTATTCAAGATTTACTGTTCATTTTGAGAGTGGAATAAATGACAAGATTAGAATAGTAATTTTCTCACATAACAGATCTTTAATATCTACTGTATTATTGCCTCTGAGTCTTACATTGAGATTTAATTATGTTTTATAATTCCTATAATATTTTCAATTTTGTGACAATGGCAATTTTCTTGTTCTTATTATATTACACACGTGTTTAAGAAATCATGAGCTCACATAAATCCTTGGCTTTGGTAAAGACACAAAGCTCATTTCGTCCACTCTTCTATCACTGCACGAATCACTTCTGCAACATAGTGTGGCTTTTCTACTCATGTGTAAACACTTCTATTAGTAGAACGATTCAATATCCAAAGAGTGGGTATACAATTGAAACCCACAGCAACCGTGACATTCAAATGCTGAATTAACTTTTCATTTTTTTTTCATCACAGAGAGACAAAATCAACACAACAACGATGACAAAAATAATTCAAAACCTGAGACTAAGCTACTAATAAACAGAAGAATTGTTTAATTAATACTTCTGTAGGTTCTGGCCATGGTGCACATGTTGGATATCGGTTTAGTTCAGGCACAAATTCTCCTTGTTGACTCCTATCGCGGTGGATAACGACAGGTGGGAAAGACACAGGAGTAATCGATCATGTCTTGAAATAGGAAACCAGAGAGAAATGTGAACCCCGGTTCATGCTTCTATAATAATTCTCTCCAAAACATTAGCAAGAGGTCAAAGAAGAACTACTTGAGTCAAAGAGGAGACCAGTAGCCTCAAAACCTTCCACTGGATTCATCCACCACATTGGCTACCAAGCTCCCAACACAACAGTGCTTGGGAAACTTCCTGTGACAAGCGCTCAACAAAGCAAAACTATTTCTTGGATTTTATTGTTGTTCTTATTTTGGTTGGTGGGTTGTTGTTGTTTTGGTGACTCTATTATAGTGTGCATGTTTTAATGGTAATCAAATTTACATGATCTCAAAGTATATTTTTAAAAACTTACACAGGGATTTCAAGCTATTACCATGGTAACTGTTTTCATCAGAGTACTATTTTTTCCCAGAGCTATTTCCGTATCATTAAATCCCTTATAATACTTTACTATCTGGTATCTGGTAAGCCTAATACAAATTGCACTGTTTAATTCATTTAACGAATTATGTATGGCAAAAGGGAAAACATATAGAATGATAAACAGCACTATTAATTACTTCATGAAGCAAGAAATCGCTGTAGTATTATGTCTTCACTATAATACCACCAAAAAATTAAGTATGAAGCTGTCCCCTGAATGGAATACATATTTTTTTCCAAAATGATTCATTATAATGAAGCAAAAACAGCAACTGTGACTACTGAAACTGCAAAATTACATTTATTATGTTAAAACAAAGCAAGGAGATTGAAAAAAAAATACCTAATGGTGCTTAAGAGAAAAACAACGTTACTGTGGCAATCACGTGCCATTTACTGTATTTTCTTTATTAGACAACTGAAGGTGATTACGGAGAAGAGACAATCCTTTTTTGTTTTAAGACAGGAACTTACTGAAGATAAATATTTCTATTTTCTTGTTGAATATTTGTGAAGCCATTTTATTTGGAATGCACCTTTCTTATTTAGAGATTTATAAAGATTCAAAAGAAACACTAGGAGTCCACAGAGTTGAGATTTCTGTACTTGGATTTTCCTTATACCTACAGTCTTGAAACAAACAGAAAACTGTAAGTGAAGAAAAACTTGCCCAAAAAAATAGCATTTTTGCTAATCTCTAGGGTCCCATGTGTTCAATGTTCCATAACTTAGGTGACTCGTGACCTATTTATCTATTTGTATGACTGTCTATCTATCTATCTATACACCGGTCTATCTGTCTGCCTGTGAGGTCACGGACATTTACATGATGATGACATATTATGCACACTGTCAAATGTTATGGGATAGATTCTGAATGTGATGAAATTTTATCTTAATTATTTAATTTATTGTCCCAGTAGCTGCACATACATACTGAAGTTACTAAATTTTATTTACTGAAGAAACAGAAACTCATCATCTTTTTACTCTGTCTTGGATTTCCCAGGCCAGTCCTCTGTTTTCCTCTTTTAAAAAATTCTATATTTTTAATTTCCTCTTTCTTGTACTGACACTGTTTCCAGTAGTATCAATATATTTATTCCCTTATTTATTGTAAAAGATGTAGTATTAGAACTATTACATCAAAATGATTATTAAAACTAAGCCTGCAAAGCACAATTCAGAGTAGTGTTCTTGATTCTTAGAAGGTGTCACCCTTAGAGCACACAGTCACAACTTGGCTTTCACAGTTGAATCTTTTCAATACACAATGTATCTGTGAGGCCAAAAGCAACAACAATAACAACAGCGACAAACAAAAGTAGAATCATTACGTTTCATGAAAACAATCTCCAGCTTCATTCAAAAGAAGAGAAAGGCATAATAAAACTATACTGAGGTATCTTTTTAAAAATCTGTCAATTGACAAAGAGTTAAAATGTCACGACACATCCATGTGGCAATTTCACAAGTCTCTGGTGG
This sequence comes from Ctenodactylus gundi, assembly GCA_004027205.1. Taxonomy (NCBI): domain Eukaryota; kingdom Metazoa; phylum Chordata; class Mammalia; order Rodentia; family Ctenodactylidae; genus Ctenodactylus; species Ctenodactylus gundi. The sequence goes on from PVKB01001877.1 coordinate 136,433, forward strand.
GTATACAAAGTGATACTACAATTTTTAGAATAATCTTGTACAAACTTGCCCGTTACAGAACATTGAAGTATTTTTCTGTCTAATAGTTATTTCCTCTCATTTTTAATTTTTTGTATATTTCTCCCTTTCTGTCAATTCAAAGTTCTTTGTGGTCTTTTGTTGATCATTTTGAATTATTTTTCTATTATTATGTTTTTATTACTATATTATCTTTATTATTTCATTTCTTTCTGATTTTTAAGATTTTTTCTCATTTATAATGACTACATTCTGACAAATATATTACACAATACTCCCTGATGAGGTACAAAATGTTTGTCTGCCTGGGTAAACCTACAAGTCCAATTTTCTCTGGATGCTGCCTTTAATTTAAAAAGTAGTAACATAAGTAAATATTAAAAAATGGTCGAAATTGTCTCATTTCTATGGCTTGCAATGAAAGATTCAACTTTTTATTGTCCAGTTGTTTAAAAAAATATCTGCTTCTTCTAAGTTATTGAATGTAATTAAATCTCACATATGAAATTTATTTAAAATCAATATTAATTTAGATTTGCAAACATGTTTCATATACATTGGAGTTATGTTTTATACTACTGGCGATAATTGGAAAAACAATTTTAATCTGAACTTTTTCACATAGTGAAGTAAAATTATGTTTTTGACACTTTTTAGGTTTGGAGATTGTTGTAAACTACTGAAGAGATGAAGGCGTGTTTACCTTTGATGCTATAATGATATTTTCAATAGTACATAAATACTCAATATTCTTGTTGAGCATGACTTTCCCCCTAAAGCAAAACTATTTTTCTCTCTGATGCTGTATGTGACACAATGTCATTTAGAATGCAGTGACTTTTCATGGGAGTTACTAAACCATGTTCAGTTTCCACTAAGCCTGCTGCTGAAGTTATCTTTGTCTCAGTCCACTGGCTAATAAAATTACAGTGTTGAGAAATATTGAAAAAATAACTCAGAAAATACAACTTTTAAATGGCTCTTTACCACTGGCTCTGACTTTATGCATGACTGGAGATCATCAAAGATCATTTTGTGTTTCTTGAGCTTTGTGGTTTTTTTTTTCTCAGTTTGTTCTTCCCTTGAGAGTTACTTAATTCCTTAGTCTTAAATATACATTCCCAAAGAAAACAGTAGTGTTGAATCCTTTTTTTCCCCCCATCACAGCACTGTGACCATCACTTAATAGCCGATATTTCTTTGCTACCAGAATGACTTCTTTGTGCAAATTTCTGGACATTACAACTAGAGCTAGTTTTACCTTTCTTCTCCTCTAAACGTCTTGAATTGCTAAAGCAATATATTGTTGCATTGTCTATTAGCAGCTTAACAGGGCCTAAATAATCGGTGGCAGATCTGTGTGGATTTGTAGGCTTAAAAAATATTGAAAAAGAGTGACATTTTCAAAGGTAGGAAAGTGGAGCGAACAAAAACTATGAAAATTACGATACTTCAGCTGTTTGCCGTCCAATCCTCACCTGATGCATGTCAGTTTGAATTATATTCATAGAAACCAAAGTTCAGAAAGTAATTCTACTCTTTTCCATGTCATTAGCCCCCACATGTGTGCAAGATGACAGCTTGTACTTTTCTGAAAAAAGGCAGTGACATTTATTATTTAGTTAATGATCTCAAATGAATGAAAATAAAGGAATATTGTTAAATCCCTCAGTACAGAGATCCAAACAGAGTCTTAATAGAAATAATGTACTCATTTTAAGTAGAGAAAATCAACCTATTTTAGTCAAGAGAATTGAATCAGAAGCTGTTGGGTGAGCTTTGACATCAATCAAATATCTACCCTGTCTGATGTGTGATACATTGTAGCTGCATGATTTTACATACCTTATTTATACAGGAACATCTATAATGTTATTGGTGTCATGGAGATATTTACACTAACAATGGCATGATTTCTTTGTTTATGGAGAATGGGTAAATGAATAGCACCACTAAAAGTGTGTGGCATACATGTTTAGAATTATTAGTAGCATCGTGTCTATATCAAGGCACAATTTTATTATTTTAATAGTAAATGCTAATGGAAATGTCCAGACAAATGTTTAGGGTAGTAGTTGAGAATGAGGACTTTAATGTTAGCCTGCTTTTAAATGATTCTTCTGTCACTATTCAATGAGTATATACAGTGGTACTGGGGATTGGGCCCAGGGCTTTCACACCAAGCTATATCTACAGCCCATTTTTTACTTTTGATTTTGAGACAAGGTCTTGATAACTCACTGAATTGTCCAGCCTGGATTTAAACTTGCAATCCAGAGTGCTGAGCTTACAGAACTGTTCCACCCATATAGTTTGTATCAATCTCCCAAACTTCAGTGCCTTTAGTTGAAAAGTGGAAATAATCATTGGCCCATTTCATAGAATTATAACACGAATTAACTAATGAGTTCTTCACTTTGCAACACAGTAGAAATCTGTAATTTTATCTGTTAAAATTAATAGTATTTCATAAAGCTTTATTATTCTCATTTTCCATCCTGTTGTTTCAGTTACTGTATTACACACATAAACTAATGCTTTCAGGTACCTTTTGACAATTAGGATATTTTAACTCCTCAGAGGTAATGGCAGAAAAAAAAAAAAAGAAAAACCTAGGCAAATAAAGAAATGTTAAATTTGGAGTTCTTACTTTATGTTTAAAATGTAGCACAATATAACTTCTTTCTCTTAAGAATGCAGTTAAATAAACGGACAGATTCTGATGCCCTGCTGCACTTACAGGTTTGCGAATATTAATTTGATATTGGAGAACTACTTCCATGACAATCATTTTCAGAGGAAAGAAAAAGACTTAAAATGTAGATATTGATTGATTAGGATTCAATTTCATGAACAAGCAAGTTAAAGAAAATTGTTTTTGTACTCTTAGTAGCATATTTAAGACTACTTCACCCATTTTAGATAAAATTTTTTATCAATAGGTACAAGGATAAGGAAAGTCAAAAGGAGGAGGTTGACATTCTCTGTCTTTCAGCTATGGCAGAAAAAGACATGGAGAAAGGCGGCACAAATTCAGTGTAAGGTTACACAAGGCAACACGGACTAAGAAAATTGGCTAGCCTCAGAGTACACAGACATACAACATGACTTAGAAGCAAGACTGGAGATATGGTTGGCTTTGCAATTTAGACAATCTGCACTTGAAATGTTTTGCATTTCCTGGGCAACAATGAATAGGAGAGTGAGGCGTTATCTGCATACTCCGGTAAGGCACAGAGACCCTGTCAGCAAGGCAGGGCTGAAAAGCTAATGCTTAACCTGTGGACATGTCACTAATTACCAAAAGAAATTAGCTATTCTCAGTTATTTACGTATGTGAGCAAAATTTGATTCAAAGACATTACCTATTGAAGCCTATGTCAGCACCAGCAGAGAGCAAGTACTTCGGACCAAACAGGCAACACCCTATTTGACACTTTGATCATCAAATAGACCCAGTATCTCTAGACAACAACCCAGCTGAAGGAGAGGAGAAATTCTCTAACTATTGAATATTAGAAATAAGCAAGCTCAATTTTCAAATGTTTTGGAAACTAGCGCATGTAACAGAAATTTTATTATAGAGGAAAAAATTATTTCTATGCTTTTGGACATGAGATTTGTACTAGTTACATTAATATTAAAATTTGTAAAAAGTATGTTTTAGAATCCTCTATCAAGTCATTTGTAGTTAAAATTACAGTTTGTTTGGCTTTGTTGATTGCATTTCTCATATTCATCATGTGACAAGCTCTAATTTGCTGGTCACTATTAACCCTGGACTTCATTCTGTGTCCTTCTTTTCTATCTCTTTATTTTTCCAGTTCACAAACTTTTTCTTCATATTCAGTCAAAAATGTTGACGAAAGAGTTCTAAGTTCTAGGGGTTGGAGGAATGGCACAGTGATTAAAACACTTACCTAGCAAGTACAAAGCCCCAAGTTTGATTCCCCAGCACCACATAAAGCTGGGCATGGTGGCGCATGTCTACAATCCCAGCATTCTTGAGACTGATACAAGAGGATTGCTGTGAGGTCAAGGCTAGCTTGGACTACATAGTGAGTTCAGGACTAGCCTGAGCAAAAGAACGAGACCCTGTCTCAAAAAATTAGAGTCCTAAATTCTAAACAAAGACATATAATTTTGTACTTTCAGAATGTGTCTCTTTAATATCAATGTTTTAGAAGTAAACTCTTAGATTAAAATATGAATTACAAAAGAAAAAATGTCACTCAGAGTAGCAAATCTTCAAAGAAAATACCTATCAAAAGATAATAATAAATACACAGTACTAACATTCTTTATTTGGTCAGGTGGATAAAAAATGTCTTTCAAGTCCTCAGAAAAAGATTCAACTATGATCTTTTAATTATGCATGAAACATGTTAATTTGCTTTCATGGTTTATAAACAGTGGATCTGGTAAGAGACCCAAAAAGCTGACAATCTTTTTGAGGAACATAGTATCCTGTTGGGACTGTTCTGGTTGAAGAAAACCGCATCTATGTGGTGGTATCCGGGATGTCTACTCAAAATGCTTAACAACTAGTTTAGGAGAGACATCAATAATTCAAAAAGGAAAGTCTTGGTCATTACCAGCCTTATTGTTTTTTAATTCTCTCTCTCTCTCTCTCTCTCTCTCTCTCTCTCTCTCTCTCTCTCTCTCTTTCTTTCTCTCTCTCTCTCTCCTCTGTTTTATCTGGTATTGTATATGATGTACATCCTTTGTTCATTTAAAATACTCTGTAACTTTATACGGAGTTGGGAAAGTTTTTCTTTAAATATATGATTGCTACAACTTCTATAGTAATAATTTCTCATTCAGTTTGAATATTGTGTTCACTAAGAAAAACATGATATAAGTACTGGCATTATATTTCTTTCAATTGAATAAAAGAAATATTTGAGACAGCAGCTTTTGCAAAGTTTGCTACTCGATTTATCTAAAAATAAAGCTTACTAAAATATTCATTCCCACAAGGAGACCCATTTATTTTGGAAAAATAGGATATGAGGAGTAACAAAATGCCAATAAATATATAACCAGGAGATCTCCAGCCCAAGGCCATGGACTGGTGCAAGCCTGTGGCCTGTTTAGTACCTGGGCCACAAAGCAGAAGATGACCAATAGACCAGGATGAGAAGCTTTGTTTGAATTTATAGCTGTTCTCTAGCATTACTGCTGACCTCTGCCTCTTGTCAAATCAATAGTAGTGGTTGATTTTTATAGGTGCATACGCTTGGCTGTGAACTGTGCATATGGAGGGATACAGGTAGTAGACTCCTATAAGAGCCTAATGCCTGGTGATCTGAGTTGGGGCCAAGGTGTCACCCGCTCCCCACCACACCACTGCACCGCCATCAGTATAAAAAATATCATTGATGAAACCAATTCCTCATGATGAAATGGTTGAAAAACACTGAGATAAAGCATACCTGTAAACGCATACAAATAAGTAGCGTTCAGTGTTACAGACAATACAACTGATGTTTAATTAAAATTTGATATGTTGTCAAAGCAACAGAATGTAGAGCATATTTCTATAGTAATAGGTCAGATTTCTTTTAATCTTTATATTCTAAAACTTTACTATGGTATTTTTAATAAGCTGGTATTTTTAAAAACAGGTTTCATCTTACACCAAATAGTGTTCAAATTTGGGACTATCTTGTCTATTATCTATGAAGTTTATGACCACTGTTTAGATACCTAATTTCTCCAGTTACAGTTTTGGGGCTTACCTGTATCTTGAACTCGGTGTTAACAAAATAATTTCTAATTGTTGTTTTCAGTTTAACATATATTTTATTTGAATCTATAAATATGTCTGCATGTTTTATATTGTAATTATTAACATTTATTAATTATACAAATTAGTAGGCTTCCCCATGACATGTCCATGAATGCATATTTTATGGTTCTGTCATCCTCATCTCCCTCTGTCCCTCTTTTTTTTCTATTCCCCACCATCCCAGATTACTTCCCTTATAATATTAGTATTTCTCCTACTTTTAAGTTGATACTATTTTATTGTACAACTATGACAGAAAAACTACAGCACTTTCTTTTCTATGTCTGGCTTATTTTGCTTAACATAAAGGCTCTAATTCCATTTATTTTCTTGTAAGTGACATTATTTCATTCTTCTTTATAGAGTAACACTTCATTTTCAGTGTAGACCACATTTTAAAAAAAAAACTATTCATTTGTTGAAGTTCACTTCGATTGACTTCACATCTTGGCTATTGTGAATTATGCCACAATAAACATGAGTTTGTAGGTATCTGTCCCTTATGCCAACCACAGTTTAGGCCTTAATCCAAGACTCAAAAAGTACAAAATAAAAAAGAGACATACTTTCATGCATTCAATCAAATCACAATAAAATGATACTGAAAATGATTGGCAAAGGAAAACAACAAAATTACAGAGACAGGTGGAGAGTTAATGCATTACATGACTTATGTAAAACAGCCTATCTAAGACATCACGTAAACAGGAGTGATGATACAAATCACACGATCGTTTAAATAGTTGCAGAAAAATCCTTCAGTCATATTCAGCCTATTTTTATAATAAAATCCCTGATGAAAACACATATAGTTGGACATTACCTCAAAACAAGGAAAGCTTTATATGACAAACTCACAGCAAATATCACTCTCAATGGGGGAAAACAAAAAGCATTTTCTCTAAATTCAGGAAATACACTCTAACCATTTCTGCTCAATATGGTACTTGAAATGTTAGCCAGAGAAACTAAGCAAGAAAAAAAAAAAAAAAAGAAATACAAGAAATGTGAATAGAAAAGAAAAGAGTCAAAGTATCTATAATTTGAGGATGACTCAATAAACTCCACTCGTAGCTGCTTAGATTTGATAAACTGATGAAACTAAAAGGAAACAAAATCATCACAGAAAATTAGTAGCATTCCTATCACTTGTGATGAAGCCATTGCGAGAGTAACCTCAGAAGCGACTCCTCCAGCGTAGCTTCCAAAAATTCAAATGTGTACTTCAGTTGGGCTGACAGGAAAACAAAATCGGGGTGAATTATAATAAAAGGCACGAGAGCCTGAGCCCATCCTCTGGGCAAGAGAAAACTAACTTATTAATTCTTCAAATTTGTTTAAAATATTGATCAGGTTTTCAAGGGTTTTAATGATTTTAGCATTATTCAATTAAAATTTGGATACAAATTGTAAACTATATTAAAGTACATTTACAAAAGTAGGCTATGTAAATGACTGCACCAAGTGAAGATAGAGAAGAAACATCTGCTGTTATCAGAAGGGGTGACATCGACAAAATTATTCTCTTGCAAAAGATTGAACACATCGCTTGTAGAGCAATGCATTAGGCCTATCAAATATAAGCAATATGTATTTTAGGCCTGTTTATGAAATAATTAAAATAAAATAAATTTAGAATGTGTATTATATTAGATTTTTTCCATGTCAGCATACATTGAACAACAACGTTATTTTTTCCAATGTGTTATAAAAATTGTATGAATTACAGATTTATTTTACTTACTTTGAATTATTAATTTATGGTGAAATTCTAAGCATGGATATAGAAAGATGTTTTGTTCTGAGTTGCATCTTATATTGAAGGGTAAATTTCTATAAAATCATGATGTTGAACACCACTCTTGAAGAACGTAGTTAAAGCAATTTTTTGTCTATAAATACAAGATTTGTTCATTAGTAAATAAAATTATAAGCCATCTACATCTGAAACTTAAAAATATTAAAAGAATATAAATTTGTTATGGTTTGGATGTGTAGCATCATACAAGAGCCTCATGTACTTAGATGTTGGAAAATATCCATGTGCGTTGAGAGGTGTTGCGTGGACAGAGGGTGTAGAATACTGGGGCAGCTCCTGAAAGGTACTCCAGTCTTTCTCCAGCGCTTGGCTCCCCAAATGCCATGCCGTGAAGAGCTCTCAGGCTGTGTGTTCACCACTGCCGTCCTCCATGTATAAATTGTAATCTATTGAAATTGTGAGCTAAAAAAATCTTTCTTTCCTTAAATTGCAGATGTCAGCTATTCTGTCCAAGCAATGAGAAAGTAACTAAGACAGTAATTAGTACCAGAAATGGGGTTATTACTGTGACTTTATCCAATGATTTGATTTAGAAGTCTTTGCAATAGGTTTGTGGGAAGAGTTTGGAAAGGTCTGAAGATACTTAGAGATGCTAGAGAAGCTTCAGGATGCTTAAGCTGAGCTTGTTAGGAGATTCTGGTCAAAGCTCAGAAGACAGGAACACGGACAAAAAGTGTAGATGGGAAGGGTGAACTCAAGAACTTGTAGACGAGAGGAAAGATGTTATTGGTAATTGGTCTAAAAACCACATAAGCTATGCTGTGACAGGAAGTGTGTCTGCATTTTACCCTTGTCCAGAGACTTTGCCTGAAACTGTGATTAAGGACAGTGGGCTACTTAATCTGCACAAATGTGGGTGTCTGGGAAGGTATGTTATGGTGTGGATGTAGAGTGTTTCCCAAAAGCCTGATGCATTTGGATGTTAAAAAATATCCACCTGTTGTTGAAAGCCAGGGATCTGCTATAAATGGGCAGGACATTGAGGCTTAGCCCAGAAGGGTGGATCACTGGGGCAGTACCTGAAAGGATAGATCTGCTGCTTCTTCAGCACTCATCTCCCTTCTGCTAGACCTTCAAGAGATGTCTGGCAGTGCTCGACTTTGTGTGTTTATCATTGCGGGCTCCCATGTACGGATTATGATCTTCTGAGATGGTGATCTAAGATAAATGTTTCCTCCCTTAAGTTTGGGATATTGAGTATTCTCTCTCAGCATCAAGAAAGTAACTGAGACACCATGTTTCATAGAAATAATTTTTGCAATACTCTTTAAAGCAAACTTTTAAAATCTATATTTTAAAATTACAACGTGAAACACGCACATATGCAATTGTGTATGTAAGTGTGTGTTTATTGGTCTCCGTGTACTTACTTGTCTGTTTAAACATTTAAATGACTGCATATGGAAATATCTACAAAGAAACATCAAACTGTGAGGAACATCTATCCCTGGAAAGGAGAGAATTGGTGGAGGATCAGTGTGAAAAAGAAAATGGGTGTTAGCGCTAAAGTCTATGAAGTTGCCTCAAGTTTGAATTACTTCCCAATTAGTAAAATAAAATCTTGTCATATATTTCTTATGGAAACAATAGGTACAAATTGCATATTGCAGACGCAATGTGATTCCGTCAACTACTAACACAAGGAGGTAGGAAGCTGCATCTATTGAAGAAAATTCTCTCACTAATAACGTGTTAGCAATCACACACCCTCTGGACAGTTACCCCACAGGTACTTACAATTCATGGTAAAATACATTGTGATATTCTGCTTTAAGAAAAGTGTGGTCTGCCCTCTCTTGAAAGAAAGCATCCAGCGGCACCCAAATGTGAGGTGTAGCTGTGCGTTTTTTCCAGAATGCTAATTTAGCTCTGAAGGTTCTTGATTCTGTGCCATGCAACAGGACAGTCGCAGTGAGTGTTCTGGTGTTTACACACCCCGCATGGCTGAGCTGGGGATTTTTTTGGTGACGAGGCTTCAGAGTAAAGTGTACCAAGGAGATGTGGTAAGTAAGGTCCTGCATTTCCTTGGGCAGTTGAAAACAGAGGACTTGAACTTTCCGATAAGAGCATCACCTGGCAGGCACAGCCCTCTCAGCCGGCGCACGACTTCACAGCTGCTCTCGCAAATGAACTGCCTTTCTCTTTCTGCATTGTCTGAGAGAAGCAAAAGCAACCCAATGCCTGTTGCCAGGGAGTTTAACTGAAGTGCAGCTCGGATTCTCACAGCGAAAAATTAAATAGAGCATATGAGATCCCCAAACTGGAAGAATACAGAAAAAAAAGCCTTATGAAGGAATAAAGAAATCTTTGACATTAAAATCAGCTTGTATAGCTCCTCCCCTGAAGTATTATTGAGGGCCAACCATAGATCTATCAGTGTTTTTGCACTTTACACCCCTTAAATATAGGTTATCCTTTGCCTTGTATCATTTCCTACTCTAGGCCCTAGTGAGAACAAAAGAATTATAAGGCTTAGTAATTAAGCTGCAGCCCTGTGCTGTCTTTTTCTTTAAAAAAATAAAACAACACTTATTTTAAGCACCCCTTCAGCATGGCCTACAAGATTTGGCTTTAAAAAAATATTCATCTTTATTTTCTACCATTTTTTTCTTTGTCGCCAACTCTAGCTACTGTGGCCTCTTTTCTATTCCTAGAACATGTTAAACTCATTCTTTGCAAGATATTTAGGCTTCCTCTTCTGCCTGCCTGAACGCTCTTCCCTGGGTCTTTGCATATTTCATACGTTCTGGTTGCCTCATTGTTTCTCCAGAATCACCTCTGAAGACTCCAGACAGGCCAACGTGTTTCATGTTTTTGACTCATTTCCTCTTCTATAACCCAGTTAGCCAACTCAAATCCTTTTGCAAAAGTGAGCAAGTTACCTCTTCTCAGACTTCCGATTCTTCTAACGCAATGCTAAATGGGTATAAGGAGGGGGTCTCCGTTAACACTGTTATGCCCAAATCTCGTGAGTTTTGCTAATATTTTTAAAATCTGGATTTATAATGGATTTTTAAGTGAAAGAATTATGAAGTGTGGTGTATATAAACATTGAGTTTCATAAACAATAGAGGTGAAGGAGATAAAGAGCAAGAAAGAACACCAAACAAAAATATTTAATAAGAAGAACAATCTAGAAGGCACTTAAATTCTGTATTTCACTTGAAAAATGAGGTCTGCTCGATCTTTCTTTGTAAAAACATCTCAAGGTAATAGTAAATATTTACTTGACGAAAAGGAGAACTAAAACACTTGGAATACATTTCTACTTCTGCCGATCTTTGAGAATGACACTCTTGAAAAAGAAATAACTTCCTTGGGTATGTTTCATTTTTATTTCTTTTCCTTCTTCTCTTTTTCTTTTTCTGCAGTGCTACTGGGGAGAAGCCCCCACCCCCACCATTTCTACAATTTTATTAGTTTGTATAAACAATATACAGTGGCTACACTGAGCTTGAGAATTTTGTGTTCACACATGAACACACACACACACACACACACACACACACACACACACACACACATCACCTCAATTTCATATTCCTTTCCCCACCCAACTTGTCACCCTCCCATGCCTTCCTTCATTCTCCTTGACTCCAAACATCTCATTGACTTCAATCTTTTATTTATTTGTGTTCTGGGTTTCTCGTACTAGAGAAACTGTGTGATACTTAGCCTTCTGAATCTGACTCACTTCACTAAGCGTGGTGGTGTCAAGTTGTATCCATTTATGCACAAGTGATTGAATCTATCTGTCTTCAAGTTCTAGATGTGGTCAAAGACTTTCTCAGTGGGACATCTGATGCAAAAGAGGTAATTCCCAGATTCAACAAGTAGGGTTCTATCAAATTTCTTCATCTTTTTAATTCTAGTGAAGTTCACATAAAGTTAACATTTTAGAGTAATAATAATTCATTGACACAATGCATGTTCACAATGTTGCACAACTATTATATGACCTTAATCTAGTTTCCCACAAAGAGATCCATTTATTTTGGATAAATAAGATATGAGAAGTAAGAAAATACCAATAAATATATAACTGGGAGTTCTCATCAGATACTAAACCTTCCAACACCTTGATCTTAGACTTCCCAGCCTATACAACTGTAACAAACACATTTCTGCAATTTAGAAGCCATCCGATTTGTGACATTTAGTTTTAATATCCCTAGTATACACAAACCCTATTCTTGACATTGCTATTAATAGAGATTAAATCATCCTTTTCCTTCAGTAGGTGGCTTCTTTCTAGTAGAATAAAGGTTGAGGAGTTTTTGTGTCTATACCCCACAATACATTTTTCTACTCATTGGCAGAAACTTGGATCACATCTACTTTTTGTGTATTATGAAGAGTACTGCTATAGGGTATGGCTGTTTTGGGAATATAGACTATCTAGTCCTCAGAAGTAAATGTCCAAGGTTACTGAGGAGAAAATTGGATTGAGAAGTACAATTACACTTTATTTCATTTTATATGTCTTCAGTGACAACAACAACAACAAAACTTGATTATTGGAACCAACAGACATTCTACTAATTTATTAAAGTCCTTTAATTGGGCTCAAAAACCAGCCCAAGAGGAAAACATAGTGACAAACAGGGATTCTTTGCTACATAGATACCTTTATTAATTATTTGTCTCCCCTGAGAAAAGAAGAAGGTTACATCCATTCCTGGCTTCTTAACTTTCATTTCTCAGCTTAAAACCTAGATGCTTGGGGAATGATGACTCGAATGAATACCTACCTGCATGCATTCATAACTAGGAAAGGGAGCTTGATGGGAGGAGAGTAACGAAAAGACGAGTCCATTGTCATTTTCAAAGAGAAGAAAAAATAATGCATGCTACTCAGATTCTATAATAGATCCCTGTGAATTCCTACCGGATGATATTACAGTCCACACAGTGATTTTCTTTGAATGTGAATAGGCAAGATTCAGTGAGTCGCCCGTACAGTGTGGGCCACGTCACCACCTAGATCACGAAGTACAGCACATGGTATTGGCCTTCCTTCCTTTCTCTTGTTATCTCTCTTCTACTCTTACTATTCCTTATGACTGATGAAACAAACTGCTACATTTCGAGCTAGTCGATGGAGAAGACAACACAGACAGGAACTTAGGGTAGCCTCTTTGTTCAATTTTTAGCAAATAACCAAAATCCACAGTCCAACAGCTCACAAAAATTGGATCCTTTTGGGAATTACGTGAGGTTGCTTGGAAACAAAGTTTTTCCTTGTTGAATCTTGAGATGCCTGTCAGTGGTGGCCTAAAGTATTAGTGTAGCAGAACAGACTGTAAGTAGAAGAATGAAGATAAGTCACACCAGAACTGCTCCAACTGTGAAAAACTTGAGTGCTTTCATTTAATGCTGTTATTTTTGAGTGATTTGTTATGTAGAAATGAATTTATCTGGTATGTTGATAACAGAAAATCTGGTTCTAGGGAAGCATTTATGGTGTAACAGCTTCAAAACCCAATGTAACGAGTAAAATCCACAAGTCTGCTGTGCTTGTTGAGTAGACGGCAGCTTTACACTCTGAGTATATTATCAGTATGATTGCACTGTATTGTAGGTCTTAGTGGTAAATACTACACAAATCACACAACAAATGATGTTGCAAAATGAAATGAGCTGGGCTCAGAGCTGAATGAGGGCTGTATCCCCAGCCTTCTGGTAGGCTAAAGCAAGAGCACCACAAGTTCAAGCCCAACCTGTACAATTTAGTGATGTAGTGAGATCTTGTCTCAATGTTAAAAATAAAAAAAAAAATGGGCCGGAGATGTAACTCGATGTGAAGACCACAGGCTTATTCTCTAGCATCATAAAAAAGAAAAAAACAAATACTGATTTAGGAGATGAATACAAAAACAGAAAACTATCATTCCATCTACTGAGGAGTCTCCACTGGTCTCGATGTTTTTTTTGTCATAAATCGATAAACAATTGTTCCAGTAAAGAATTCACTCATGTGGATTTTGTGAGTGACAGACCAAAAAAAGTGAATGAAGAATTCGCTATCGTATATGAATTAATTAGATCCACTTTACCAGTCTGAAAATCTATTAAAGAATTAAATTTTATAATTGAATATATAATTATCAGTGATTTTTATAAGTGGAGATACCAGGTCACTTAAGAACAAGTTTTTAAACAAGAAAACTTACCTTTTCTCATGTACATAAGCACAACTTTTATGGGCCAACCTTTCCTACAGGAGACAACCTAATATATATTTCTCCTTTATTTTCGGTGCTTTTCCCATGTGTTTTCATGGCTTGTAGCTGCCTCTGTAAGGAATGACCCAACTGACTAATGGGCTGGAGCAACTTTTCACACATAAGAGACCAACAAATAGCTTAATCTTCCCATAATATTCAACAAAAGATAGATCTTAGGCTCTGAACTAAGATGGCCATGGTCAAGGCCTTCCAATTGGACAGGAACATTATGTTGTACATGAGAGTTGTCAAGGTCACCCTTAGGCTTAATGATTTTTAGAAGGATTCAGAACTCAAAGTTATCAGAATAGTATATTAGAAGAACAAAAACTGTAGATTAAACTCCACAGAAGAAATTCACTAAGCTATCTTTTGGTTCTCATTAATCACTCCAAATATTGACAATCAAACCTTGCAAAAGCAGCCAATAGGAAGAGATGCATAGGGCAGAGGAGGAGGTGGCGATTACCATGCCTTCCTGACACCCTACCATTCAACCAGATGGATCTATTAATCCAGCCTGAAGCTCAGATTCAGGTCTATGAGTCAGGAAATTATACAATGACGCTACCACTTAAATAGAATTGGTTAAATCACTGGTCATGGCTATCAGTCCTTCTAGGACAATGAGAGAAGTGTGTAAGCGCCCTTTGGTCAGGAAATTATACAATGACGCTATCACTTAAATAGAATTGGTTAAATCACTGGTCATGGCTATCAGTCCTTCTAGGACAATGAGAGAAGTGTGTAAGCGCCCTTTGACAGTCTCTTAACTCTTCTGTATGACCAGTTCTCATGTATTGCTATACAGGACCCTTCTCTAAAACATATCTTATTAGCATACAAAAGAGATTAATGCCATTATGGAGATTCCAAGTGCCTTGATAATGCTAATGTGGGAAACCCTGGGCTAAGTAAGACTAAATACTCAAATGAAATATATTTTAATTATCTTATCACTTAGGAAATTACTGTTAAAAACTGCTAACATCTGGGGAAAAAGAACAAGTATATACTTTTTTTCCTGTATTACAGTACCACAAGCTTCTAATCTGTTCTAGCAACCATTCTTGAACCCATTCTTTAGCATATTTCTTTATTTCCATAAATGAGGCATTTAATTCAAGGACAGGTATCTGGCAAGGAAAGAAAAAAAGTGAATATTTCTAACTCTAGAGAGATCACACTGTCCGCTCTGTTAGATACACTAGGGTAGCAGAAAGTTTCACTTCCAATTAGAAGTACCTATGAATGTTCTGATCTTGAAAGCAAGAAAAAAAAATACAATTTGCACAACTTTGATGAAGCTGTCATGCTCTAAAAGTCACAGACTTCCCTTGAGACAAAGGTAATATTATGGGTAAGAACAAGTCTTCATTGGAAAAAAAAGAGTCCATTCTCCCAGAAAAGTCAGACCGGGGGAAAGAGTTATTAAAATGATTCCGTGAACAAACTACCTTAGCATATTAATTCTTGTCACATTTAACCACAATGAAAATTCTCTCTAAAAGACGGCTAATCATTACTGCTTAATTGAGATTGAATGTAAAAAGTAATACTTAGTTTTTAAAAAGGACTGATCTTAAGTGTGTTCTAAGATAACACAGCTGCCCGGATTTTTCTTCAAAGAATCAGTTCCACAAGAAAGAATATTGTTAGTAAAAATAAATTACTCAATAAACAAAATAATATATAAGAAAGACGATTTATCACGCCATTTACCAGAAAAGAGACCAGACGTATAAGCTCAGATCTTTCTTCATTATCAAATACTATGAGAGAAGCCTTGTATGAAGGCAGAGAAAGCTGACATTTCTTTTTTTGAAGCTGAGTTTTGATTAGATGGTGAGAAGGTAAAGTTTTAGAGTTCTTCTGCACAAGAGTAAAAAATGGCAAGCCTACCTTTTCATAGGTCCCAGTTTTCTTTGTGGGGTAGAGGCTGTCATGTTCTGGGAGTGGGGCAGACCTTGTGCCAGTCATGGTGGGTCATTGACTGGACAAGGTTTTATATATATATAAGCTGGTTTCAAATTATCCTTGAATGGATGCAGGAAGGTTTTTATCAATAAAAAAGGAGCAGGCACTTCATTATTTCAAGAATTCATACCAGCTGTTTGCTGACTTTCCCTGATTTCAGTATGTACACATTTAATGTGTATCGACTGTATGTAAGACACGCTCATTCTGCTCTGATGGCTCATAGAAGTCACAGGTAACTTGGACTCACTGGACAGTGCTTTGCAGACATGAACCCTCTAGCTGCTGTATTCTTTTTTTTTTTTTTTGATTGTGCGTCAGCTTGCTGCTGCAGAAAATTGCCATTTCTTCTTCTATCTACAATTATTAAAAATTGGCTTCTTTTCTTCAATAGAATAAGCTTTGCACTTTCCTAAGCTTCAGTCTTATATTATGACAGTTTTCTTTCTTTCTGCCTAGAGATATTCATTAGGAATCAAGTTTAAAACTTAGAAATTGATTCATCTAGGATCTGCAAGAAATGGCACCTGGCAATCATGTTTGAGTTCATGGATGTATTACATTCTAAGGTAATTTGGGTTTCTGACATCTTCCATTTACCTTCTTTTGTTCAGTTTTTCTCCTCTGTGTCTTTCTTTCTATCTTCTTTCTTCATTCTTTTTTTATTTACATATCACACATACTTTCTCACTATCCTTCTTCTAGACCAAATAAGTCAGTATCACCTAGCCCATTAAACAGCCCGCTAATGGTGGTCCTCTACTATGAAGTAGGTGCTGTTATTGCCTGTTACATCCATGCTGTCTGACTGAATATAAGTTACTCACAGGGAACGTCTACGCAAATGACCTCTCTTCCAAGAGTCTTCCCTTTATTCATTTAGTTATTTATTATTTGTTATTATAGGAGATGCTGGATGAGAGAGACACCTGTGTTACCAGGTTTTAGGATTTACAACAGGAATGGCCTTGCCCGCCGCTGCCAATCAGGTGCCCTTGATGAGAGCCTTAACTGATTAGTATTCCTTTAAAAATTAAAGCTACGATGTAGTCAGTGATCTCTCGGTGTTCGCTTCTCAGAAAATCAGCCTTCAGCATATCGTTTGCTCCTTCACCCTATGCTGGAGTCCTTACAGAATAATCTCCCATTTTGTGAAGCCTTGACAGAAAGATGCTCATTACACTTGTTGCATTCAAAGAGATTTGCCTTGAGATTTATTAGCGACACCATTTTCTCATGTGTGTAGGAATTAGTGTATCTGCTATTTCCTTAACTGGCTTGAATATCAATGCACTCTCACTGCGTGAGGCATATCTCGGAACTATTATGCTGACATTTCAGGTGGTTTTCTGACAGAAGAGTAGACCTAATCTGTCAAGTTTTATGTGGTTAAACATCAAAAAAATTGACTCTGTATGTGTTTGACTTGACCAAAGCTTCGATTTATTTTGAGACAATGTCTTATCTGTCTACAAGTGTTAGTATTCATGTGATTGAATAAAGTATTCGTTTGACAAAGATGACCAATTTACATATGAAATGTTTATAAAAACCTCAGATTTCCAAAATTCCAAAGGCAATGATTAAATTCCTTGTAGAATTTGCATGATAGCCTCTTAGAAACAGGCTTGCTTTTAACAGAGAATACTTTCATACAAAAATATAACTATTAGTCAGAGCCTAGATACAAGGTTGAAAAACTAGCAAATCAAAAAATATTTTATTTAAATTTCCTAATGCATTCGTCAAAAAGGTAAATAACTTTTCATTTTCATATATAAAATCTAGATCAATTTTATTAGGGTGCCTTGTAATATATATATATATATATATATATATATATATATATATATATATATATATATACATATTTTAATCTGTCATCATTTTGAAGTAAATTATTTTGTTCTTATTTATAAATCTTAGACTAAGCTACAAGGAAATTTATTGTAAATAAGTTCATGGTGGTGATTCTTGGTGGTGGTGATTCTATTTCCCTTCCACCTGTTGATTAGTGTAGCCAATTTAGCCTAATAGCTTAGGATAATAACTACTCCTTATGAAAGGCTAAGCATTATAATAAAAAATAGCTTAATAGATGGCAGACTAGGCCAGAAGGTGGTGACACAAAGGCTAAAATCTGAGGCTGTAAGGAAGACATGAGAAGATTAACCCAACACAGAACTTCACAGTTCATATGTAATTCCCATAGGAGAGACAAATGATGCGGTCACACTGAGTAATCTTCAGGGATAAAGATTTCAAAATCTATTTCTTCAGATCTGCGTTTTTATGGTAAGCTACTACGACTTGATGGTCGCTCTGATGTGAACGTTTGCTAACATAAACACCTGCATTAGATTAGTGAAGCTAGGAAAAGTCTTTCGTCTTATTTTCTGGCCATTGAAGAGTAATTTGCCCTCATAGGCATGGGATATATTTCACCCTCCCCAGATGATGGTGGAAACTGCGAATAACTCTAAACTCTATACATTATGTATTTTAAATGTACATAAGTAATATGGCAAAACTTAATTCAGAAATTAAGCCAAGTAAAAATTAACAATATTTAATAATAGAATGCTTATGGCAGCATATCATATAATAAATATTACATGTAGTCTTTCTCTAGTCGATACCTTCCTATATCTTTATCTTGGCATTCAGAGCATTTCTGGCTTATTTTTTGACATATCCTAACTCGCAACATCATCCCACTTGCACTTTGCCAGAATTATTATTCAATAAATAGACAGATACTTGAGATATAACCCAATCAGGAATTGCATCCAGATAGTGGGAGTTTGTGTCCCTCTGTTCTTTGTATCTAAATAAAGACTTGTCAGTCTATTCCTTGCCTTCTTCATCTGTGATTTCATTCTTACACATGCACACACGCACACAGATGCACGCAGATGCGCGTGCACACACACACACACACACACACAGCAATTTCTTGAACACAAGCACAGTTGTACCTCAATAGTTCATACTAATATTCTACGCAGCTGGTAGGCGATTTTAGTCAGGTAAGATATACAGTCTACATACAGTGGACAAAAAGTATGTCACAATCCAGACCTGAGCAGAATGGTGCTCTGTGGGATAATATTTTATTATTCTACTTAAGACCGTGTGCAATTCAAAACTTACAGATTTTTTTTTATTTTTAGAATATTCCATTTGCTTTTTTGGACCATATTTTAAGATAACAGTGGAAAACAAAAATAGATAAATAGATATTATTGTATTTGACCATAAAATCTCTGCTAACAGTTGAGGTCACTGCACTATCAATTTTCATCGCATTGATAGTTTACCTTTGGAGAAAAAGAGTGAATATGCAGAGAAATAAGTTGGGTTTCTACTCCAAGATGAATGGCGAGGCGTTCTTTCTCATATTACAGCTCATTAATTTAAAGTGAAATGCACAAAAATGAATAGAGTTTTGAAGGTTCAAATTACAGAATAAAACACTAAAATATCAGAAAATTTTCAACCTCTGAAAATAAAAGCAGATAGATTGCGTACAGGACTGAACAAAGACTACAGCTAGCTAACATTTATGTGTCCCATGGCTTTGCCTTATCTTACCTCTATAATTTTGGTAGTCGTATTTAAAGTTTAAAGTTAGCAATTTGCATTAAAACCTGAAAGGTGAACTTGTACCAGGCTAACAGGGTCTAGTGAGATTTTAGTTTCTGAGGAGAAACCTTTCTTTCTTTCTTTTTCTTTCTTTCTTTCTTTCTTTCTTTCTTTCTTTCTTTCTTTTCTTTCTCTCTTTCTTTTCTCCCTCCCTCTCTCTCTCTCTCTCTCTCTCTCTCTCTCTCTCTCTCTCTCTTTCTTCCTTCCTTTCTTTCTTTCTTTCATTATGTAGCCTCGGCTTGCCTTGGATACATGGCAATCCTTCTGCCTCAGCTTCCCAAGTGCTGAAATTCCAGGTATGCATCACTGCACCTGGCTCTATGTGGTGCTAGGGAATCTAACTCAGGGCCTTGCACTTGCTAGGCGAGCCCTCTAACTGCGGTGTCATTCCTCCAGGCCCCGTTTATACTTTAGTCTTCATAAATTTAAATTCTTTTTTGCCCGTCCTAAAATTATAATTGCCAAGTAATATTCTTCAACAAATGGTACACAAATCAGTAGCAAAAAATCTATAAGAGCTGTATTGGTTTCATATTTCCTGTATGGAATTTTCCAGACACTTCATGATTAAAACACTGCAAATTATTATAATGAAACAATTTGAGGATTTAGAAATCCAAAGTGAATCTCAATGAGCAAAAATCAAAGATTTATGTCACCAATTTTGACAAGGTTAGATACTTTTGGAGGCTCTAAGAGAAGAATTTGTTTCCTTCATTTTCAGTTTATGATAGCCTTTATCTCTGATCCCTCCCCTTACATCCACACCCCGTTTTTAGAGATCAAGTGTGTTCCTTACCGCCTTAAACCTTCCAAGTCACCAGTGGCAAAAAAGCTAAGACCTTCTCACCCCAAGTTACTCTGACACAATCTTCTGCCTCTGTGTCAGAGTAATTTTTAAAACTCTTAAAATTGCATGAGATCCACCAAAAAAATCTAGCAGGTGATAGGTAACAATAATTGTACTTGCTACTTTATCTTTTTTTGTTGTATAAGATTTTCATAGTTCCATGGAGTAATAAATACCCACCTTTCAGAAGCTATTATCCTACCTACATTGAGGTAATAGTGTAAATTAACCTAATATTATGTTCTTAAATATAATCAAGATTTTTTCACAAAAACGAAACAAAAAATAGGTTAAAACTAATCAAAGAGAGTGGCTGAAGGCATAGTGCAGTGGGTAAAGCACTTGCCTAGAAAACTCAAGGTTCTGGGCTTTTGCCCCAGCATCACCTAAAATAGGTGTGGTGCCACATACCTACAATACTAGCACTTGCCAGGATGAAGCAATGGTATTGCCTTGAGTTCAAAGTCAGTGCGGGATACATAATGTGATCAGGACCAGCCTGGTCTACAAATTGAGACCGTGGTGCCTCAAAAAAGAAAGAAAGTTTAATCTTGAAAATACAGAAACAATCAGAAAAATGCACAGTAATATTCTAAAGTGAACAAGGAGAAAATATATTTTGATCTAAATAAAAAAAAGGTGGTGAAGAAAAAGAAGAGAAATCACGAAATCACAAAATAAAATGATGTCCTTGAAAATTAAAAACACAATAAGTGACAATATTTTAAAATACAATAGTTACATTAAACTTGGGAATTTCGTGAGCACATATATTGAAGCAACTACGCCATATTCCCTTCCGTTTCTCACCATTATAAACACTTTCTCACCCTCTCTTGCTCTCAATCTCACTTATTTGACTTTATTATTTATTGATAGTCTGGCTTTCTCATACTAGAGCACTATACAATATTTAATCTTCTGGGTTTAATTAACTTCACAACACATTAACAAACTCAAGTTGTATCCATTTACCTACAAATAATATATATTTATCTGTCTTTAAGGCAGACTGAAAAAAAAATCCTAAAATGTGTATAGAAGAAAAGGAGACATAGAATAGCCAGAGTAATCCTGAACAAGACAAGAGTTGGTGGCGTTATGATTCTGGACCTCAGATGATATTACAAAGTAGCAGGAATAAAAATCATATGATATTAGCACAAAAAGGACATATTGACCAGTAGACCGGAACAGAAGATTCAGAGACAATCTCAAGTGTCATCAGCTTTCTGATCTTTGACAAAAGAACCAAAAACACGCACTGGAGAAAGGATAACCTCTTCAACGAACGGTGTTGGGAGAACGGTGTATCCACATGCAAAAGAAAGAATCCAGACCCACCTATTGTCTTGTACTAAAGTCAAATCAGTGGCTCAGTGAGACTCATGGAGGATAAAAGTAGTTAAAGGTCTTGAAAATATAGACACAGGCAAAAACTTCTTAATAGAACAATGGATGAAACAATATTGAAGCAGTAGCTACTTTAAAAGGTGCAGAAATTCCCAGCATGTGAAGTAAAATGACCTGACTGTGAAACTATTGGCCAAATGTTTCGACAGTTGGGAAATAACTTAGGAGACAATGCTTGTTGTTTTTGAGAAACAGAGAATAGAAAACAATTTAAGACAGAATTATGATAAAAGAAAATTCGTCAGGCTTTCCCATTTTCATTTCCTTGTCCTATGTTCCTTTATTTTTCATTGCTTTGCTTTATGAACACTAAAAATTATCTTTCATTTTATATAATGATATGTTCATTTTCTCACTGGACCTGAAAAAAATGTACACTCTAAGGCCAGTAAATTAATTAATTTTTCCAACCTATTGTAGAACATGGTCTTAGAATTATGCCTGCCTGACACACATTAGATGATAAATATTAATCAGTTAGATGAATTAATTGATTTTTGATTAATGATAATTTTGGATCTGAAGAAGACAGAAAATTGTTTTCTCTTTGCTATTCAACATATGAGAATTTGTGTCTTTGTGATAATGAAAATTAAAAAGTGAGAATAACACGAGCTTATAAGGAGAAGATTTGAAAAGGAAGAAATAATGGAGAAGGGACTTCCATTTGATGAGAAGAGCTTAGGAGTACTTAGTTCTGACACAGAAACTCAGACTAGTGCGTTAACAAAGGCAGGGTGTAGGCATTTATCCACGGCTGGGATAGCCTAGCATTTCGTCATTTTCCATTGAGGTATGCTAGGCAAGCACTTTAACTGCTGAGCCATTCCTCCAGTCCCTGATTTTAGTCTTAAACATTCTATGATGCTTATCTTAGTCACTTTCTCTTTGTTTGAATACTCATAACATTAGGGCGGGACGGTTTTATATTAGCTCTCTTTTCATAGGGCTCCGTCTGTTCGTGGTCTGCTGGCTATGGCTGAAGGACTTGGCAAGGGTCCTAGAAGAAGGAAAGCTCATCATGACACAGTAGCAAAAAGCAGAAGGATTGGAGAGAAGCCAGGGTCAAGAATATATCTTCCCAGTCCAATAATCTATAATCTACCCCTCCCAACCAAGCCCTACGTTTCAACAGCAAGAGAAATAATGGCTAGATTAATCCAGTTGCTCTAATTAACCCCCATGATTCAATCACTTTCCAGATATATGAGAACTTTGGAGGACATTCCAAAAACAAACCATAACATTTTGTCCTGGCTCTCAAAAGATTCACATCTACTTCATTAGAAAAAAACACCTTCAGCCCATCTCTAGGAATGACCAATGTCTTAACTGTTGCAGCCCTGCTGAAAGGTTCTGGTCCAAAGTCTCCTGTGAGACTCAAGGCAAACACTTAGCCGTGAGTCTCTGTGAAAACTGAAGGAAAATTAGATGTTTCCAACACATACGGCACTGGGTAAACATTCCCATTCCAAAATGGAGAAATATGAGCATAGTAAGAAAAGAGACCAAAGCAGGACCAAAATCCAGCATGACAAACACAAAATTCTTAAGCATCACATCTAGCAGAGCAAATTGCTGCAAGATCCAAACTTGGGCAGCGGCATCCCTATGGCTGTGCCCAGTGCCAACACAATGACATCTCTCTTGAGGTGACTCAATCTCACTGTTTGTGACTTTCCTCAGCAGCTTCTCCATATTCTTTTTTGTCTCCAAAATTTTAGAGTCACCATCGCATTTTTGGTTTTACATTCTCACGCTCACCCATTGCTTTCACAGGGGCACACTGCTTGGCTAAAAAGAAATTTTAAAAAAACCTGTGTGGAATTGACCATGACCCCATAATTCTTGCATTAAACATGCTTCTCAATCCAGCACCACACAAACAACGCCGTGTTCTGTCTACTACCGTAGCAGTAACTTGACATCTTTGTGTCATGGCTTCAGTAGTCACAGTTCAAGATTGCTACACTCTGGATATCTGATAACTCCCTTGCATGTCCCAAGGGTCCCACAAGGCACATTTCTCACAGTAAGGTCTTCTAAAACTTTGATCCTGCAATGAATGGAGTCTATCCCCTTCCTAAGATACCTTCAAAACATCCTTCTTATAATCCTGGTGCAGAGCACTTAGATTATTTTTAATATTAACCTTTATAGCAACTGTGGCCCCATAATTGCAGTCACCTTTTTTTCTGGCAAAAGTGGAACATTTTGCATCTACTTTTTGTTCTTTGTTTTTCTCCTGATTCTCAGTGTAGAGCCAGCTAAAAACAGAAAGTCAAACCCCCAAAGATAACCTGAATATAGGGCTCTCTTGAAATTTCCTCTGCATGATTAATTAGTTCAGCCGTCTAAATCTCAGTCTCAGGGAAAGTCTTGGAACATAAGCAAAATTCAGGTACATTTTTTTTTCCCAGAGTACAACACATTGTTGCTGACTGAATTACCAAGAGAGGCCTCCTTTGGATCTGAAATTTCTGGAGCCTTGACTTTCTAATCTGCATTTTTATCAGCATGTTGATTATAAGCATTCTACCCAGAATCTCCCACCAAGCTCAGTGTACAATATTCCAAATCATCACTAGCTGGCATTGCCAAATCCTTTCCAACTCCTCCCAACACCAGTTCCAAAGACCATATGGTCAAGGCAAGACACAGGCACAATCTCATTTCTCGTACCAAAATCTGTATAAGTGAGAATTTCAGAAAACAGAAGGAATAGAAAATATATTGTATACTTAGGGTTAAATTACACAGATAGAATTAAAGCTTAAATATATATGTCTGCGAGATTAGAAAAGGAAAGTTCAAAATGGCTGCCTGTTGGTGGGAGAGCTGGAAGGTTTAGGAGTCATGCAGATGAGAAGACGAAAGCTGCAGGGGGAAAAAAAAATGAGGGTGTGAAGTTCAGGACACCAATCTATGGTTAAAGATAAGGAACATTCCTGTAGAGCAGCTGGTGAAAGAACAGGCTAAGGATTGGTATCCAGAGGCAATGGCCAAGACTACGGCTCCTCCAGAAAAAGTGAAGCCCTTGCTCGTTGTTTCCTTTACATTTGATTCAAGCTACCAGTTCATTGACTGATGCCACCCACATCCATGGTGGGTCTTCATCCGTTATTTTCCTGCCCTACACGTCACTCATCCAGGGCACACTAAAATTCTGTCCCAACGATCAGCTAAGTGTTTCCCAGCATATTTCCAGGTTGAGAGTCTGACTTATGTTTATGATGTTACACTTATTTTATAGCACAAAGGAGGGATTAGCCATTGCCAAGAAAATCAAAATTTTAAATTATGGGAGAAAAATAGAAAGGGATTTTAAAACATTAGTTCACTGAAATACTGTCTGATATGGACTGAGTCCTACTATCTTTCAGTCCTCTGAATACAAAGAATTCTCACATTAGTAGAATTCCAAAGTCCACAAGCTCACAATGCAAAATTTGGGTTGGTAGAGAGCTAAAAACTGTCACAGTGTAGTTTCTACATTCTCAGACTTGACATTAGTTAAATCTTAGATATAATAGAAACTGAAGTTTTTCTTCTTTTGACTCATGACTTGATAGAATTTGTAGTTAGGCTAACAAGAATGAGAAATATATTACCATTGTTTAAGGATGCTATTTTTATTTATTTATTTAAATTAATATCAATGAAGAATTTAGTAGCTATCATTCAGTCAGGTTAGTAAAGACCACTAGTCATTTTGCAGTTTTAGTCTGTATTAGCACTATGATATAGTTCTATTAATGGGAATTAAATTTGCCACCGGTTTCAAAACTTTTTAAGAGTCAAAGTAAATATCTACTTCAAAGGACAGTTGTTAGTATCCAGCACCTGTTTATTCTTCATGTCACACTCTTAATCCTGCCTTGTACTATATACAAATTTTTAATTATTAGTCTGTCCTACTCAAGCCTCTGCCTTTAACCAGAAAGCCAAGGTTTCACGAGCCTGTTGTTATATTTGCATTTTTTTTTTCTTGTTTTGGTGTTTGTTTATTGGTCTGAAGAACTGTTAAGCCTCTGCTAAGGTGGAATCTCAGCTTTGATTTAGCAATGTTTCCTTTTTACAGAGATTCCAGAGAGGCAACACTTAGAGATTCAAACACTATATTATCATTGTTAGCGCTGGCAAAAGTGAAAAACTTGCCATAATTAAACTATGATAATTATATCATGTGGGATTTTTATTTCAGTCCTATGAAAGAGCTGTTTTCGGTTTGCTTAAATACATACTAATCATTATTCACACATAGAAAGTGTAGAAAGGATACAGAAATCAATATAAGCTTTCACATACATTTTATACTTATTTTTGAGGTTTGATGAAAAATTCATACATAGTTAAGGTATACAATATAACACTGATATATTTATAGATTGTGAAAAGAACGGCAAAATCATACTAATTAAAATATCCACTACTTAGCTGCATTTTTTTCTGTGCTGAGAGTATTTGAAATCTATTCTTCTAGTAAATTTCAAGTAGAGAATGCACTTTTATTTACAATAATCAGTATTTTATATATTAGGCCTTCAGTATTTATTAGTCTTAAAATATAAGTTTTAAACTCATTAACCAATACTTCCTCTTCTTCTAAAATGTGGTGGTTGGTAAGCACCATTTTACTATCTCTACTTAAAAAAAGGATGGACATGTTTCACTTCTATGAGCTACCTCGTGATGTACCATCACACAGTCTAAAATTTTGCTATGTATTTGACTTATTTGACTTAGCATTGCGTCCTCAACAAGGTTACCTATATTGTTGCAAAGGGCAGGGCTTCTTTTATAAGGCAGAAACACATGAACATATTTTCCCTACCGATCCCTTGGCAGGCATTTAGTTTATTTTCATATCTTGGCTATATAATGCTCCAAAGGCACATGGGAATACAGGAATTGCTTCAAGACGATGGTTTTGTATATTTTGGGTATGCACTGTGAAGGAAAACATTTGAATTCTATTTTTAATTTTTTGAGGTACCTCCAAAATATCATCTATACTACTGGTACCATTTTTTATTAAAACTAACAGCAAGCTGGGGCTTGACTTCCTTTGACACACCCTCAGGCATATCTGTGGCCTCTGCGTTTTTGATAGCAGCCATGCTTACAGATGGGAGCAGACATCGAGTCACAGTTCTGTTTGGTATTTTCCTAACTTTATGACATTGAGAATCAAGTCTCGTGCCTGTTGGTTATTTGGGAGGGATACTTTGGGGAAAGTATCCACTTGGAATTTTCCTCTAGTTTGAAATGGTATTACTATTTTTGTTTATTTATATGTATGTATTTTATTTTTAGTGTTGAGTTGTATGGTCTCCTTAAATATTTTGTATAATAACCTCTTTTCAGACCTGCAATTGTAATAATTACAAAAGATCCCCAGAGAGCTAAGTCAATCTTGAAAACCAGAAAAAAAAAACTCTTGATGCTTTCAAATTACGTGACCAAGACACAGAGACAGAGTGCGGTACTGTCAAAATCAAAAATGAAACGAATTAGTGAAACAGATGGACAGACCAGTGGAATAGAAAAGCACCCCAGAAATAAACCCAGAAGTAGTATGAGGGCTAATTTTTGACAAAGTTACCAAGAATGTACAATGGGAAAAGGGATAGACTCTTTAGTGGAGAAAACTGCATAATCATAAGCAAAACCATGAAATTGAAACTCCCTCTTATACCTTCCATAGAAAATCAATTCAACATACATTAAAGACACAAATATGAGATCTAAAGAAATGAAACCTCTAGAACAAACAAACAAACAAACAAACAAAGATTTTCTTGACCTAAGTTTAGGCAATTTTTTTTTAAGAGGGGATGAATTTGTCATCAAAGGAACAGGCCACAAAAGCAAGTGATGCTACACTTAACTTAAACAAAAATCACCACACAGCAAAGAAAGTTAAGAGAGCCAGATCACAACTCTATGGAACTTAAAAAATGAAGTGACAGAGGGGAGTAGGGCGGGGGAGGGAGGGGGGGGAGGGTAGGGGGGGAGACAAAAGAAGAGTGGGAAAGTCCTTGTCACCTTGACAAGATACGTATGTGCACAAAATGCTCAACTCCATTGTAAACCTTAAATTTTGCACTTATACATATCAATAAAATGGGGGGAAACAATGGAAAGGTTAAGATAATTTTAAAAGACTTCACACTGATTCAGACAGAATTCAGACAGGGTAAGATATGCATGATATGCTTGTTAGATTTGAGGAAAAATACTTCTCCAAAACTTCCAGTTGGAAACTTGTCTCAGTGATAAAGAATGAGTTAATCACCTGAAGGTTCCTGGACATGATCTAGCTTTGCTGCAGTCGTAGAGATCCGCTCACAAGGCAGGAGCTTGCACGTGGGCTGTGTCAATCTTTGGTCTATTTCTGATGATGAGGACATTGTCTCTAACACCTTTCCTTCAAAAACTATCTCCTTGAGTTTTCAGGATTGCAAAACCTGTACGTTTGTCGTTGTGTTTCATTTCTTTTGTGCACTTACTGGAGATGCAATTAAAGCAAGTTTATTGACTTGGCCTCCTCCATTGTGTCTTTAAACTGTGGAAACTGAGAGAAGGTTAGAAGAAGCAACATTAAGTACAGGTACTTATAACATGTTTTTATGCAAATCATGGTCTTACGGCATGATAATATGCAGGAGGATTATTTTTTTTTTTTTTTGGATGATAAGGAAAATGTCCTTAGCAGGAAAACTAAAAGAAATGTCCATCGCCACGTGATTTCTCATCCTTTTTTGTCAATTCTTTTCCATAAAAATATTTGTGTTAATGCAATATTTTTCTTCTCAAGAAAAACATAGAGAATAATCGAAAGTATAGAATATATTTATTTGAATAAATTTGAATAATTGCTCACAATGGTAGGTACCAGGGCCAAACTTCCATCTTGAAAGTATCTCCACTGGAAAATGAGTAAGATGTGATCCATATTCCTGACTGATGTGCTCTAAGGGAGCTAAGCTGCACTAGACATCGGAAGGGGTCACAGGATGTGAGTTCAAAAATTAAAACAAAAGATTCCTTTTGAAGAATACAAAATGCATCCACAATGCCCAGAAATAAACTGGATCTAATTTTCAAAATTGTGTACTTTTTGAAATTCTTACTTTGAATATTTTAAGCATTTCCTTTCATGGCAATAATATTTTGACTCTTCAGCTGAACCTATCTGATTTACTAGGCAGAGGCAGGAAGTTGAAAGTTTCCTAAGAAGCTCGTGCCCATCTGGAGTCCCCATCGCTTTCCTTACAGGACGCATGGAAGTGCTGAGGGGAATGCAGTAGGTAGAAATCCATTACATACTCAGCACTATTGTGGTAAGCATTCCCTGCCTGGTCATTGAAAGCATGTTAAATTGCCTTTTTACTATGGTACAGGAGAACATATAACAGCGAAACAGAAAGTATTGTTTGAATGATTTTTTTTTTTGTACTGGAAATGACTTCTTTACAATTGGGTGGGAGACATTTCTTCTTTGGAGGCCATTAGCTGGAATGTGTGAATTTTCATGCTCACAATGCATAATTTATTTAGTGAACACAAATAAAAAATATATATCCTTGTATAGAAAGAATTATTCACTGATCTAGGGAAGTGCTTGGTCATTTTAGTGGTATATGACTTGGTACCTCTCCTTTGAAATGAGTAGGCCATAGAAAAGGTAAGTGGGTGTGAGCCAGTAGCCAGGGGAACAATGCAAACACAGCCTCCTCAAGATGAAGCCCCCCCAAAAAAGTAAAATGCTGAGTGATGAAAGAAGTAGCAATTCTAAAAAAGAAAAGAGAAACTTGAAAAAAATTTAGAAATAAAGATTATCATTTATTTTAAAAAAGAGAATGTACAGGAACAATGAGTTATAGGCAGGGCAGCAAATCCCTAGTGATTCATGAATAAAATGGAATAAATCTAGAAGAGTGTCATATTTTCTAGTTACTAAAAAAAAATCATAGACTGAGTCTAAGCAGACATGAACATTCAATTCGATGAATGAACAAGCTGATTTTAATTAGGTGAGTGGAAGAGGCATACATTTGTTCTGATTGTTTCACTTTGTATGATCTGCCAGTATCTCCTCGGAAATTTATTTCTCTTCTAAAATAAAGATTTTGGTAAATCATTAAGGTTATTGTTGATTGCACCAATCCAGATTCCCAGAAATGGATACTTAATCCAGTACTCATCAATTTATTCATTCTGTTTCCCTGGATGCATTCGGTGTTTGGTGCATGACTCAAGCCAGGGAATGAAGCGATTTTGGAAGGGCTTTACCTGAGCTACTAAAAAGATAAATTTCTTCTGAAGTAAGCATGCTAGGCTCTGACCGCACTGCATTAAATGTTCCTTGGGAGCAAATTTATAAATCACACTTTCTATGTATCTAATGAATTTAAATTACTTGAAGTGCATCAACTCATTTAATCCTCACCACAAAACCTTGAGATTTGTAGTACTGCTATCAAAGTATCCCAGAGGAGGAAATCAAATTATCAAATTATTGCCATGAGCATGAATTTAGTTGAGAGGAGATATTGATTTGGTACTTAGATTTTTAATTTCATTATCTCATTGTAACCTCTATTTTCTTTTCACTTACTTCATATGACTTTTCTAGAAAAAAACACCAATTGACATGCCCGACTTCGTGTTTTTCTCAGTAGATCTTTTTTCTGTATTCCCATTTTCCTTATTTTCTTTACTTAATACCAAAAATTTTCAGTCCTCCAAGATCTAATCATAATCATTTTTATAAAAAATCATTTCTCAGTCAATTTTGTCTAGATTCATAGTATGAAATATTGACTATTTATCCTTGACCTTTAAACCTGTTGTCACTTTGGAGATACTTCATCTTTGAAACACAGCATTATGAGTGAATGCACAACTTCAACTCCCTGACCACTCACTGAAATGAAATATTTAAGGCTAAACCTGTTCCCTCGGTAGGTATTTTCACCATAAATGGCATAACTATCCATCTGTTCTTCATACTAAAAAAATCTGGGGTAATCTTTTGTTATAATTTGGATCTGGGGTATCCCTAGAAAAGCCTCATGTATTTTTAAATATAGTGGGGCTATGTGCTGTTGGGAGGTGGGACCTAGCTGGAAGGGAGTGAAGCTTGAGGCTTGACCCAGAGGATTACGTCCTAGTTGGACCCTTCCTCCTTCGCTTGGCTCTGACCTGCCACGCCACGAGAGGCTCTTTCTCCTGCTCTGGCTGTGCCATATTGTTCTGACTTTTCCATCTCCTGTGAATGGACTGTTATAGTACGAAACTAGGAGTTAAAATAATTCTTTCCTTCTCAAATTGAGTATTCTGTCCCAGCAATGAGAAAGTGAAGAGATGTGGGGTCATGACTGGGACTTTACCTCACTAAGATTAGGAGTCTTTGGAACTGGTTCATGGGAGGAGTTTGGAATGGTCTGAGGATGGCCAGCTGGGGAAGACTTGGAGAGATTATGGAGAGAGCACAGAGGACTGGAGTGCTGACACAAGTGTGGATTGGTAAGCTCAGGCTCAAGAAGTTTCACGTGGGAAAGAAAACTGTCGCGTCAAGTGGTCTACAAGCCATGCATGCTACAATCTAGAAAAAAAATGCTGGTATTTTGCTTGTGCAGAGATTTTACCTGAAATAGGCACCAATAGCAGTGGAGGGGATCTCAAGGAAGCCTGATGTTCAAGCTATTACATGGTTACCATTTGCAGGTTTTAGCTCACTCTATGGTGAAAAGCAAGAAGAAACAATGGAGAAAAATAATAAAAATATTTTTCAGTTTTGTCAGACTGATAAAGCCTGCAGAAGTGAGGTGGAAGAGCACATGGAAATTAAAGAGATTATCATTAAAAAGAAACCATTACTTTGTGTATTGCATAAGAGAGATAGCCATCTGTACTAATTTTCTTTTTGTTTTTGGTAATATATATATATATAAATTGAGTCAAAAATTTTTTAAAAGGCATGGACTTCCAGTCAGGATTATAGGAAAGATGCCTTGAGATCATCTCAAAAGTTAACAAGACCGCATGCTTTACCAACTCAAGAGTGGAAAGTCAATCTGAAAAGTGTACCCCAGGGCTAAAAAAATTGGCAGCGTTCACCCTGGAGTTTAACCATGTAAGAACTAAAATGCCTCTGCCGTGTTTTTCTAAAGGGGTCAAGCTACTACTCAAACCAATATTTGACATTGGCTATGTCCAAATGGTCCTGGCTTTACAGACTTGCCAAATATAAGAGCTGTGGGGTCACAAGGACTTCCACCCAAATTTCAGAGGACCGTTATGGAGTCTGCACAATGGACACCCGTGGGGCAGTGTTTGAAGTTGTAAATGAGAAGCCTAAAGTGCAATGGTGAATCTGTAAGAGTTTGCCTTGAATCTCAAAGGAGACTGGGATACGATTTTTTTTTTTTTTTTGGCAGTTATGGAACTGTTAAGACTTAGGCAACTCTCAGAGAAGGACTAAATGTAATTTTTCATAAGGAGGTGGACATGAGACTTTTGGGGTCAGGGTCAGAATGTTATGGTTTGAATGCAGAGTGTCGCTCCCAAAGCCCGTGCATTTAGATGTCATAAGAGCTTCGTTGTGCTATTGAGAGCTGGGGCCTGGCTGGAGGGGGATTCTCTTGAGTCTTGACCCAGAGGGCAGTGTGCTAGCTTTGCCCTTCCTCCCCATGGGAGGAAGTTCTATTATGTCATGAGAAGCTCTTTCTCTCATTCTGGCTCCACCTTGTGGTTCCATTTCCAGCCATCTGCCTTTGAATGGACTCTGATATTCTGAAAACATGACTTAAAATACATCTTTCCTCTCTCAGATTGTGTGTGTCCCGTGTTTTGTCCAGCATTGAGAAAGTATCTAAGACGTCTTCGCTTTGATCTTGTCATTTTTTTCGTGTGCAACTAGCCTATCCCCCTTTATCATGCAATGACAACATAGAATAGCTCACTTTACTTCTCTTTATATCTGTCATTACTACATAAAGACTTAGTACCAAAAACTAAACAAGTTTTCTTGCTTCTATGTTTCATTTGACAACAGATTCTACTCATAATAACAGTGTTTTTTTTTTTTCGTCCATGAATTTTCCTAACACGGCTTCATGCACATACTAAAATTCCAAATTTTTTTGTAGACCTCCTGTTCATACAAACCATGACCACCACTACCCACATCCTGCAAGGAGATATATAGTTGTTACAATTTATGAACGTATGTTGCTACATAAGTTCCACCTAAAAGCCATGGTTTACATTGGTGTGAACTCCTGATCTTCTCCATTCTATATGCTTTTTAAAAATCGTGTGTGTATGTGTGTGTATGCATGCTCTGTCTCCACCACTGCAGTATAGAATGTAGTTTTTATTGCTGTGCTAATTCCTTCTCTCTCTCTCTCTCTCTCTCTCTCTCTCTCTCTCTCTCTTCTAATTACTGGAAACCACTTACCTTTTCTGAAGAGATTTGCCTTTTTCTAAAATGTCATAGAGTTTAAATTATACAGTATGCAGCCTTTTCTGATTGGCTTTCTATGCGCACTAATAAGTATTTGAATTGTGTCCTTGTCTTCTCCTGAATTAATAGCTTTTTCTTGAATGTTTTATTTGCTTAAAGAAGGAGAGGCCCACATCCGCTTCTCACTGTCCCAGTTTTACATCTACATGGGTTAATCTTCATCCTCATCTTGACTTCATCTGGGCCCTGCCTCTCATGTGGACAAGCCTCCTCTTCTTCCTCATCTCTGACCTCCTCTTCCTCCTCTTCTAAGCACTGGTGCTTCTTCATTCTGATGAACAAATTTATTGAAGAATGTGATTTTTCTGTGACAATTCAAACTACACTCTCTGTGTAGTTTGATCCAAATACAGGATCCCGAAGTTAAACGCATCTGCACATTTCACATTATACAGGTTTCTCAAAGATTCTGCACTACCAAAATATTTGACTTTGTATCCATTCCGATTAAAGTAGATAAAATTTGGACACTTCCCTGCAAGGACTTCTAAAACTAGAGAAGTTGCATTTCCACCAGATTCCAACTTAATTTTTTGTGTTGATAAATCAAGTCATTGAAATTAAATTTCTGTTAAACATATTTATCACTTTCAGTTTTTCCATAGTGATATTCCTAGTTGGTCATGGTGGCCCATTCCAGTCACGCCACCACTATAGGACTGAGGCAAGAATGTTGCAAGTTTAGGACTCCTGGACCACTCAGAGACTTAGCAAAAATCTGTCTCAAAATTTTAAACAGTAAGGAAAAAAAAGAAAACTAGCCTACATATGTAGCTAAGAAGACTTGTCCTTCTTACTTTGATTAAATTCTTTGGGAAAGAGAAGAAACAAAAACTAAACAATATCACAATAACCAACTACTAATATAAGAGTTACATAGTGTGTTTAACTCTCTTAATGTTCCTTTGTCTATAAAGTCCAACAACATGGAGGCTTTTGCAGGCAAATGGAAGAAACTTGAGACCATTATGCTTCGTGAAGTGAGTCAGAAGCTGAAGGTGAAACATCGGATGGTCTCTCTGATATGAGAGACCCAGATCACAACTGTCTCATGGAACTTAAAACGAGAAACAGAGTGAAACGGGGGTAGGGAGGGGAGGGAGGGATGGGTGAATTAGGGGAGGGACAAAAGGAGAGTGGGGAAAGTCCTTGTCATCTTGACAAGATATGTATGTGCACAAAGTGCTCAACTTCATTGTAAACTGTAAATTTTGCACTTATACATATCAATAAAATGGGGAAAATTTTCCTTATAATAATAAATAATAATAATAATAAAGAGTAACTTACATGTGCACACTTTTCACCACATGCTTAATATTTGCTACAAGAACTGCAGGTGATTAAACACTGAAATGGTTATGTAACTTAAATTTAGCTTCAAGTATTTTCCCAGTTCTACTGAAAACTGTCAGTATGTCTTAGCTTTTACCACTGTAGATTCAGAATATAAATTTTGGGGTTTCGTTGACTCTTCATGCTGCTGTCTGTCCCCACAGCTTGCCACAATTTCCTTTCATGATTTTCATTTGCTTTACTCTTATGTAGCCTATTCTCATTTTTAAAAAATATGTCATAAAAGTCTATGAGGAGTTAGGAAAATTCACAAGATATCTTCAAATATCTGGAAGACAACTAATAAAGGAAAAGAAAGAAAAGGCACCAAAAGGCAAAGAAAAAGGGAGCGATGGGATGAGAGAAAGGAAGGAGAGAGAAGAGGAGGAGAGGGAAATGGTTTTAATTTCCTGTGGTTAAGGAACTGGGTGTTAAAGAATCCTTAAACTCATACATGTCCGCATTCAAATTCCTTTTTAACAATGTGAATGCTAAAGGAATTTGAAAAAGTTATTAATTCTAAATTTAAATTTTATGATATAAAACAATTTATAAACAAACACACACATAAAGCACTGCCCTTGTGTGAATTAAATAAAATGATCGGTCATAGATAAAGTGTTTACTGTCATTCACAACATCATTCACAGGAATGGGACAAGGGACAACGGATGTCTGGTAAGGGACCCTCCTGGAGGGGCAGTTCCATGGGAAGTTCTAGCCCAGGGCAATTGACTCTGAGAAGTTCCTCAATAGAGTCCAGGGAGACACGATGTAGCACTTGGAGGAACCTCTACCCACGTGTTGTCAGTTTCATTCACAGCTTTGTCTTTCTTTCCCTCCTCTGTCATTTTGTCCTCTCCCACGTTTCCCACATCTCATACTGCTTATCCCCTAGGCTGCTCAGCCTCATACATCAAGGAAAGATTATTTATTAGAACCGCACATTTTTGTTTTGATATGTCTGAAGTCCAAAGTTCACACATGTTCTGCATGCTGATAGATACGCAAAGAGCAGTCTATAGAGATTTTAGAAAATCCAGGTTCGATGGATTGTACACAATGTAATCATGTTGAAAGGAAATAGTTTAAGGCCAGAGTTCAGAGATCTCTTTGTCGGTCTATGCATGGTTGGCTAGCAATGGTCACAGAGCATAGCAGAACGGCCTTGTAGAAAACAGTTGTTAGGAAACCGCGCAAGTGACCAACAGAGCTAGTCATGGAGATCCTTCCCTCCAGGCCATGCTTCCAGGGATCTAGCCCTCCCAGTGAGTCCCTACTTCTTCACAGCACATGATATAAAATAGATTAATCTACATGATCCAATTGAGTCCCATAATCCAATCATCTTCCCAAAGCATGAGGCTTTTAGGAGACATTCCAGATACAACAATAACAGTAATCCAGATAGTTAATATGTTTTCTCCTAGGAGTATTTTCAGAATTGTATTTATTCCTCTAAGAAAGCCTAATCTCTAAATAATAACCTTGTGAATACTTTACTATTTGTCTTAGTTACATTTTCAGTACTGGAACACAACTTGAAGGAAGAAAGGTTTGATTTAGCTTATGGATTTGGAAGATCTTAATGCTTTCATGAGCCGCTGGCATCAGGGGAAGTTCTTGGTAGAGTGTCTTCCTGGAGAGAAACTATTCACAGCGTCTCAAGAGGAAGGATCAAAGCTTAGGAAGAAGCAGAGGGAGAGTATATCCTTCCAAGCCACATCTCCAGTGACACAGCACACCCTCAGAAATCACCCTCTCCTGACCAGAGTATACCTCCTAGTAGCACATGAAATTCATAGAAAATACCCAACATCCAAATACATGCTAGGTTCAAACCATAAAAATATTTTAAAGATGGAATTCACTAATAGTACATTTTATATTTGAAAACTTGCATGTATTAAACTTCTCTTCCCATCAAAATACTATTCTTTTCTATAGAAAAGCAACTAGATCTATGCATTTTTACTGATGCTGATCAAATATTGGCTTTATCATTATCATCGGATACACTGAATATCTAATTAGACAAATTTTTTTTCTGATGCAGGTAAATTGATTTGCATTGACTTTCCTTGCTATTTCAAACCAATATGAAATGAAAGATCCAAATATGTCACAGTATATACTTGCTGATTCTTACTAAATATCATGGAATGATATATACTTTGATCCTTGATGTACGAATATTGTGGAACATAGAGAGGATATTACCACCAAGGAGGTGAGAACAACTAGTACTTTATTTAGTTAACAAGAAAGTGAATTCTCTGACTGCATCTATCATTAATAGATTATTCTGTAGTCAAAAACAATCTGTGAGAGAACTTTAGTGAATTGTCATTGAATGTTGAATTTAAAAGTGTTATTTTAGATATAGCCACTATCCCAGACACTTATGTGTACACTTCATCAAGGAACAAAGTAGTAAAATGAATATTTTAAAATTAAGAAATCAACAGAAATCTGAAAAAGTTCATTTTCTTCATTTTTGATATAGTAGTTAGTTTTGTTCTTAACATGCCACATACAGGACACAACTTTTAAATTGAGCCATAATTTAGCATTACAAATATGTTCATTAAAAGTATCATTCTTATCAAGTTAACATATAATGAAAACTTAGGTTAATAAAAAAGAATCAAGTAGAAGTATCTCACCTACTTCCACTTTAAAAAACTCACAATTATTTTTAAAATTATTATTTTCTTGTACTTCCAAAATATGCTCTAATAGGTTGATCATAAATTATGTAACTTATATGAAACTTTAGTTATTTCATCTATCAGTCCAAAGGCTTATATTTTTGAGGAACATGTCTTAATGTTGTCAAAAAACTATTACAATTGTGCTAGTCTCACCTGCTTTTTCTCCACTCACAAGTCCAATTTAAGTTTGAGTTTCAAAGGAATTGAGAATCTTTGTCATACAGAAATGCCAAATCGGTCATCTTATTTAGGGAGACAATTAAAAGCTTCAAAAATCTGCTTTGCTTCTCTACTCAAGCCACAAAACTAATTATCTGTTTAGCTGATTCACTGTACATTGATTACATGTCATTTGTGGTCATTAGCAAATGAGATTTGGCTTACATTTCACAGAAAGGAGTTAATTTCATGAGTCTAGCACTAATCAACCTCAGATTTCTTTTTTTTTTCCCGAGGTACTTATTAACTGTGATTTAAGGTAAGAGAAAGCCTTTGATAACTGGAAATTTAATCCAAAGAATGCTTCAAAATATAGATTTATAGTTCAACCAATATTGAAATCTGTAACTATTATAACTCAAAACATTTTTAAATTTGTATTCATTCTTGTTACTCTTTTTGAAAGATTCAAATGTTACTTATTTAATTTATTAAGATCATATTAATATAAATTATATTCTTACATGCATACATCAAATTCAATTATTTAGTATCTTCATGTCTTTACAATCTCTATTTAATTCCTTTGTGACTATCAGTTGGCTTTATCTCGCACTAGGCAAGAAAAAAATGAATACAAAAAAGATTTTAAGAAGGTCTTGTTACCTTGCCAAGATATGTATGTGCACAAAATGCTCCAGTTCAATGTAAACCTTAAATTTTGCACTTATACATATCAATTATATGGGGAAAATAAATAAATAAAAAATATCAAATACAAAGCATTCTAAAATAAGTGCCAACTTCATAATTATCAGCACTCAATAACTTTTATAAATTTTAATTGCAATACATTTATTAAACACTTGCTGCCTATTAATTATTCTATATCCTGGAAAATCAGTTTTCAAACTCCTGATAAAGTGATAGAGTAATGATGAATGGCCCATAAAGCATGAAACGTAGTAGCAATCTTTTGAAAGTGCCTATTCTTCAAATTCTAGTCTTCATTAGATGGAAATCAACAGTCCCAAAGCATTTTTGAGATTTAATCGGAAGATTTTCAATTAGATAATCCTGAAAAGATACGCTGAACATTTTACCACATGATGTCCCACCTACCACAGTAATTTAAATAAATGGAAATCTATTGCGTTTGAGATGATTAAATCTCTGAGAATTCTTTGAGAATGTATTCAAGGTTCCTGCTTGTCATGTTTATAAATAAACTTTGAATTGCTTTACAATATTTCAGCACTGGGTGGCATTTATTCCTACTTGAGATTTCAAATGGCTCCAAGAATGGTTTCAGAGCCAAGCCATGGCTCCAAGAATGGTTTCAGAGCCCAGCCATGGCCATAGAAATATAAGCTCTGAAACAAAGAAGCAGATTCTTTTTCCCTCTGTCATAGGATGTTATGTTTTGCCTTTGCCAAGCACAAAAATACTTTTTGTTTGCTTTTACTCATGGTGACCTTATGTGCTTTTGACGTTCTCTTTCCAGTTGATGAAGCAAGATATTCAAGTTTGCTTTGGAAGAAAAAAGCCTTATGAATAATGGCTCGACACAAGATCTTCCAATGTAGCATATTATACTGTGATAATGAAATCTCTCTGGATTCGTTTCCCTTTTGATCTAAAAAAAAATCTTATACACCAGAGGGAAGACCAAATTCTAACACACCTTTTTTTTGTCTCTCATACGTTCTTGCATAATGCGACTATTTCTTTGTTATCATAATTAAACCTTGCTTTAATTTTGTCGTTTATTGATACAGCTTTTACCATCTTATGCAATGTTTGTTGTCGATAGATTTCCTGTTATTGAGACAAGGTACTCAACAAACAAAAGTTAAAGAATGCTAGTTTTAATATAGCTGTCATCACCAAGTATTGTGGTTTGGACCTTGAGATTCCCCCAAAAGTCCCATGTATTTGGATATTGGAATTGTCTATGGAACTGTGAGCTATTGAAAGATTGGGGCCTGTTCTGGAGGGATGGATTGCAGATGTGTAGATTGGATGACAGGCATGTGGTGGGGGCTTACCACACCTTCACACCTGGAAGGGGCAGAACACTGAGTTTGGACCAGGGGCAGATCACTGCGGTGAGCTTGGAAGGGTACATAAGATGCTACCTGCCTTCTTTATGAGACTAGTCTCAGCCTACATTCACGGGGCTTGCTATTAGCAATGTCATGAGGAGCTGCTTCTGTCTCTGCCATGTACTTCCACTGTTATAGGCTGCCCCTGAGTGAACTGTGACCTTCTGAAACTGTGAGCTAAAATAAACTTTTCCTCCCTTAACTTGTGGATGTCGGGTCTTGAGTCACAGCAACGAAAAAGTAACTAAGACACTAAGGGATTCCATTGTGGTTGGCTGGATCCAAGACAAAACATCATGGTGGAGGGACATGACTGAGGAAAGACATTCAGGTCATGGCAGGAGGAAGAGCAGGGGACAGAACAGAGATCAGGAATCAAGGCTCATACACTGTATCCACTGCACAGCTCCGTGACCCACCCAGACACATCCAGAGTGTGCTTAGACATTTCCTAATCCAATGAATTTGGGGCATCATGGTTTATAATTACATTATAGTATACAGTTTGTTCACTTTTCCTTTTTTGCTATAATGTTCCTCCTATGAGAAACCTAATTGTGTGGATGGAGAAACTCCAACCCCGGTTTGTATCCTTCTTTCTGGCTAGACACTTCTCATGTTGTGTAATCCTCGGAGAAGTATGGTAGAGATTGTTCATCTCCAAAGCCATGGCTTGATATACCCCATGTGAGCTCAGCTCATGCATCTGGTTTAAGAACTTGGGTGCAAAGTGACTGTCAATCACTGCAGTGGGAGTGCAGGCTTACAGAGTACAAATGCTGGCTGTGGTTCTTGTAGAATGTGGCTTCAAGAGTCACTTGTATTTGCCACTTAAGCATTTATATAAGATTTCTCCCTCTCTCTTCTTATTCCATAAGTCCAAGTCAATTTTGAGAACTTAGTAGAAAGTCATATGGCTGAAACTAATAATCTGGGTATATAATCTTTTCTGAAGTTTATGGCTATTAATAGAAAAAGTAAATGAGGCATTTTATATCAATCATAATCTTAAAATCAGTTTTTCTTGCCCTACCTAAAGTTTCATTCCTCAAATGGCTAGATTCCATATAAACATTTTTTATTAATTCAAGAACTTCTTAACAGAAGAGAATGCCCTCATGGATATATTGGATTTATATCTTTATTCTGAGACATTTTAGGAAGAAAAACAATCAGAATGGATTCACATGGTCGATTTGTATTTGTCTTCTATTTTCAGGCCTAGAAGCAGAATTTGATGTCTTGAAGACATGAAATAAAGCAAATTTGACAGAAAATTTATCAAAAATTATGTAAAATTTACATAATAAATATGTACATTTTAAAAATGGAGGGCGATAACAGATAACGTAGTAACACTCAAATTAAAGAACCTGTCACTCCTTTATTGGACATAGTTAGTCCACATAATACGGAGCATTATTTTTATTACCTTGTCAAAGAAAATGTGAAAATATTTTCTGTACCCTCATATCCCTCATATTCATGTTTATACCCTTCAGGAAAATAAATCTAAGTTTGACGAAGAGTTACTTTGATTTCAAGACAAATTTACTCCAAGTAATATAGAAGAAAAGTGATCACATAGAGAAAGAAATATAAAATGTTTATACATTATAGAATTTTAATCATGTGAATTTAAACAAAATGGTTTTTATTTAGAAGCCTATGTTATATTACAGCAGAAGTCAACCTTGTTCAAAATATTTAACTGGCAAATTCCCAGGGCTTTTAGCAGCTCTAATGCTTAGGTAATACACAAATTTTAAATGTATTACATTCCTTTCCCAGTAATTATTAATCAGATGATATCACAAAGTGATGCCCTTCATTAAAGTAGTTTGAGCTAATTCAAATTCAGCTAGACTGCTCCATTTTTAACATAGTTTTGATTTAAATAAATTCCTTGAAGGTGAAGATTATCAATTCTTTGATCTCTCACAAAAGAAACATGGAGGCTTAATCTAGTGTACACTTGGGGGGGGGTCTCAAATGGGTAAATGATGGATTGAATAAAAATTGTATGTGCCAGTGCTTCAAAGTGCTGTAAGAATAAATCAAAATTAATCTTTAAAATGGAAATATTCATAATTCCAAAAGCAGTTGGTTCTATAAGTCTGGGCTACATGATACTATATTAGAATACTAATTAGGTGAATAAAAAATGAATTGAATCTAATCTGAAAATAAACTATAAATTGAGAAAATTGGAAAAATTTTGAAATTATCAAATATTTCTAAGACCAATTTTATAAATGGATGTTTTATATTATAACACTATATGCATAATATTATATATATGTACTATATATAATCTCATATTTTCATAATTGCCTATGGCTAAGCTAACAAGTTACAGCATAAAGTTATGCTGTTATCAGTAATCAACTTAATTCAATTATTTTTGAAAAAGGTGTTTCATTTGCTTTATCATTACGATTAGACACTTCTCTGAAACTACATTGTTTCTTCATTCATTAATTTGTAACGATTTATTGGGACCCAACTGTTCAATGAATAATTTACATTAGTCCAGTTGTGGTCCTTGAATATGAGTGATTACGAATTGCAGTGACCTAGAATAGGTAAATGTGGTTCTTTTATTTTTTTTTGAAGAACTTGACAAATATGAGTAGCTATAGAAACTCCTCAGAATTTGTGTGCCAAAACTTGCTTTTCATTCAAGATGAAGATTACTTTTAATTTTTTCCTAAAACCATTCATTTTATTAATAGGTGCTTTGTATATATAACAAATCCATTCACCTTGGGGAATTTGTGCATATTTATGTCACACTTTGATCATTTTTATTTTTCTTTTCTCTTCCAACCCTTCCATGTCCCTCTCTTTCATCTGAATCCCCTGCCCTCTCCAAAAGTCTACTTGTTTTCTATTATCTCTCTTGCATTTTGGTCTTTTACTTTTTAAATTTTTATTTATTTATTTATTTATTTATTTATTTATTTATTTACTTACTTATTTATTGAAACAGGCTCTTTCTCTGTAGCCCAGGCTGGACCTGAACTCACTGGGGTGGGGTAATCCAAGATGGCTTTGGATTCAAGGCAATCGCCTGCCTCAGCCTCCCGAGTGCTGGGTTTAGTGGCGTGCACCACCATGCCCAGATTTATGTGACGCTGGAGAATCAAACTCAGGGCCTTGAACTTGCAGGCTAGCACTTTAACTGCTGTGTCATTTCTCCAGCCCAAAGTTTCATTTTTAATAGTTTCCCACAGTTTCTTTGACTACCTTGAAGGTGCGTCAGACTCATGCTCACCTCCTTGTGACCTCATCCTTAAGCACTGAGACCTTCAACAGGCTAACAAATAGTACTCAGAGCCTTGTCTAGACATCAACAACTTAAAGACTGTAATAGACTAAATATTTGGCTCCTTGATATTGCTACGTTTTATTTTCCAGGGGAGACAGTTATTAATATCCTTTACAGCTAAGACAATTAAT
This sequence comes from Ctenodactylus gundi, assembly GCA_004027205.1. Taxonomy (NCBI): domain Eukaryota; kingdom Metazoa; phylum Chordata; class Mammalia; order Rodentia; family Ctenodactylidae; genus Ctenodactylus; species Ctenodactylus gundi. The sequence continues at coordinate 179,484 of PVKB01001877.1, forward strand.
CCAAGCACAGCTTAAACTGAAAAATGGCTTTTGCATGCTTCCAAAATTACTTTCTTCTAATTTTCTAGAAAGGTAAAAACAAAGTATTATCTAGTGAGATAAACTCTCAGCAGGGGAAAAATTTTTAAGTTGGTTGCCATGGTAATTCCATTCCTGTATGTAATTCCCACTCAGCTTAGCTTGGTGGCATTTTGGGCTGAGGATTGAAATGGGAGGAAAAGAATGATGAGTTTACTTGCTTTAAAAACACCCACAATTAGAAAAGTACATATTTCACTCATTTAGTTCATTCTATTTGTTCTTTTTTTCTTTCTTTCTTATGAAAATTACTACTTTCACAAATAGCATAAAAATTCTACTCACGGTATCCATTTAAATCTTCACCTCAAAATTACAAGCAAGTCAAGATCATCTACAAACAGGGCTGAGTTTCTGCACACGATTGTTTGTGGGCTCTAACTAGAAGCATGGCAGCATCTTTGTACCTTAATTGCGGACAATAGAGAAGGGCTTTATTTAATACCAAAGTAAAAATATTTATATGACCTTGTCAAGATTATTGGTACTCACAATTTTTCTTTATATTTATAGCAAGTATTATTTTTACATTTTCCCCAGAAAATAAGCTTTACTGCATGACCTATGGAGATATATGGTCTGGAGGTTAGGTATTAAAATATATATTAGAAAAATATGCTATGTATGGTTATGGTCATATAAAAATACATTTAAAAAAGAACAAATATCCTTTTAAACGTGCCTCAGTGATCCACAAAGCAAAAATTATCCTCTGTTTAAGGCTTTAATGTAGGTCATTCTCTTTGTAAAACATTCTTTATAAAGAAAAAAATACAAGAAAAATAGTAATTCCCATCATGCCCTGTGATTTTTGGTACAAAGATTAACAGCAGTGTATCCACTAAAAGAAAGAAGCTCAGGAATACATTTTCGATTAACAGCAGTGTATCCACTAAAAGAAAGAAGCTCAGAAATACATTTTCTTATAGATGTTTATCTTCCATGAAAAATTACATGTTCTTTTTCTGTTTCTAATATTGAAATTCTTGCACAATCTTTGTGGAAGAATCTTTGTGTGATTCAGTAGGTGCCAAAAAAGGATTGTGCCAATGCAGCATATGACATGGACAAAGGGAAGTTCTCCTCAGTGTGACAGTGTTCCAAGTGGGTGCCACTTCTCCGATTCCGGTCTGGAACAGGACGTCTACAGCACCAATGTCAGTTTGGGTTTATCTCTTCCAGTAGTCATATTATACTGACTAGCAGTTTTCTTTCATGCAACACTAAATAAGCTAACTATAGGCCTAAGTGATGACAGCTACATTGATACCAAGGAATGTGAATCACACAAATGTAATTCTAGAATCGACTCTGACTACATTTAACAAATTGTGAGTCTTACATCATGTTTGTTATACCATTTTAGTTTTCTTCCTTGATGAATGGAAAAGGATATAACCAAGATCCCTTTTCTTGGTCTTGCTATATGCTAGGTGTGGCTTTTCTGAATCAGTTTCTGTGTTCTACAGATTTTATTGGTTTATGTTCCAACTTGTCCCTGTGCATCATTTTAATCAGCATGGAATCTAAGCATGTAAACCCTGAAGCCTACATGCTTGTATGTGTTTTCTTCTAGTCTTTTCTCTAAGGTTTTAATAAACATACAAGAACATGCTATTATTTTTATACTTTAACAATATTGTATTTGTATGTGGACAAAGAGAATTAATCTTCCCACAAAACAAACAAACAATTAAACATAGGTCAAAAGCCAAGAAGGCTGCTGGTTGGATACATCTGGAACAAACTTTGTGCAGGGCTTTAATTCTACTTTTGAAATTTATTTTGTTAAGAAAATTACATGACATAAAATTTAACTTTTTCGTAAATACATAATTACATATTCTGTAACACATTAGAACCATGGGGTTTGGGGAATTGGTGAGCATCTATGTCCACCCTTTTTCAAAGGTTCACCCCTTTCCTATATGACCATAGCCTCTCATTCTCCCTTGCTATTCATGTTGTTAGGGCCCTAATTCTATCAGAGGAAGTCTTTCATTCTTTTATTCTGGAGATTTTCTTGAGGATTAATCTGTATAATGTGTCCTTGGTTATTTTTCAGAAGTTGTAAGAGAGTTTCCTCTTTTGGCTCTCTGTGCTTCTTCTTCATATTATTTCTGTCCTGTGTTGAGAAATAGAGTTTTTTGTTCCTTGTGCCTAGAGTGGACACATCTGCTTATTTGATCTAAGTTGAAAAATTGATTTTGTATTAGTTAGTCCCACAGTATTGTGTCTTCGTAGCAATGTGATTTAGATTGATTCCCAGCTTAGCCTCGTATGTCCACTGAGGTGTGAGTTACATCAACTCTGAAGGACAAAGACAGACCTGGTGTCAATGGTAAATTAAAGAGTCAATATTAAGTGTAGGTGTCTATTCCAGCATTTTCTTCCAACCATTTCTAAGCGTGGTTTTGCTTTATACTATCAGACCTCTTATTGTTCTACAAATCCTTCCCTTACCGATGTTCAGAACTATAACTAATACATCACAGTAAACTATTATTGATCGCCCACTTTCATTTCTGATTTCTACTTTTCAGCTTAAGTCAAAGTCCATAGGCTTTGACCACAAAAATGCCCCGTTGAGCAAACCCATTCTCTGCTTTGTTTCTCCACACAATTCTCCAAGTCAGCACCGACTACATCAGCAACTGTCAGCTAGTTTTCCTGTAATCCAAGCTTCTACACTCAGTCAACTTTGATTTCTCTGCACTCATTATTTACTTAGTAAACAGTTCTATTGTAGTGTTTATCCTATCAATTCTCTCTTTCTCAATTTGTTACTGCTATTGTCTTTCAATATTTCCTTGGACTGTTTCGTTTATCTCATCCTGCTCCCTTACTTCTGGAATATATCTATTTTATATTCTCTCGCATTTTTCTATAACATCAAATTATCCAAAGCAATGGTGTAATTTTATTTTACTCTTCCTTAAAATAGCAAATGGCTCATCATTTCTTACAATGGAATTTTTCTATTCTTTAGGCAGTAAGTATTCTAATCGAGCTATTTACATCTGAGTTTTCTTTTTCTTTCTTTCTTTTTTCTTTTCTTTCTTTTTTTTGAGACTCTCAGTCTGATCTCCAACTCATTGTGTAGATCAGGCTGTTCTTGAACTCACAGAAATTCTTCTATTTCAGCCTCCTCTGTGCTGTGATTCAAGGCATGTAATCACTCTGCCTAAGAACTTTAATCAGTACAAAATTCTGGGGACAATTTTAATTCAAGAGCCAAGTGGCTCTAGTTATTGGTAGAAATACACTATACACTTGGAATTAAGGGGAAACAATATCACGGGGAACGTAGTTTTCTCTTTATTTACTATACAAGTTGGATAAAGACTCAAATTCTTAGTAGGAACCAAAGCAGTTCAACTGAAGTCTAAAAGACCTGGAGGTTTTGTTGTATATTGATGAGTACATTTGTGTGATTCGTGTGTGCGTGTTTGTGTGTGTGTGCGCATGCACACGCGCGCATGTATTATCATGGCTTTCTTTCTCTTAGTCTTTAATACCGACAATTCAGGGACAGTCTAAAAGCTATCACAGCTCCCTGTTGGTGTTCAACAACACATCAAATAATAATGAGAGAAGACTTGAAGGTGACATCTTTCTAATTCAGTTTACAGGGACAAGTCTGTTCTTGCAATAACACACCATGAAACTTTAATAGTTTAATAACTTGCAAAAGAAAAAAATTCTGTCTCTGGAGTTCTATCTTTCTGTTTCTCTGACATCTCCTTTGGGATTTTCAGAGTTTTGCCTTATTTGAGTCTCCAAATGTGCTCTAAGACAATTCTACATAGACTATCATGAATACTTGCTGTGAATAACTGAAGTGGTGGATTCTGAGAAGGAAGTGCAGTGCAGAGCTCACAATGAAACGTATCTCCTGCTGTTTTTGAGTTTGGCACAGAAAAAATAAAGACACCAATGAACTAACGTTATGAATAACTGGATCAAAAGAAGAGAAATGATTATCAATACCTCTTCTAGAAAAGCAGAATATTATATAAATATTACAGTGTCAACTATCTAAAATTTATGAGCTCTACCTTTTGAAGGACAATTTTTTTTGTAGCTGTGGAAGCCACTACATATAGAATGGGTTAGAGCTACTGTGTATTGGATCATAGGAAGATGTTCACTCTCTATGTTTTTGTTGATGAAGATGGAATACCGTGTGCATAAGGGTTGTGTACTAGAGATGGTGGCTACATTAATAAAAGCCAGAAAAGCTCAAGTTTATGGATTAAATGACATATCTGTAATTTTAATAAGAGTAAACTGATGCCTTGGTGTGTTTATTTGGGGCTCCCATTTATTTGTATATGTACATGAGTATGAATATACAAAAATATTTTAGTATGATTCATTGTTTCACAAAGACAGGAAAAGAAGAAATTCGGAACCAGAACCAGTAAATCTTTTGGCTATATATTCACTAATTTATTGGTTATATACTCACTAATTTATTGGATATATATTCACTAATTTTAAAGCGGTAAAACCTATCTTAGATGGCAATGGCGTGTAGTGTTGAGAAAAACAGTTTCATTACAATTGTAATCTAAAATGACATTTGGGCACTTGGACTATTGACACCTGGACCACAGATTTTGTTTTCAATTTTTATGCTTTGTTTGTATTCTATCTAAGTAATCTCTGTCTCATCCAATTGTGTAATGGTTTTCTCTAATTTTCAGTGCTAGAAGTTTTATGGTTTCAGCTTGCATTTAAGTACATTTTTCATTTCATTGTTATATGCATAGTAAAAAAGTTCATTATTTTTTGCATATGCATATCTAAGGGTATCGATGCCATTTCTTAAAAAGACTAGCTTCTTCTTGCTAAGTTTCTCTTAAGTTACTTGATGCTTTAGCAAAACTCAAATAATTCACCGCATAGGGAAGATAAAGCTTTTTAAAACCTTTCCACAGGTGTAATGTCTCATTTTTCTCTGAGCCACAGATGACTGTCTTTATCTATGTGTCTGCCCTCTGGATGGAAGATTTTCCCACGTTTGGAATATGTGATAATACAATTTATACCCGAGGCATATAAAGAAATCTGTGCCTGAGGGATAGAAGTTAGAGAATTTACTTAGTCCCAGTGGGGAAAATGTTAGGGGTAGAGTCAGAAATTGTTTGTACTTTTAGAAAAATGATCAAATCTGTTTCTATCCTATCTTGAATTTCTAAGGTTAAAAGACTTTAAATTATGCTTGATCACCCAGCAAATTGTCACTTGTTCCTCACCACGGGGTGCTGGGAATGCTGGGTGGCCATCTGGCTCTAACTTCCAGTGCCAGAACTCGGGTACTTGACAAGGCTGCAGCAATGAGTACCTTAGCTATATTTAAAAGCAGACTGGGCATTTCATTCTCCGTTGGAAGCCACGAATTATACAGTTTACTCCAGAGCTCAGGCTGAGAAAATAAGGAAATGGTTTATCTTGCTAGGGCAACTTTGACTTCTCAGTTGAGATATTAACAATTTTGACTCACGTTTACATACAGAAACACAAATTGCACCGTGCATTGTTTCTGCCTCTTTCCATTTAAAATACATCCTCTCAAAGTTGCATATGCCTGATATCAATTTTTCATTTTAATCTAAGTGAAAATAAGTTCTATCTTATCTAGAGGTATTACATTATTATTAAATTTTTATTAAGGTATTATTGTAAAGAAATTCTCACAGAAGTATTCTGCAACTTTAGGTCAACTCAATAGCATTCTGGTCCAAAAATATTAACCAAGCTTTAATGCTTTCCTAAAAATTTAGATAATCTAGAAATTTATTTTGTATGCTATAGTGGAGTAACTTTAAGGAGACTAAAATCAGTAGCTTGGAAAAATATTGGAATGCAAAACTTTACTGGCTGTTACGTGCTTCAAAGTCAACTCCAAAGCACAGAAAATGATTGCATCTGGTTATCCAGCCATATTCCAATACTCCTTCGGGAAAATGTAGAGCCTTAAATAATGTTCCTCTATTTGGGAAAAAAAAAAAAAAAAACACCTACATGCTCTCCACTCTCAGGAAATTAAAATCCGTACTTCTGGGTTTGTCTTTCAAGCCCTTCTCTGATCTGACTTTTACCATCTCATTCAAGCAACTTATTCTGTAGGTATCAACCTTGCCTTTGTCCCATACCAGACACAGTGATCTACATTATCATTAAGCCTAGATCTTAGTATAGGTTAGTTGTTTCTTTAATTCAGTAATAGTCACTTAACTTACGTGAGTTTCCTTGGAAAAATGGAGTTCAACAGGTCCTTAACTCAAGAAATATTATTCTGTTAGGTTTTAACATTTTCCCATTTTATATCTATTTTATTTATATATCCTTGATATAATCATTTCATTTTATTCAGTTTTCTGGAAGTATTGACTGTACCTCATTCAGCTGTGACTCAGTACTTGTTGCAGGACAAATTTACAGTGCTTATCTCAGAGATACAGTGGTAGGCACCTGAGATGGCCTCTACGAGAACAAAGGACGAAAAGCAATGTGGCCTTATCAATCACAAGACACCTATGGTCAGCCTTGAACCACTCTGTAACCTTGGTGCCACGGCATGGCAGTGTTGAAGTGATCAGACACAATTACATGTTACCATGTAAGGGGACAGAAGGGTCAAAACTGGATATAAAGAATAGCCCTCCCATATCCTACTCTCAGCCTCTGGAGATTAATCCACTAGGCATAATGGCCAGCACTAACAAAATCTCTTTCTGCTTGAGTCTTAGCATCCTGCCTCTCTGACCCAGAATCTTGCAACGCACTCAATGCAATTTTGGTTGACTAATGAAATAAAAGTATTTGGTTGTTTTCCTCCTGGAAAAATCCTCACAGGAAATATTATAGATACCTCTGTGAGCCTAACTCATAAATCTTTCCAATTCCAGTTGTCAATCATTTTAGAAACTGACAGTCTTCCATTTTAATAACTCAGTATTAAGTTCTGCTAAATGAAGTGTATGCATAATCAGCATCTCATATGAGTAACATCTGGCACGGCTTCACGAGTGATTCAATTTCCCTGTTCAAGTTCAGCACTCTAGAGTCTTGCTACAATAAAAATTACTCTTGTAAACACTTCACCGGGTTATGGTTGGTAACATAACATTTCCAACCAAGTGAGCTTCTAACTGGAACGCATAAACTGGGACAGATGCTACACTTCCTTCACAACACCAATGTTAGTGTCAAATGAAACTTTATGGCTATATTTTATATAGCAGTTTCATACTGTTATTATTAAAGCAACAGTTAAAGGAATTCAAATTTTACTTCTGTTGTTATAGATAGATTCTCAATAATTGTTTATCCAATAGCAGATAGAGATTGGTGGCACAGATACCAATTATTTTCAAGAGAACTATGTGCTGTGGGTATCAGCAAATAGAATGGAAAGATTGATTTTTTGTGTTATTATTTAGAGCATTCAGTTTCTGAGCATTTAGATAAAAATATATATTGTTGTCTAAGATGGTTTTTTAACAAATATTCTTGAAAGTGGTTGCCAGAGAATTGAATGTTGAACACTGAACACAAAGAAGATTTGAATCGGGGTGTTTTTTAAGTGTATCATTTCTTTAAAACATTTGAAGAGACACTTGTTAGCAAATGGTATGGCTTCTAAACATACAGAAACATGCAGGTGTTTAGGGGTTTTCTTCCTATTTTTATAGGTATGTCTATGTTTTGCATAGTAGTCGTATTAAACTTGAGATTTATGTGTGTGCGCGTGTGCATGTGCACGCGGGTGTGTGTGTGTGTGTGTGTGTGTGTGTGTGTGTGTGTGTGTGTTTATCACATCAATTCACATTCTCTATTTATACTCTGGGTTTTTCACATTAAAGAAACCATGCTGTATTTATTTAACCTGAGTTTGACTCACTTCACTAAGCATAATGATCTCAAATTGTATCCATTTACCTACAAATGACTCAAATGTGTCTGTCTTTACGGCAGAGTGAGCACTCCACTGTGTGTATATACTACACTTTATCAACCATTGGTCTATTGATGGACATTCTGGTATGTTGTATGATTTAGGTATATTAGTTGTGCTGCTAGAAACACAGGCATATGTGTATTTGTATTATATGGTGCTTTTAATTCTTTTGGAAAGATATCCAAAAGAGGGATCCATAGGTGAAATGGAAAACCCACTGAAACTCTCCACACTGCTTCCATTAGCGATTGTACCAGTTTACAGTCCTACCAGCAACGTAAAAAGTTCCAATGTTAAAAATTGATTTTTACTTTCACCGTCACCAGCATCTACTGTTTCTTGAGTACTCGAGAGAAGTATTTCTCACGGGGATCAGATATTTTGTCAGTGTTGCTTTGCTGGCCATTTGCACGTCTTCAGAGAACTGTCTATTCACTTCAATGCCCATTACTCAGTTGGGTCTCTGATTTTGAGAGATCTATTTTTCTTCATTGCTCATATATCCTACTTATTAGCCCCCTGTCTGAACTGTAGTTAGAATAAAAAGAAAAAAAAATTTCTTAGTTCTGCTAGTTCTCTCTTCACCGATGATTGGTTACTTTGTTGTGTGGAATTTCTAACTTTTTAATTTGGTCTAATCTCATTTCTTGATCCTGAGGGTTAGTAAGTCTTTGCCTGTGCCCATAGCTTCAAGAGTTTTACCTATTTTGTCCTCCAAGAGGTTCCAGTGTTTCCATTTTAACATCCGGGTTTTGATACAGTTTGTTCTAATTTTAACAATTGGGGACAGATGTGAGTCTCGATTCGTTATTTTGCATGTGAGTTTCCAGTTCTCCCAGAGCATTTATTGAAAAGGCCACCCTTTCTTCAGCGAACATTTCAACAACCTCAAATACTTTCAGCTCTCTGATCCTTCAAAAAGGAGACACACGCATGATTAATTTAACACTCAAGATATTCGTAAGTGATATTACATTGGTCATGAAAAATGTGTAGTTTAGAGTATAAAACATAAATCTTTTCTTTTTAGATAACTAAGCCTTAATTTAGTGATTATTGATGATCACTTTAAATAAATAAAAGTCATTAAGTGTGTGAAGAGAGATTGAACTCTGAGGAGATACTGTAGGAATTATTAGCGAAATACTATCACATCAAATACTTTTTAAGTAAGGAGATGAAACCAACCAAATTGACCCTTGAACTCCAGTTGTGTCTCCTAAAACATAAGACACTAAAAATATAGATGAGTCACAAAGTGTTAAAAAAAAGTCACAGGATCTTAAACAAAATTGATTTTGGCTTTTCTTTCCTTTTTTTTTTTTTTTTTTTTTTTTTTTTTTTTTTTTTTTTTTTTTTTTTTTTTTTTTTTTTTTTTACGGTCTTCCCAAGTTAGTCCTGAAGTCACTGATGTAGCTCAGGTTGGCCTTGGATTCAAGACAATCTATCTGCCTCAGCCTCCCAGAGTGCTAGGATTACAAGTGTGCACCTCTATGCCCAGCTTCATGTGGTACTTGGAAATGAACTCAGGGCCTTGAGCTTGCAAGGGAAGGGCTGTAACCGTTGTGCCATTTTTCTAGCCCCTTCTTTTGTGCAAAGAAAATGTGACCTTTGGTCTCACATATACTAGACAATATTTTTAAAACTGAGCTACACATTAAGCCTAGATTTGTTTGCAATCATGACCACAGCCCTAGACCTAGGCTTACTAACAATTATCTCCTAACTAGGAGCACAAAGGTAAACATTGAAGAGATATTTACATGCAGACTACATAAAATTATGATCGTTTCTTGGCTGATTGTGTAGTTCCTTGCCATCTTTGGAGTCCCAACTTGGATCAAACTAATAAAAAAATGTAGTATTTAGTCTATGCAAAAATATTAATTTTTGCCCATTCAAACCATGCTCATAGGTGATAGTCTTGTATGACGATATTTACATACTATTTTGTTCTCTTTTCAAAAGAGAACTTTTAGGTAGTGTGAACTCTATCCAGTGTTAGCTAAAAATGATTTAACTTATCTTTTTATTGTTTTATTTAAAAAATTGAGGGTATCACCAAATTTTTGAAATTTTAATTTATACTCAACAACTCACTATTTTTGAGGGTAAAGATTTTTAAAATCTTGTATTTTTTTCTTTTTTGTTTATTCGTTTTGTTTGGATGAAATCCAAAGCCATCACGTTATTGTCTGTCACCAGCCCAATTTTTGGTTTTGATTTTAAGACAGGAGCTCCGTTAGTCATTAAATTGCCAGGCTAGGATTGCATATGTGATACTCCTACATAAGTCTGCAGTATTATTTTCTAAACCACGTCTGTTTTTAGGTTTTTTACATTCTTAAAGACAGATATATATATATACACATACAGTTTCTGGGCTTCTTACATTAGGCAAAGAGTACAGAGACCACGCTGTGAGTCGTACAGACTTCTTAGAAATGACACAAACTTTTACTGCTCAAATTTCATTGGCCAAAGTAAATTCCATAAGCAGAAAAGTATAATGTTCACATGAGACTCCATGAAGAAAGTATCTGGATGTAGGAGAGAGTACAGAGTGTCTACAGTACTCTGTATGAAGCTAAATTTTATTTGCTCTAAGGTGTTTTATCTCTAGTACACATTTTCTCTTTTTGCTTTTATTGCTTTTGAAAAAGGCATCTTTCAATTATCAACATTCTTACTACTTGTTGCCTATATAATCAAATATATTGCATGCTTGTTGATTTTTTTGTCAGTCTTCTTATTAAAAACATCTTTCACATTCCATCATTGTATATAGAATTTTTGGTTTTCTAAGGGGATGATGAACCCAAGAGCCCATCATAACAATTTAGCATATTTCATTCCAGGTAATATAAATTATGATCTTTTTATCATTATTACAAGTTGTAGTAGCTAGAGTTTCCAATAATAAGTTGAATAGTAGAAAGATTAAGATCTATTTTCACCTAATTATAGAGGAATGCTTTTATTTTAAAATTCATGTCATGTGAGCCAGATTTTCATTGGTTTAACAGATTAAAAAGTTTGTGTTGTCCATGTATACCTTATATGTGCATTTTCTTAAAATGTACTGTTAATATGAATAACCCATATTTATTTTCTCATTAAACTGAACCACATGAAAATATAAGTGTGATGCTTTCGAGATTTATCTACTGCCTACCCTTCCTGTAGAATCTATCCTCAACAATTTATCTTTGAAATAGTGTGGCGGTAGATAGACTATAATTCTCCACAATAAATGAGCAACACTGTCTTTGGAAAAGAGTGAAGTCCAGCTGTAGTCTTTGAGTTCTCAGGTTCTCATTACCAATCACTAATCAAATCATTCCAAGATTAAAGGACTTTTTGCTGTGTTAATTGTCTTTTCTCTGGAGTCATGGTCAGCCACAGTACACCTACTATGACTAAGCCTTAAGATGCCTCTAAGTAGCATGAGACACCATGGGCCAGGATTTAGATAAGTGGCACAGGAGGCCTGCTGGGACTCTAGATATCTCATTAAATCTTCTGCAACTTAATCCTGTGTTTTTCACACACACACACACACACACACACACACACACACACAATTGGTACCCAAGTCACCCTTGCCTTACTTTGCTTTCATTAATCACTACAAACATTTTTCTTCTGTGTGTACATTGATGAATTTTTTTTAATAAGCAGAGAAAGGCCCTAAACCAGACTATATCTATAAACCAGACATAAGTATAATAGAAACGATATCAGTACAATACTGTTACAAGAACACCTGAGTTTCTCCTAACCCCAAAGAATTCCATTTACCTTGCTTTGCTGAACCAAAGGCGACTGCTAAAGGCTTGGACTCCACTTCCTGTTGCCTCCATGAATTTTCTGTAACTGTCCTCACTCTTTGAACAGGTGATTAAAACCACACCTGCAATCCCAGATTATTCCTGACTGGGCCACCTTGAGGTGCAGGCTCTGAGGACACACTGCATCTAAACTGGGCTCTGCTTGTAAGTAAATTTGGGAAAGTAAAACTATGTGAAAATGGAGACGGTCTTAAAATAAAACATGATGGAGAAAATAGTAACTAAGGCAACAACAGTAACAGGAGGACTGTTCAGTATAATCTGCAGATGGCCATCTCAAATAAATATTCCAATTTTCTGCCACTGATTTGGCTAGAGCACACCCAGAGGGAATGAATCGACTGATAGCACCACATCACGGTAACTGTCTGCCACACTCTGGGATGGTGTTTTGGATAATATCAGCCCAGCTTTGACGCTTTCCCCGTCATTTGTATCTGTCGCTCTGAAGGGATTTATTGAACATAGCAGTTTACTGAGACTTGAAGTGTACATGTTACTGCTATCTGGATTTTAATATACAGGAACCCACACACAGCATTTTACTAAATTCTGATATTTGGTAGCAGAAAACTCAATACAGAGAAAAAATGGAGAAATTAGGGTTTAATGTGATTTTTAGATTGGGATTGAATGTGGGAGCCACTGAATGCTATGAACTGTATTTCTCCCCCACCAGATCTCAGATTCTGTTATAAAAATGGGAAAGTTGGTATCAATAACTAAAAATATTTTTAGAAAATATTCAACCATGCATATTATGAAAAGGCCAAGTGTTTTTTGATGAACAAAACTTCCTCTGTTACCCAAGGGTGTCCAATATATACAATGAATGATTGCATATTTAAAATTTTACAGTGAAAGACACATCACTATTAATTCTAACCCAATCACCTCCCCCCTTCCTGTAAAGGACGCTTATCTTTCTTGCCAGTTCTGAAGCGGTTCTGGAGATCCTCTCTCTCATCTTTATAAAAAGTGATCAAAAATTTGGTGACTTGAGTGTGTGAGTGCCATCCAATAGAAACAAGGCTTTACAAAAACATTATAATGTGACTTCATCCATCTCACTCACAGGATCTGGTGAGTACAACCTCTGTTTCTTCCCAAAAATCAACTGGGAAAGAAAGGTAAATATTTTGAATTAATGCAGCCCTCCAAGTCAGCCCGAAAATTGTAATATAGACATCCACAAAACAGGACCACCTGAGCAGTGTCAGAAAACAATAAACATGTGTGAAAGAAGTAAAAGTGTTTTGAGGGGGGTTAGTGAAAATGTGTCTTTTACCGGAACAATTTTAAAAATGAAAACATTTTCTGTATTTTTCAGTCTCACTCCATGTATAAGCAGCTAATGTTACTAAATATTTTGTTAATGATGATCAAATTAGACAGTTAGACTGGAGAGAAGAGTTTACAAAATTGTACTCAAGAACAGGGCTGGTTACACTCAAATCTTTTTAACCTCTTACTAGCATCGACATGTTACTAGGTAACATTATACCTCAACACTCTAATCTTCAAGACGATAAAATGACAGTTATTTTTTACTCTTATTGTGAGAGAAGTTATCACTAAAGTACCTGAAATGTGCTTGGCATATTGAAGGCCTCAGACATTAGTCCTATTGTAGGTTATTGCATGTCATTTTACTATAAGAAGAAGCTGCATGCTTGCTATGTTGCATTTTCATTTACCTTAACATCATGAAGAACTAGTAGTCTGGATGGTCAGCAGCCGAGTAATTTTCACTGAGAAAATGACAAACTAAGGAGAAAGCACTACAGAGAAGTCACAGGGCCACATTTGTACAGAAAATATTTTAAACATGAGGTATTTTGATTTTGCATGTTGTTTTAATTTCAAAATAAATTAGAATTTTTTTTAATGAGACAGACTTGCTCTGTAGTCCAGAAAACAGAATATTTTACATGGCTTTACCCATACCATGGGTTACAACTATAGCCATTAATAAGTATAAAATTGATATCTGAAATACATTAGAAAAATTAAGCTTTCATTTTCATGCAAGGAAAATATTTTATTTATGTATTTATTGCTGGATGTGAAGAGAATACTTTATTGTGAAAACTATAGAAGGGGGAATGAGAAGAAAGGAAAAAGATAAAGCTTCTGCTAGTGAAAATGTGGGTTGCCCCCCAAATCTGCTAGAAATGTGGGTTGCCCCCCAAAAGCAATTTAAAGCTTGAGCGTTGTGTAAAGTTTAGTTGGCTCAGCAGGCCTAACTCTTTGTTCCTACCTCTTCTCTTTTGTCTCTTTCTGGAAAGAGTAACAGCATTGCACTGTAAGGCTCGTGATACCAATGTACCAGAAAAAGAGCTTCCCTCGTCACATGCCCCCATTCATTCTGGGCTGAGTTCAGGTGACCTCCAAAGGTCCCTACCATTATCCAGTGCTGTCCTCTGCTGAACTTGGTGGTGTAGTCACCTTTCTGCCACTCAGGAACATGTGATCTTCATATCAAACGTGAAACAATCTCTCAACATCATGCTAAGCCGTGGATAGTAGAGAGGACAGAGCGCAGAGAGGACACAGGGCTCTTTCCCAGGTTCCCAAACAGTTTTAATTGAATCATATTCTGACGTTTTTACATTCTGACAGCCTGAACTTTGATGCCTTCTGGGTTGAAATATTTGCTATATAAAATTTGCTTTGTGGTTTTAGCCATGTTTTTGGTTTCAATATCTTGTTTTTTAATGCACTTAATTTTACATTTCTTTAAAATTTGACTGTTGATCATGCCAAGTAAAGCCCTTTGAAATTCAAAAGAAAAAAAAACACCATTTTCTTTTCTTTAAGGGGTAGATTTTAAGACACTGTTTCTCTTTTTTTCTACATCATTTCTTAGGTCCACTAAAGAACTCAAAATTCTTAAATTGGACTTTGGTTCCTCATACTCATAATCTGAAACCAAGATAGAAAAAATACTACCACTTAACCGATAATTTTAGGATTAAAAAAAAGAATTGTGAGTATCAGAGGCCAGAAGAGTAGGGGCGGCGAGAGATGGGGAAAGGTTTGAATAGTTACTTACTTGAGAGATAGAAAAAAGTCCTAGTGTTCTATTGCAGAGTTATGTGACTACAATATATTAAATAACTATAATAACTATATAATTACTATATTGTATACATATATATTTTCTAACCATTATTTTGCTCTGTAGTCCAGGCAGGTCCTGAACCTCCTATGTACCCAAGGTTACCTCAAACACACCTCAATCCTCCTGCCTTAGTCTCCTGAGCACTCAAATTATAGGTGTGTGCCACAATACCTAGTTTTGTATGTTTATATAATAAGGTAGAAAAATGGATTTTTAGTGATTTCACAAGAAAGTAATAAGTATTCGAAGTGATAAATATGTTTACACTGGCTTGAATGCACAGTAAATATGTGCATGCATCAAAGCATTGCATGACACCTCATAAGTATGCATAATTGATGAATATGTTAGGGGCTGTAAGAGATGATATAACATAGCAAAACAAAATCACTATCTCATGTCATCTATAACATACTTAATATTAAGTAGAAGGTGTCTCAGTTACTCTTTTGTTGCTATGACTCAATACTCGCCATCCACAAATTTAGGGGACGAAAGGCTTATTTTAGTTCACAGTTTCAGGGGGTTACAGTCCACTCATGGATGGCTGGCAGCAGTGGAAGTACATGCAGAGATCGAGGCAGCGTCTCATGACATTACAAACAGGAAGCCAAGTCAGGCAAGTCAAATCTCATCTAGTCCAATAGGAAGGTATATATATACACACTTCCAGGTCCTATCCCAGTGATCAGCCCCTTCTGAATCCAGCCACAATCTTCCACCACTTCCAGGTGTGGAAGACGTGGAAGGTGTGGTAAGCCCCTACTACACTCCTGTAATCCAGTCTACATACCTGCAATCCACCCCTCCATCCACGGCCCCAATATCCCAACAGCACACAGTTCTATGGACAATTCATAACATCCTAATACACCCAAACCACAATGGAAGTTTAAGTCTAGAGAATCAATGTGGTGCCTCATTAGCTGAGATTTAGTGAAATTTCTAAATATCTGATTGGAGAAAATAAACATTCAGGGCATTTTCAGTAGTGAGCTAACAAACTTTAGAACAAACAACTACGGTCTGTAAAGAGAGGGGTAGAAAGGTTCTCTGCTGGACATCAGAAGATAGCTTTTCATTATTCTGTTATTTGTACCATTCTTTTCAAATGATATTTGGGACTGTCTTAAAAGAATTAGAGAGCCAGTTCCGGTGGCACAATGCACAGGCTCAGCACTCTAAGAGGTCAAGGCAGGATGAGGACAAGTGTGAGCTCAGCTGGGGGAGCAAGTGAGAGACCCTGCAACTGAAATGAAAGGACACGTCCCAAGAGGAGAAGTTCACATGGCCGAGAAGCACACCACAAAAATGTTCAACGTCTATGACTATCAGAGAACGGCAAATCAAAACAGCACTGAGATTCCACCTCGCTCCAATGAGAATGGTGTCATCAAGAAACCTGAGAAACAACAAACATTGGTAAGGACATGGAGGGAAAGGAACACTTCCCTGCTGTGAATACTGAGATTGGAAACTGATACAAGCACTATGGAAAGCAGCTCAGAAGTCCCATAGGAAGCAGAATACAGAAATCCCACTTGATCTCGGTTCTTCTTTCCTGAGCATCTTCCCAAAGGAGCTAAAGTCATCGCATCATGGACACATGCATGCTCAGGTCTATAGGAGCACAATTCAGAGTAGCTAAATTCTGAAACAACTTATTTGCCCACCAGCAGCAGATGAAGGTATAAAGGAAATGTATAAATGCACAGTGGAATTGTATACTGCAATGCAGAAAGACAGACAGGAAGCGTTTTTAAGATAAGGGGGACACTTTGAGTCAATAACGCTCAGTGAAATGAACCAGACAAAAGAAATTAAGCATCACGTGGTATCTCTAATATAAGATTAGCAAAACCTGCATAAAAGATGTAAGTGTAAAAAAGAGGGTAGGAAATGGGGAGATATCCTGTTAGAAAAAGGGAAGAGACGCTATGAAAGGGAAAAGACTAGAAAAGGGAAAGGGAAGGGAGTAGGGGGGTCAAAAGTGACGTGAATGGGCACAAATTTCCCAAGTTGTATCTAAGTAATACATAAATGAATCTGTAGTACAGAAAGATTCAAGTAAAATGCAGAAAGAAAGAAAGAGAGAGAGAAAGAAAGAAAGAAAGAGAGAGAGAGAGAGAGATGGGATGTAACTCAGCATAAATGTTCTGATGCAATCCCCAGTACTCCATCCCATTGGCACCAACTAGAGAAAAATATTTTTTGTTAAAAATATAGTTAAATTGCATCAGCAATACTTTTGTTCCAACTTTTTACTTTCTCAATCTGTAATGTTAAATGAAAAGCTCTTTGGGTAAAACCAAGTACTATTATGTGCTGGAGTTTACCAGATTGACTGTAAGAAGTGAGTTGCTTATTTGAACAATTCTTTTCATTTTGTCCTCTGCTTCCTACTCTTCTCCCCCCACTTATTTTTTTACATGAAATGACCACATTTTAGTCTCATCTATAGTTTTGTTAGTCATTCTTTAAACTCAAAATAGCTTGATATTCTTCCCTCTTGTAATTTTTCCTTTTATGAAAAATTAGCTGGGATAAAATGATTACAGGAATGTTACGCTACTTACTCTCTTGTAAAGCCTAAAACTGTGGTTCAAAAGTATGTACTGCCTTGTTGACTGAGCAAACAGAAATGGCCGCAAATCGCCTACCATCGAGAGTCCCTTTTAATTCTGTCCTAGATGGTAAGGTATTCCGTCCAAAGAATCCTTCTTCTCAAGTGGTCCAGGTGCAAGGTCTTCCAGTCTTTCAGTGACAAGCGGATTTCCTGTCAGCCCTTGGAATAATCCAACAAGCCAATTGTAATATTTCACTAGGACCAAGGACAGCTCCCTCCTTTACTACACAAAGCGGATCTCCCCCAGGCCTTGGAGGTTCACAGGGTTGCCCAGTGTGATGCCTGTGCATCTCTCCCTGACCTGCACTGGTCTTCTCTCTAAGCTCTGTTTCCATGGAATTAATAGAAATCTATGAAGCTTTATCTGTCAAACAGGGTTATGGGAGTTAGACCACCCCAGTAATCTTATAGCAGGGATATCTCCCTAACAAACAGATCGAAAGGAAGTGTTTAAATATTAAACCAGCTGTGTTCACTTACATAAAACTCTACTCATTCTGTGGTTGCAATCAGCCATTGAGACAAAGACTTAGGCTAATGTTTAATTTCTCTGTAAGTCGCCCAATATTTCTGATATTCACCCACTTTCAAGTGTAAGGGCACATGTCTGTGACAGGAAAACAAGGAGTGTTCGAGTCTTGATCTTATTCTAAATTCCTCATCATTGTCACCACTTTACATTATTTCAATTAAGTTGATTCTGCCTAAAAATTCAAGAGAGACTCAACATATTATATTCAATAATAATCTACACTGTAGATTATAACAACATTTATAACATATAAAAATGCTTGCTCTTGAAATAAACAAGGAACTCTTACTCAAACACTTCAAATGTTCTTGATACTGCCAAATAAAATCTCACTAAAATACATATTGATATTGAAATACGAGAGTCATGAAGCTGCTGTAATACATAGAAGGTGAGCTGTCCACTGGTGTGGTTCTCTCGGATTAGGAGCTGAGGTACAAAAAAACAGGGCTCACATCACTGTGACTTGTTTAGCTTCAGGGTTTCTTCTTTTTCCTCAAAGCTTCTTGAGCAGATTTAGAATAGCCCCGTTTATGTTATCCGTGTCTTCGGTGAGTGGAAGTTACAGAAAGTCAGATCTTGATGGACTTGTTTCCTTAAAGGTATAAATGTCCTTCTTTTTTAAATTCTTATTTATAGTAATTGTAAGATGGCATTCTAGACTTTTCCCATATGAATTTGACTATTTTAGATATTACATCGAAACGGAGTCATGTAGTATTTGTTGTTGTGTGACTGTTTTCTTTATTTTACACATTGTTTCCACATTCGACATTTGAGTTGCTTCCATTGTTTGGCTACAGTGAATCGTGGAATGGATGAATCTAATGATGCAAGTGCCTTCTTGCCTTGACCTTGGTTCTCTCACATGTATGCAAAAGCTGGATCCTTAGACTAAGTGGTTCTTGTATTTCCTTTTTTTAAGGAATCTTTAAACAGGTGCGGTAGTGACTGGTCCCTTTCATGTCCCTGTTAGTAATGAATGGGTGCTGGTTTTTCTACGTCACCAGCAATGTTTACTTATCTCTCAGCTTTTTGAAAGCAGTCATTCCAACAAGTAAGAAGGCATATCTCAGTGCAGCTTGGATTTTAGTTTCTCTGATGAGGAAAGATTTTCAGGAGTCTTTCACATGGTTGACCATGTGCCTATCTATTCAGCCCATTTTAATCAGGCTATTTGGATACTTTTTGCTATTGCATTGAACTAGGTGGATTTATACTTTGTGGGATCACTTCTTACCAGATAGGTGGCCTATATCATCTTTTTCCAATCCATAGGTTTCCTTTTCACTTCAAGGAATGCTTACTTTGCTGTGCAGAATAATTTTATTTGGGTGCAGTCTTACTTTTCTGTTTTTGATTTGTTGCGTGTGGTTTGTATGTCAAATTCAAAAATCATTGTTGGGACCGATATCAAAAAATTTTTCATTTACACATAGTACTTAAGATTCATAAATCATAAATGCAGAGAACAGTGGTAGTAGCTAGATCTGGAGATGAGAGGAACAAATGAAGAATTATTCTTAAATGCCATAAATTTATAGTCATATAAGAATTTCATTTCTAGAATTTGTTATACAGCATAACAGATATTTTGAAATATAGTATTATAGATACTTTAAAATATAATGAGGATGGGTCATATTTTAAGTGATTTTACTTATGTTAAGCACTATTTTTCACAAAAAAACAAACTAAAATATATAACCACAGAAAATGTGCATAAAGTTGTTTTAGGATAATTATATAGATACATAGATAGATAGATATGAATTCCAAATTCTGTTACATATTAAAGACATGGGCTTAGAGAATCAATGCCCATCCATGTCCTACCTCCATTTTTCATATATTCTTCTCCTTCCTAGGGGTCCATTGCCCCTCTTTCTGTCCTGTCACCTATGTTGGGGCCTTCATATGTCATTGTTTTTGTGAATTTCTTAAGAGAAATAGCCATCTATTATCTGTTTTTTTTTGATCCACTTCACTGAGCATTCTTGACCTAACATGGCTTCATTTTCATTCAAGAATTTCATATCTGTCTTTCTATATGGTTGCGTAGTGTTCCATTGTGTACACAGGTACCCCATCTTCTTTAACCATTCCTTTGTCGATGGGAAGGTAGGTTGCTTCCAGGATTTGCCTATTGTGAATTGTGCTGCTATAAGCATGGATGCGCCTGTGTCTTCTTGGTGCGCTGACTATTTTGAGAACATGCCCCTTATGCAAATAGAAACAACTCTGAGGTTTCAACTCACCCTAGTGAGAATGGCCTACATCAAGAACTCAAAAAACAATAATATTTGTGGGGGAAAAAAACACCAAAGAATTCTTCTCCACTGCTGGTGGGAATGCAATCTGGTTCAACCATTATGGAAAGCAGTCTGCATATTCCTGAGAAAGCTGAAATTAGAATCTCCATTTGATCCACTTTCTGCTTTACTGATGAAAATTTTGAAGGAGATGGGTATGCTTATCCAGTGATGTGGTGATAGCATCATATCACAAATACCTACATACATCCAAACTCATAAATAAATGTGCATTAAGTGGCAACATTCCAGTGTATGAATTATATTTGAATAAAGCTTAAAATATGTGTTATGAGATCAGAATTTTTTTTAAATCACTGAAAATTACTTACTCTATTTTTAACACTGACTCACAGAGGCTAAACCACAAGGGGGATAGGGTCTGGAAATATTCTGTTTACACAGACACTTCTAATTAAGGGTGTACTTAACACCTATATTTTATTCCCAGATCTCAACTTCTCTCATGACTCATTATCACATATAAGGTATTGAGAGTCTCCTATGCGACAGACACTGCATTAATTGCTATGCATACATCACCGTTGTTCTGCATTTAATTAGATCCTCATTGGTTATTAGATCCTCCTGTAATTATTTCTGCCTATAATTAGATGCTCATTATTAGATCCTCATTTAATTATTTCTGCCTTTAATTAAATCCTCGTTAATTATTAGATCTTCATTAGATTATTCTCATTCATGAGTGAAGGCATCGAACCTTAGCTAAATAAAGGAGCATGCTCACACATGGAGGAGTCAAGTGCTATAACTTTGTCTGACCGGGCATATCCTTCTTGATATATACGGCGGGTTTGCGTGGTTTGGAAACACCATGGCTTCTTTGAAAGCAAAGTTGCTCACACACACATTTCTGTAGAAACAGGTCTGTTCGCTGGTTGCGTGCTGCCTGCCTGCTTCCTAAAATATATACTGTGGATTGCTCATAGCTTCAGAGAAAAGCGCTTTTCCATAAAGTGCCCATTACAGTGTGTCAATGAATGTGATAACGTGCATAGCTGACCTCAGGGGAGTATGTAATTAGAAAATTAACCTTTTATTTTTCTCCTGTTCATTGGTTATAGAAAATGATGGAAGAATAACACATTGGCAACCGTGTCTACTGCGCTATTGTGCTTCTAATTTCTGTTACAAGACGCAAACAAAATGCTCAAAGACAAGACACAGAGTGCCTTAGGCAGAGGTGGCATTTCCCACATTCGCGGTGACCTACTTCCCAGTTCTTTCTCCTGCTTTAGAAAAATACCTTAAATCATCTATTTGGCAATAGCGCTTTATTCAAATGAAAAAGAACATGCAGGATTCTATTTTTTCCCTCTAACGAAATCTTCATACTTCAAAGAGTACCATATTTTTTATAAGACGCTTGAGACTTTTTTATGATTTGGCTCCAAAATGTCCCTCAGTGGCCCGGATGGAAAGTGATTGAATTATAGGAGGTTAACTAGATCAAGTGGGCTGATCCACGGATGATTTCCTGTAAGAGGCCGAGCCCCGTCGGAAGAATGCGTTACTGGGAAGAGTAACCAGGAAGGGCACATGTCCTTCCTTTGGGTCGCTTGCCCTTCTTCGTGGGTATGTGGGATGAATTGCATGTCCTCCGCCATTACCTCCCTACCATTCCTGAATTGAGACCTTCGAAACCTGCAAGCTAAGATAGACCTTTCTTAAGTTGCGGGAGTCGTGCAATGTGCTCCAGCAACCAGGAAGCAGCTAAGGCAACTTTCGTGAAAGAGTTTGGAGTCATGTGTCCTGAGAATTGCCAAGAACCGGTAGCTACATTGCCAAATCCCTTCGTTCTTCACAGGCGTGGACTTGCATTCTGAAGTTCAAGGAGGGCTGAACTGCTACTGTAGATCACCAAGCTGACCTTAGCAGATGGTACCACTCCCTCGCCACCCTGTGCTTGCTCCTGAGATATTACAAGCCTTTACAAAGTCAAACACCTCTTTCTACAGTAAGTAATAATAATAACTTCCATCACAAATTATATCTTATATCCTGAACTTTCTGTGACACAAAAGGAAAATTTTCAATTGGGAAAGATTCTTGGAATTAAGAGAATCATAAAGTATAAAGTCAGTTCTCCCACGTGGAGCGACGGAGGCAATTATTTTTTGATGATGTGAAAACATACGTGATTATTTATTTGAGATATTTTTTTAACCTCTTAAAATGATTCATTTCTCACTTTGTGCCATACTGGATTCTCTTTCAAAATATTGAATGGAAAGGGGAAACATTGCATGTTGAAAGATTTTCCTGTCTTCTGTTTTAAACATATGCTTCTGCTAATATTTTCCATTAGAAGGTTAGTGACTGTATCTTTTTGGGAAATAAAACACTACAAAATGATTTACACTGTATCACAATGCTATGGCTTTAAGGTAAATAACAGATAAGTCTTCTTTAAAGACAACATGCAATGTGTTCCATTGGAAACTAATTAAGGGCAAATCATTTGTTCATGTGAATAAATTTTTGTTGAAGGAAAGATTTTTCTTTTCTATGTAAGTTAATATATCTTTTTTGTCCTTCAGTATTTAATCAGCCACAATCGACTCTCATGAGAGGACTCATTCACTTGACTTTGGTTGAACTGTGATAGCGAAAATAAATATTTTGCTAACAATTTTCACTCTACTGTGCCACACAACATCGAAACTCTGCGCTCTAATTTTAACATTTTGCCTGCTAGCCAACTTTTCTGTGTCTTCACCACACATACTCTCCTGTCTTTGGCTCACAACTTCTCTGAGATCATATTTGTGTGATTCTTCACATGAGCAAGATCCTGTGGTGCTCATTTTTTTTCCCAAACTTATTTCATGTGACATACTATCCTTACTACTTGCCCACGTTGTACCAAGTAAAATAATTCCTATTTCATGGCTTCATAGTATTCCTTTGTACATATCGACCACATTTTCTTTGTTCATTCTCTATTGAATGTTTATTTTTATACCATATTCTGCCTATTCTTAATAGTGTGATTCTCTATTGAATGTTTATTTTTATTCCATATTCTGCTTATTCTTAATAATGTGCTGCAAGAAATATGAGGCTGCTAGTGTTTCTGAAATACTGATTTGATTTCTTTTGGGTAGTAGTAGAGTTGCTCAAACTCTTAGCAATTCTGTATTCAGTTTTGTGAGACACCTTTAGGTTCTTTTCTATACTATCTATACTAATTTTCACACCCAACAACATCGCATAAATCTTCCTCTTTCTCTACATACCTGACACTTTTTAAGTTTTCATCTTTATGATAATCCTTTAGCCCGGGGTGACAAGGTGCTGCACTCTGTTTTTCCTTTTCATTTTCCTATTCAATCGTGTATTGTCACCTTTCATGTTGCTGGGACGAAATTTCACACACACACCTTGGAACAGGAGATGGTTTTTTGGCTCATCTCTAAGGCATTCCTATGCCTTCTTTTTAAATCTACCTATTTAAATATTTAGCTCATTTATAAATCTGTTTTGTCTTGCTCTTTAGTCAGTTGATTCCCTTATGAATGTTGGGTACTAGCCCTCTCATAGATGTCGAGTTGGCGAATCTTTTTTCACATTCTGTAGATTTTCTTAAAATTTTGTTGATTAGTTCTTTTGCTGGATAGAAGATTTTTAGTCTGATGACATGTCGCTTGTTAACTTTTATTTTTGCTTCCTGTGATTCTGAGCTCATTAAAAAAAAAAAATCTTTCCTTAAGTCAAGATCCTGGAACGTTTCTCCTGTGTTTTCTTCTAGTAGCTTTATAAAATCATACCTCATCATACCTCATATTATGTCAACAATCTGTTTTGAGTTGGTATTATATACGAGCTGTGGATCTAGTCCTATTCTTCTGCATCTGTATGTCCAGTTTTCTGGGCAACATTTAGTAAAGAGACTGACCTTTTCCATTGTGTGAAGTTGGCTCTCTATTTTAAAAAAATCTGTTGGCTATAATTATTTATGGGCTCTTAATTCAGTTCTTTTGTTCAATGAATCTATTTTTTATCCAATACCATGCTGTTTCAGTTACAATAGCTTTGCAGTATATTTTGAAGTCAGTATGACACCTTTTGTTTTCTTCATTCTGTGAAATTGCTTTGGCTTTTCAGGCCTTGTGTGGTTCCCTATGACTTTCGTAATTTTTTTTTTCTATTCCTGTGAAGGCTAATGTTAGTATTTAATCTTCTTACATAGCAAGTCTTGAATAACAAAAGAATTTATTCTGTTCCTGACATTGAATTTGTTCAAGTAGAATCAGGATTTTTTTTGTCTTAAAAATGAATTCAGAGCTTATGGGGTTGGATACTGTTTACAGAAAGATGGGTCGGAAATGTAATCATTATTGTTATGAACTTTTAGTCACATCTTTCCCCCGTTTCTGTCTCTGAATTGTGTGATCATATCCCCAAATAACACAATTTGAATTACACATATCTCTCATTTTACTCCACAACTTGACAACATATATTTCATATGGGGATTTACAGAAATGAGTGTTCCTAATTTCGTTAAAAATCGAGACACAAATATGTTTAAAGGTGCAAAGATATATTTAAGGCGCTTTCTTCTTTAAAAAGAAAAAAAAATCCTCAAGATTGCACCTGACATCTTAGGCTCACTACCAGGTAAGCTTTGACAAGGAGAAAGATGTAAGCACCCAAAATGAGGGGGGAGGGGCACGTCGCGTCTCAGCTCAGGTGGCAAGTGTAAAGGTGGAAGAAGGAGACTCAACTTCCAGTAAGAATTTCCATGAATGAGTTAATGGAAAAAAAATTATCCCCAAGGAAAGGTGTGCCAGGTGGAAAGACGAAGGAACATGGAGACTCGAGAACATCTCCATCCAGGGAGAAGTGCCACGCTGGCTAATTAAAAGGAAATGTACACTAAGTTGAGTTCTGTACTTTTGTCTTCTCTCAGGGATAATTTGGGTCCATAAGAACGCACTTCTTAGCTCAATTCTCATAAGAAAAAATAGAGTTAGCAAATGAGACTTTTGTTTAGAACATCTGCAACTCTCTACACTCACCAGGCTTTATATATATATATATATATATATATATATATATATATATATATATATATATATATATTAACCATTTCAGTTCTTCACCAAATATTAAAGTAAATTATGTGTTAAGGTTGGCTCAGATACTATGTTCATACAAGCAGAGAGTCTCAGAAGCCCAAGAGGAAAGGTGGTACATTACAGAGCTGGCTTCTGGCACGAAGGTATCACTATTGACAAAGTCTTGTAGAATGATGTGTTCTCAAGACAAGCTGTGAGTTTGCTTAACGGAAAGCAGAGTGCCCAGGGAAAAGGCAAGGGTGCATGAAACAAATGGCCGAGAAGTGACAGGGTATTAGTGTGTCAGACAAAACTTGACACAACTGGAAAAAAAATCACAGAATATGCATTGCTGCTGGCAAGGAGAAAACAAACATATCACTGTACAAGGATTCATTATTCCAAATGCAATAAAAAGCCATTGTGATTTTGGGGAGGAGGTGGCAGGATGATGTTTGTTCTTCAAAAATGTCACTGGTGGCAATCAAGAAACTTAGATTGGAAATGATGCATATAAAGCTACTGAAGCAGTCCAGTTGAGAGGTCACGGTAATTTTTTCAGTCCTGAGAAAGTTTGGATGGATAAAAATAAGCAAATTCTGGAGAAATGTAGACAGAAAAGTCTTCGCATTTGTATTATGTGCACTGTGTGGGGAAGAGATTGAACAGCTCGTAGCTTTCTGCCTTTTATGTCTGAATCTATCCCTGAGCCACTCAAGAGATAATAACACCAACCTAATATCAGATTTGATGTGCAAGGACACCAGTTAAGCTTGAGGACAATAAAGTCAACAAGTCTTTGAAACATCCAAGCAGAAATGAGAAATAGGTAGAATACAGATAGATTTAGTTTAGCTTGCATCCTTAATATAAATGGGATTTAAAGCCAACGGGGAATGAATTTGCTTAAAAAAAAAGTGTACCATGTGTGAGGAGAACAAGCCTAAGCCTGAGACCTAAGGACTTTTAACCAGGAGAAACATAAACACACACACACACACACACACACACACACACACGCAGGCACACACACACAGAGAAAGAGAGAGCGAGAGAAAGAGAGAGAGGGACAGAGAGACAGAGAGGGAGATTATGAAATGCAAAGTATGTGTCTTTCTAAAAGCAGAGTTAGTGGTAATACTGAATGGCATAAGAAATTGACAAATTGTTGAAGAAATCTTAACTGGATTTAGACAGAAATATCCCTATAGATAATGTGAGCTCAGCAAGTGCGCTCAGTTTTCTAAGGGGCAGGGTCATAAATATAAAGCAGGTTTGTTTCAGAGTGTAGATTTGGCTGGAGGGGACACGTGGTAGTAATTAATGTGAAGGTGGGGGTGATGAGAGCGATAGGGCTAAATTTGAGAAGGTTCTATACGTAAGGAGCCCGAACAATCAGAACTGCAAAATTCATATGGAAAAAAAAGGAGAGAATGGAACCCTTAAGCTGAAGCTTGCCTAAGAGGAACTGATCTATGGAGATAAACCAGAGTATTAGTAAGGATTTTTGAAAAGTAAAACTCTGAAATATTTCTGA
Source organism: Ctenodactylus gundi (assembly GCA_004027205.1). NCBI lineage: Eukaryota > Metazoa > Chordata > Mammalia > Rodentia > Ctenodactylidae > Ctenodactylus > Ctenodactylus gundi. The sequence continues at coordinate 206,597 of PVKB01001877.1, forward strand.
ATTGTGATAGGATAAAACGTGAGACACACAGACAAATTGCTGAGCCTTGTTGAGAATGAATCTGAGCTTGGTCTGAAGTGGAACCAGTGTGCACTTCTATGGAAGTTGTTTTCGAATCGAGCACGGCTATTTTGGTTCCGAATGTAATAGGTGAGGAACAGAATACATAGACCTGTCTAGCCAGAGTCCTGCCAGATAGGAAAAATAAATGAAAAAAAAAATAGCTGGGGTAATATGTGTTATTGGCAAGTGTAAAATTGAAATGATGGGTTGTGGACTTTATTTGAATGGGAACAAAAGGATGTTTCAGATGAGTGCAATTGTTTCTACCTGTGTTTGCACAAAGTTGGTGAATTAGTAGAAATTATGGCCCACTAAAAACACATCTGCAGGTGGAAGAAGAGTAAAAAACAATAGGCAGTGTTTACTACTTTGTAAACACATTGTAAGACTTATATACTGTGTCATTTTAACGTTGCAGTGGTAAGGTACAGCTTACACTACCTTTTAATTTACCAAACTACTCTTTATTGAAGTCTTGAAGTGGCTTGTCATTAGAGATCACAGAGTCCTTGAGTTGTCGGCCTTACTGCTGTCAGACATTAGTAGGAATATCTTAAAGGTAGGACAAATTTTTGGAAGTGATTAATTTCAGTACACTCATTTTGAAGATGATATATTGATCTAAAGAAGTTGAAATAATGAACAAAATCATAGAATAATCCAATCTGTAACATAAATTTAAGCTCAGGTACCATATTTGAATCCAACTGTGAATGCACTGCAGATTAGTACGTTGGTATCACAGAAGGTAAACCCATCACAACTATATTCAAATAAAACAATTTGTGTATCCTTTTTGGAACTAATATAATATGCTTTTTGGTATAATGTATAGGTATTTCATGAAATTATGCCGCCTTCTATTACATTCAAATCATCCTGCTGAATAGACCATGATTTACTTTTTAAATATTGTGAACTGATAGTGTATTTGGTATGATTGTAGGAAACCATTTGTAAGATTTTGTGTGTATATATATATATATATTTGTCCTAACATAAAAAGACATGAATTACCTTATAATAGGGTATATTACATAAGTTTTAAAAATGTGACCAAAAGAGTGAGCTCAAAATGAGGAGAAATTACTTTTAACATGTTTTGATCACAAATTAACTTCATTCGGAGAGGCATAAAGAAGAAAACTTTTAAACACAATAACTTCAATACTTCTTGAGAAATGATTAGACAAACTGTCGCTCCTCCACACGCATTCAGGTGAGAAAACAAACAAAATAAAAGGAACAATATGTAGTCAGCAGGTCAGTGTTTTGTTTAAGAAAAAGTAAACTTTGGAGTTAGGAAAGTGAAACCCTTGATACCAGAATATTGACGGTAAACTTTTACATTCATAAAAGATTTATAATCACAAGACAATGAAAAATGACATGTGCCATTTTACAGGGAATTTTGGAATGGAATTTACATTTTTTCTTCTTACCTCTATAATTTTCTATATTTCATTTAAGCTTTAGTCTGACTTTTTGTGAATTTAACAGTGTTCTCAGTTATAAAGGAAATACGTTTAAACGATTGTAAGATAAAAAGGTATACCCTGATGGTGTGGGAAAAAAAATAGTATGAATAGAAGAAAAGTCATGCATTGTCTCCTCAATAATTATTTTTGGACCAATTCATAGCAATATTTAAAAAGCTAATATTATCTTGATTAGTGATCTTAGTCGAGCCTTTGTTTCAAATGATTATTGCATATTACATCACAATAACCATTGATGATACAGACTAAGAGAAAGACACAGTTTCCAGTTGCTGTTACCAACATACAATGTGAACCCTGAGTGATATAAGCATATTTACACCCCAACTAAGGATTTTGTGCAACACGCTTGTGTAAATCAAATTTTTAAAGAATATTATTTCTTTTTAAAATATTTATCCTATTAGAAAAACTGGACTGATATAGGCCAGCGATAAAGTTTGTGTCATTGGTATCAATAGCATTTTATTTACACATGTCCTACTGTCAAAGGGTTAATTGTTGAGTTGTTGGCAATCCTCATTTTTGCATCAATCAAACTGAATTTATTTTATATTAATCAGACTCATGTGCCCAGTTCATGGTTAATAATGTTTTAATGTTTGGCATACATAATTTAGTGATATTGAAATAAAGGCAAGATATATCCATATTTTTTCTTTTTGCTTTTACTACAATGAGATAGTCCTGTTTATAAAAATGAGTCAGTCCAGATACCGCATGGTGAACTACACATGAGCACAGAATCTTCCTACCATAACAAAGACTTTAACTCTCACCACATCCATAAAATCAGGAAGAGATTTACTGCTCCTGTTCCTGGCATGTGAAAAGAAATCCCTAAATTTAAAATTTTTGATGAAGATATTTTTTGGGCTTGCGAAGTTCATAATTTGTTTTGTTCACTGAATTTTTTAATTGCCTAGAACCTTGTCTTGCACCTTGTACACGTTCAATAAATTCTTGTGAATTTATTGAGACATGTGAATTTATTGAGACATGTGAATTTGATAGGTTCCAGCACTGGAAAGATTCAATGTTGTTGGAGTGGAGGCGGCCCAACCGTGGGCATCACTCTGAACAAAGGAAATGTAAGGTATAAAGTAACTCTTCATTGCTTCAAACTTTATTATCAGTTTGTAGAACCACTGGAAATCTAGTAGGCATCATTAAATCATAATTTTGTGAGACTAAATTAATTGTAATGTAAATAGTCTATTTGGAAATTAAGCAAACAAATGTATTTCTTACCTCGTGGTTCCAAGAATGAATAATATTAATACAAAATGCTATAAATAATAAAAATGAAACCATAACAGATCGTGACCTACAAGCTGACAAACACCTCAGATTTATGTTCATATCTTATTTTTAATATTACTGGAAAAGAAAAGTAAAATAAAAGCTATTCATCAGTTCTAAAAAGATACAAAAAATGTCTGACTTGAAATAAAAGCATAAATATGTGTGGGGCAATTTATATAAACTATTGAAAGGCAAACATATTCAATCAACAGAAAATAACAGAAATAGGACAAACAATCCAAATTAAATTGTTTTTCAGAAGTTCAAAACAATAGAATAAAAATTTTAAATACCCATGCATACTTTTTTTTGTTTGTCTGTACACATTTGTAGATACTTCCTGTCAAATCGCCATGGGTGCTGCTGGCTGCTCTTAGCCAACTTTATAGTGAGAATTGAGGACAAAAATGCAAAGAAAATATTTTTGAAAAGTTTAGATTTTGGCCCAGAAAAGCCCACCAGTAAGTTTGAGCTAAAAGAGATTTAGCTGCTAAATATATAAATTCCATTAAACAAACAAGCAAAAAATACTTTATCCAGGTACCAGAAGAAAGATGACTCAAGGACTTTACAGGTATCAGTAAGACTCTACTCATTGCTGGCTCAAAACTGCAAAGCCATAAACCTTTTACTTGAGCCAAGAGACCTTAGGTCTCCTTGAGAAGCACAACTACAAAATTCTTTTCTCATCATTCATTTTTCTTTGCTCAGCCTCCCAGACCTCAGAGGGCCCAGTAGCCTGTAGTCATGTTCCAAGGTCAAGGCTGACTATTGCTTCTGCTGACCCGCTGACCACAGACATCAGCATTATCTATATACTGCCGATTTTATCAGCACACAGAATGCAATTGCTGGGGGTGGGCAAGGCGACGTCCACCCAGAATTCAAAGGACTGAGAGACCAGGCCGGGAGGAAAGGGCAGTGGGTGAAGTCTTGGCGTGAAGCCAAAGGTGCAGAGGAGCTAGCAGAAAGTTAAAGGTGCTAGGATCAAGGAATGTCTGCAAGTGACAGCTGTAGGTGTGAGCTTAAGCAACCCAAGAGAGAAGAGGGAGAAGTCACATGACACGTCCTGCAAACAGCAAGGTCATAATGGGAGGCCAGGGAGTGGGAAGACACAGACCCTTTGAAACTCACGTCTCACCACAGTGTTCTCTGGATGCCAGATACAGAACTACAAGACTTGATGTTTGCCCTGCTGAGTTTGAATCTCTTTCTGTCTACTATTCTACTCTTTAGAATGGAGATATTTATGCTGTGGCCCTGTACCTTGGGATTTTGTAAGGTGTTCCCCACAACCCCTCAACCCCGGCCCCAGAGGTTCACAGTTAACAGTATGTTTTGAGTCTCAGAAAAAAATTTGACTTGGACTTCTGAAAATGACTGAAATTTGGGGACTATACGAAAGAGATTATTGCATTCTCAGCTCTTGGCAGGATGGTTGTTTAATGTTGGGCACAATTATTAACAGCTTATTATTTGGACATTAAGTATGGATTGTGGCAATTTATTTGAAAAGTTGACATGAGATTGCATTTAGTGATTAAAATTCATTGCATCAATTTGATTGGCTTGGAGTCTGCTGAAGGGATTAGCAAAGTTTACACTGGGTGGGTCTGTGTGGGTATGAAGACATGATTTGGGTACTCCACGTGGTGCTTGGCCTCTTCCCTACTCCTGTTCTCTGCTATATTTCTCCGTCACCATTGACTGACCTGAAACCAAAAGCTTAGTCAAACCTTTCTCCTTTAACACGTTCTGGTCCGGGAGTGTTCTCTAGTGAAACTGAACTAATACATCCACCTCTGGCAAAATTATACAATTTTAAACATATGTGTGCATACTTTGTTGATCCTGTACCTCTAGACAGCAATAACTAATAGAATATAGAATATTGGTGGAATACACGTAACACTGAATACATCTAAAACAAGAAAAGCTAACGTAATTTAAATTTTTACCCAAAACACTTTAAAATGGGAGAAAAAACCTGGTGGCCATTATTATTAAAAGAAAAGATTTACTCCAACTGATCTGTGCAGATATTTGTGGTACCAATATTTTTCACTGTGATTATCAGAGCATTAAGATTTAAACTATAGCATGAAAAGACAAAGGAATCAGGAATAATGGGAGAAATAGTATTATTTAAAAATGATGTTGGATAATATCATTTAAAGGGAAAACTTCAATATTGATAATTAATCCTTGAAGATTGAAAGCTTTCTCAATGCAGAACTTCAAATTTTACAAAATACTAAGTAAAATGATGAATAATCCAAAACTTTGATTGGACACTTGTGAATCTCCATTTTTTCTATTTTGTTAATTCTTCTTTGGTTAGTATATTTTCTAATATTAATTGTAAAAAGCCTTGTAATATTAAGTCAAATGTATGTTTTTTTCTCAGAATTATGTTTTCCTTCATTCAGTCATATTTATAATATGATGATTGATATCAATCGCCTCCACTATATGATAAGAAACTCTTCTTTTCCCCATGTATTCCAGGCAGGTTATGAGCTCACTATGCAGTCCAGACTGGAAGACAACTAAAGGTAATTAAAAAAACTAATTAGAAAACTGTAAGCTTGCACCGCAACACCCAGCTAATCTTTATGTGGTGCTAGGGAATGGAGCCCAGGACCCTGCACATGCTGAGCAAGCATTTTGACCGCTGCTGAGATGTGTCCCCAGCCCCAGATAAGGAAACTCTGTGATGGGAGGCTATGATTAGTTTCAGGTTTACTTTGAGCTAGGGCCTAATTTTGTTTCCCCAATATAATTGGAGCTGACAAATGTGTTTAATGGATTAAGTTGACTCGTAAATTTTAAAAAAAAAAAACTTAGAACTTGCTAACAATATGCAATGCAGACAGTGTGAGCTGCATTTTAAAATCAGTTTGCCTGAATCTTTCATAACAAAAAAGATTAACTTTTCAAGGTTTCCCTGATCATGTGTACAAATGTTATAATTACATAAAATCTATTCTAAAGAAAGTACACTATTAGAATAAAACTACATACATTTTCAAATGAGCATGGTTTTTCTACTATGAGAAACCTAGAATATACATGAATAATAAAGTCAAGTGTGTGAGATATTTGGAGTCGTGAGAAGGAGCAAGGTGGGCCAAACATGAAAAGAAGAAAGGAATGGAAAATTGATGAAAGAGATATGTGTGTGAAATTCTCAAGCTCAATCTAACCATGTAACCATGGTGTATCACGCACACACACACACACACACACACACACACACACACACACATGTATACTCTATTTTTATTACAGAAACAGAAAATATGGAAATAGAAAGGAATACATCAAGGATAAAAGAAAAGCTAAGTAAATTTAAATATAATAAATTCATTACCATAAAAATATTCTTTACATCACTATTTATGTGATGTCACTTTCATCACATAGAATTATTTTTTTATAAAATCGGGACTATAAAGGTAAAACACTCATTTTTATTTTTATTTAGATTTGCAGTAATATAAATCTGTTTTATGGAGCAATATTAAAGTAACGCAGTAATTACCAGACGTTAGCAAATGTTTTCCTAGAATTGGGCACTATCATTGTGGAAAAACATGTTAGCTATTGAACATTCACTAAAGCTCCTGTTGAGAAATAGTATGGTATTTTCCTTTTATAATTAAATATTGCTACTTTAAAAGTAGTGGTGGCAAAGTTCTCCAAAATTCTTTTTCATTTAGGGCTGTTCTACTTTAAGTGATCTTTCTACAAGGGAAAAGAGTGAATTCATAGATCACAATTCACATTTTGAGAAACAGAATTAGAGAGAGAAATGTATTAGGGTTATTGGAATAAAAATCACACAAAAAAGCTGATGAAACATAAGAAGCTAAAATTATGAAAAAAAATCTCTCTGCTCATGAATCCTGGTAGCTTAACTACTGTTGTAGATAATCACCGTGGTAAAAGATTTGGAGAGACGGAATAAGGATAGGGTGACTCATGGAAGAAGAATTAAAGAAGTGAAATCCCCATTACTATGGGTAATACTATTCAGATTACCATGTCGAAGGGTTGAATTAATTAAAGCAAGTACGTCTTACTGAGACTTAAAATACTGATTTACAAAACACCGCAGGATCCTCTTGAATCTTTGAGCTTTCTCAAAGAAACCGATGTAAAATTCTATAAATATTTCTATAGATAGTAAAAATGATACCAATGCAAGAGTTGCTGGGTATTTTTTAAAACCTGTGTTCCTTGTTTCTAAACTAAAGGTAATATATTCTTAGAAACTGAAATAATAAAGAAGCAACATAGTCAACATTTTTTCAGAAATACAAATAATTTCTTTCAATGCTTTTTCTTCCAGAATTCTTAGAAGTTTTGATTTCAATTAAGTGAACACGAAATCAAATACCAATAAAATGCAATATAACAGAAAATGCTGTGGACTGAAAATTTCCTACCTGCAATTAGTTTTTCATTTGACTTACGAAGCACCACACAACCTCTTCTAGGGCTACAACTCTCTCACTGAGGTTCACTTTCTCTGCAGCTTTATAATTATGTATGAAGGCTCATAAATAGAGAAATATAGATTATTGATATATTTGGTATGTTAGGAAACTAATATGCTAAATAGAATATAGTACAATAGACAAAAATTAAGAAAGAACTTAAGAGTAAAATTCTATAGTATAAAATAATATACTAACATTTCCTCATAAACATAATATAAAAATATCACGCTCTTCCTCACTCAAAATAGTACATGCTTCTTGATGGTGTATGCATGTATGTAACTACTAGAACAAGAATAATATGTAAATGTTCAACTTATTACAAATTTTGTTTTGCCAAGTGATTATATGCATGCATGCCTCATTTACATAATATGTCACGTAGATAGAAGAAAGCGAGAAAGCAACGGAGGGAAGGAAAAATAAAGGGAAATTTAGGTCATGATGGAGCCACTCAGATCTTGAGAAAATATTGCACAACTATCTGACAGATATTCAATAATTTCTTTGCTAAATTAATAAATAAATGAGCTTTAAAACACACATACTTTCAAATCTTTGAGCAGTATGATTATTAGCAATTTAATGAAACAGAATAACCTTATTAAGAAATTAACTGCCTCATTTCTTTCCTGCAAGTACCTCATAAATAATAAAATACATGTTACAACTACATTCAAATTTGGAGTTCTTAGAGAGCCTCAGGATCTGAAAGCCTTTTGATTTTCACAATTCTCAAAGACATGATAACCTTAAAAATAACGTTATGCCTCTTAGGCTATCCTGAATTTAAATTCATAGATACTATTAAACCATCAAAACATGTAATAAAAAATCATTCAAAATAATTGAAATAAATGGAGAAATAAACCAGATGCACTTATCCCAAAGCAATATGTAATTTAATGTGTCTATATTTGCACTATTGAATTAAATTATTTCTTGAAAACTGGGTACAGCGGTGTACAATTACAATCCCAGCACTCTGGGAGGCTGATGTAGAATTATTGCAAGTTTGATGCCAACCTAGATGATGCAGCAGGATCTTATCTCAAAATAAACAGAAAATTAAAAATAAAAAACAAAATAAAATAAAAAGGGACTTGGGGTTGTAGCTCAGCGTGAAGGCTCTGGGTTCAATGCCCAGTACAGAAAAAATAAAAGTAATGAATTAATCAGTTTTTACAATTGTATCTGAAAGTTCAAAGTGAAACAGCTGTGCTGTACTGAACCCAACCAAACATATGCCAGTAAGTCTTCGAGATAGATGACTTAGAGAAGGCGTTAGCAAATCAAAATTCAGTCCTCCACCAACACACGTAGATAAAAATGCAAAGTCTTACTACCTTGAAACATCAAGCTGTATTAATGTCAATATCGAATTAGAGTATGCGATCAGACGCTTCCATTTGCACCTTTCCCTATGTGCCTATCTGTTCGGTCTTGTGAAAATCCTGAAGCTTGAAAAGAACCTTTTGTCATGTGCAACTTTTCAATACAATGTATATTTAGCATAGTCCCGAAGCACTGTGTGGATTATCTCCCTTTATAGTGTGACGCTTGATAAAGCATCAAAATTATTCCCTCACCAAATCACTACTATGATTCTATATTGACTTAGATGCTCAAAAGTGATGAGACTAAAATGTCCTAGATAAGAAGTGATATGGTGAGATCATCTTCTTGCAGACAGGAGAGGGTAGGAGAGTTGGGATTCTTGTGACTAGTGGGAGACTACAGGGTGAATGATGATTCCACACACGACTGAAATCTTTTCACGTGACACACTCTGCCCATATAAGTGGCAGAACTTTGAGTTGAAGGAATCTGTGTGGATTTTTTGGAACTACATTCACAAGCTTAACAAAATCAATTAACTTGTTTTGTGGAAGAAATTACTTTTGAGTGGATTTTATGTTCATAGGCTAAGATCCAGAGAACAAGGAGATATGGTAGCTGAAGAGTGTAATGAAGCCTTTTCATTAGATATGTAAGTTCAAATTTTATTTACATGATGTGAAGTAGATATGCCCTACTAACAAACTGAGGGAGTTTATGGCTGAACATGTCAGATTGTATAAACATATTTATTTCTACTCTTTTTGAAACCTATCCACCACGACAACCAGAAGTATCTTAAAAGGCAGAAACACGTACGAACAAATAAAATGAGAGGAAATAGTCAATATTTTATTTTTGCAACTACAAAATAAAGGATGCACGTTTAATCTAAAAATAAACAGAGTTCTCTTACAGGTATTATCAAGCAAAAAACCCAACAAACGCAAATCACAGAATTCTCTGAAATCTCCAATTGAATCGTCTTTTTTAATCTCTCTTTGGAAAAGAGTATGATTACTTGCTCAAATATAAGGTGATTAGTTTCAGTCTATGACCTGTGGTACTTCGATTTCCCATAGACTAAACAACCAAAATATATTTTCTCACTGATTAGGAACCTGATGGTCAAACTGCCCGTAGAAATGGTGTGTGGTGAGGGCTCTCTGGATTGAGGGTGCTCACTTCTTGTTGCGCCTTCTCGTGGAAGAGAGAATAAAGATAACTTCTCCACGGTCCCTTCTTAAGACACCAATAGGCTCCACCTTTATAAATGAATTTACCTTAATCACCTCCTAAAGGTAATGGTTCTTAATACATCCACATCAGGAGGTCGAACTTCAGCATGAATTTTAGGGATGACGACTTGAGTATATGGAATTTTGAACCAGCATCCCAAAATTAATTTTATTCTATTATGTAAAATACTTTCATTCCTCTCGACATCCCTAAAGTCTCAGCATCGATGCTCATGTCAAAAAGCCCAAAGTTTTATCTAACTACAATCTAAATCAAATGAGAAAAATCTGAAGCATTATTTATCTTTAAGTAAGTCACTCTCATAAATTATGAACTTTGAGAATACAAAAGTGGCAGAGAGAAAAAAAAAGATATTTCTGTCCCCCAAAAAGGGAAAATAAAGATATTTTTTAAAAGAACGAGATATTTCAAGGAAGTACAAATCTTAGTCAAAATATTTTTCAATTTTTAGGTCTTGAGAATAGTCCTCCTGACTTTGATATCCTGCATTCCAGTTTCATTGGGGTGATGCTGTCACCCATTTAATCTATTTGGTATCTCCGATACCCTAGGAAGCAGCCCAGCCTCAGAGGCACCAGAGAGGTGACTCTATTGCCATTCAAAGACTGAAAGTATCCTTTCCTTGAAACTCAAAGAGAAATTGCCCTGCTTCCTGGAAACGGATTGTCACAGTCATTGAAATTACTATTACCTCGAGGCAGGGTTTTCCAGGCCCTGAACTCTGACACAGAAATGTTATTGTTTATAAACCATTTATGCAATATTTTTGCAGTAGCTTGACCGACCTGATGAAAGAAAATTTTGTTCTGAGAAGGGGTGAGGCTGATGTTATCACAATTCCTAAACTGTAGATGTGGTTGGGGACTGATTAGTACTGCGTGGTAGAAAACTGTTGTTTTGCAGTTAATATATTGCTAAGGGCAGGTCTGATGAATGCTCTGTAGGAGTGACCTATAGAGAAGATCTCAGTCTACTTAAGAGAAAACATACTTAACATGATGAAAATTGGTAACAATGTGGATGGTAAGGTTATTTACATGCGTCCTCATGACAAAAAATATAAGGGCTACGTCAAGAGCAAGTGGATGAAAAGGTGGTCCTTGTTATAAACTTGAGAATAATGTACAAAATTCTGCTTTTGTTCTAGTGTTTTATGAAAGGTAGAAACTATACTCTATGACATCAAATATTCAGCTGAAATAATTTCTAAGAAAAATGTTGAAAGTACAATGTGGCTGAACCCGATGTTATAGTAAAATTAAAGGAGAAAGATAATTTAAAGATGGAATAATCAATCAACTGAGAAACAGGCATCAAACTTTAGGAGAATTCTCAGCCTATCCATACAGAAAGAAATAGAGGCAACCTATGACTCCATAAGTTTCGTACCTTTGTGTGGAATACAATGAAAGAATGACCCAGAAGATATGTTGGAGATTTTTGAGGAGTGTCTTCTGATCAAGGCCCCGATTTCCAGACTTGGAAATTCTCTCTCTCTCTCTCTCTCTCTCTCTCTCTCTCTCTCTCTCTGTCTCTCTCTGTCTCTCTCTCTGTCTCTGTCTCTCTCTCTCTGTCTCTCTCTCTCTTTCTCTCTCTCTCTCTCTCTCTCTCTCTCCCTTATGTCTCTGTTCACCTTTAATTTCTTATTTTTTTTCCTTCTGAGATAAGCGCTTGTTGCTTGCTAAGTTGCCCAGGTCGGGACCAAGTTGTGATTCTTCTTAGCCTCCTAGAATTCTGGCACGATGAAAATAGGTTTGTGGCTCTATGGCTGACTTCTTATAATCTCTAGTAAGATTGCTCATGTGTTTTTGAGATCTCAGTAGAATTTTTGTGTCTATATTTCCGCCAGCATTCTGATCGCTATAATCAATGTTTTCTCCAAGACAGGGAACATCTCCTTTCCCTCTCCCTTCATCGTCATACCTATGTCAACACGTCCTGCATAGCCACTAGATGTTTTTTTAACATGAACTTTATTTATTTATTTATTTAGAGACAGGGTCTCACTCTGCAGCTCGGGCTCACCCTGAACTCACCCAAACATTTAGAGAATTCGAAATTAGTATGGTCAAGATTATCTGTAAACTAGACCAAAAGAAAAGAAATAGTACAAATATTAAAATGTAAAATACAGGGAACTTTTTGTTTGGAAAATAAAACATTCATACCATCCATATAGAATTCAACAGTCAACAAGACAAAGGAGAGAAATAAGTCAGCAAAGAAATAAATCAAAATAAACTTTCCAGAACAAAATGTCATGGATTCCCACACTTACACAACATCATGGTACTGGCCTATAGGCACATAGGAAGATGCCTTTGTAAACTTCGGAACCCTCAAGGGAAAAGAGTGGGGCAAAGTCTTTCCAGAAAGGAAAATCTTTGCATGTAAAAGATGAGAATCGGTCATGTTATCGGATTCTTCAAAATTTACACTAGAAGCTAGAACAATGGACCAAAAATTATGACATTCCTGTACTACTTTCACATGTAGAATTACATGCCTGGCCCAATTTTCATTATCTATGTGGTTTGAATAAAAGACTTCAAGCATCTAGCTGTTGATAATTGATAACTCTTTCCTAGACTGGTACTGAAATAAGTGTCTCGTTAACTTTTGTCACTCCTGCCACTCTGCGGTGGGGAAAACTGAAAGCAGAGAAGAGACCAAGTTTGTGTTGATACAGATTCCAAGATTAGCTTCCAATAATATGTAACGAGTAGAAGTCCAGATTAGGCAAGCCAGAGAGAGCTAAAAGAATGAGTGATTACAGTTTTTTTTTTTTAAATGATTTTCTAGTTCAGGAGTATTTAAAGACAAGCTAGTCATATATATGTTGGAATTTAAAAAATCATTATTTAAAAGTATAAATAATTTACATATTCATTCAGCAGGTAACTGCTGATTGCTTATTAAGCCAGTATCCTGCAAAAAGTTAAGTGGTAAGTAAAGTGATGTTTAATTCTCATGAGTAATGTTTTGAATACAAATTTTCCAGCTACTGTTCTGCAATAAATAAAGGATATATAAAATCGGAACATTTTTAAATTTATAAAATGGAAATACTAATTTCTTTTCTACACCTATTGTAGGGATCAAAGGGGTTAACATATATTTGATGTAAAAAGTGCCCAATAGCTATTATCTCCCTTTCTATTTCCATTATAAAGCCTGTGCTATGTGTAATTTGACTTACAAAGAGTCTCTCCTCAACATTTGTCTCCACTAAAGTGCAGCTTATACTTCCTGTTACTCTGGTTTCTGTATTGTTCCTTGTCAAGTGGATCCACATGTCCAATTAAAGTGAATTCAATAAATTTTGATTGCTTTTAGTCAAAAGCATGAACATTATTAACGTTATTGACAATTACTACTCAAAATGAAATATTGAAAATAAGACAAGAAATGATTTTTAGAAAAGAAAAATGATAGTGCTTCATTGGACACTGTCACAGTAATTTTACTTCTGACAAATAATTTGTATGTTATTTTTTTCTGTTCCATATTTCATGGAAGTGTAAAATTTAACTAGAAGTCCAAATCATTTGTGAATGTGTCTGAAATATCCACAAATTAAATAGAATGTAAAAAACTTCCAAAGATAACAAATATTAGATCCAGTATATTGCACATGTTATTTGAAAAATTGTAGTCTGACACTGAATATTGTAGCTCTGAGCAAGAATTTGAGATCAGATTGAAACCAACGTTATAAGCATTTTCCAACTCTTAAAAAGTTGGGGAAAGGGTTGGCTCTAAACTCCTTTAATCTTATTAGATTCCAGACTGTGTAATGAATGCATCCTATTTCAGTTTTGCAATCATTTGAGTTTTGACTTAGCATCTCACATACAATTTTCTTAGTATTTCTTAGTTACTTCTACTCAGTTTTCATTACATTCCCCCAAAAGAGCTGTGTTATTCATCAACAAGAAAAGTGAGAAATGAATACATTTGGGTACTTTACATCCCTTCTAGGGACAATTGTTAATTTACAAGACGTTTTTAAAGAATTACCTGAAAATATGCTTGCATCTTAAAGATTACTTTAATAGCATTCATGAGAACCAAATGCAGGTTCGCTTTATGCAGAGCTGTAACTCTGACAAGCTACATGTAAATCATATCCCATTTTTTCATTTATTTTAATATAAATTCCAAAAGGCTTTATCATCATATGCAATTTATTTTTAGAAAGCTGTAGTTCTTAAGATTTGGTTTTGAGTCCTTAAAATATCAGGCAGAGGGCTAGGTCACAAGCATCAAAAATCAATTCTAACTTCTTTAAGTACAAAATAAATTTAATAAAAGAATATTTGAGTAGTGTCCAGAAATAGGAAGAGCTGGAAAATTAGCCTTAAAGTACGAGCCAGAATGAACGAAAAGTGGGAAGGATGCTAAACAGCTGATGTTACACAGGCTTTAACTGTTCCACTGAGGTTCCATTTGCTGTGGTCTGTTCTGATTCCCTAAAAGCTGATACTGTTTCTTGTATTTCCAGCTGCTCTGACATTTCTGACTCGGCAGCCTTTTGCTCTGCTGGGGATATTTCAAGAGTAAGTCAAATTCATAACACTTAAGGACCAAAGGAAAAATAGGGAAGAGACTGCGTAATGTTTAAAGTTTCTGTAGTGGTTGGCTCTTCCACATTCTATCATAACAATTATAATCGGAAAGTGCCCAATACCCCTAGAAAGTTCAGATAGTGGCAACCACAGGATGACAACTATCCCCAACATCTTGTGCTTAGCACTGGAGCTCAGTGATGGCTTTTCAGTGAACACATGACCCAAGAAATGAATCAAAAATAAGACCGAGTTAATGTATGATTTACCTATTCATAAGTGTATCATCTCACTTCCAATTCATTCATTACTTTGTGTTTTTTAAAAGCTTTTTATTGTCTTAATATTACATCTATCCATGTTCATTAGCAACAGTCTTACAGGAAGGATAGTTCTGTTTCAATGTTTTGTCAGTCTCTTAATCCAAACACTTACATACATACATGCATGTGTTATTGAAACATGTATTATATGGTCTCTTCTGAAATTTGGTTTGTATACACCTTTGCAGCTGAATTGACAATTTTTTTCTTTTCTTTTCTTTTTTTCTTTTTTCTTTTTTCTTTTTCTTTATTTTTTTTTTTGAGACGGGTTGTCACTCTATAGCCCAGGCTGGTCCTGAACTCACTATGGAGCCTAGGCATAATAGAGACTCACCGCAATCCTCCTGCCTCAGCCTCCTGAGTACTGAGATTACAGGCGTGTGCTACCATGCTCGGCTTATGTGGTGCTGGGGAATGGAGCTCAGGGATTTAGAATTTACCTAAGTGCTTGCTAGGCAAGTGCTATAACCGCTGACCCATTCCTCCCGCACCAAAACTGACAGTTTCAGTCTGGTGTATTTGATCTGCTCCCCTCCACAATGAATTAATCTCAACAACTGACCAGATTCCGAGGGCTGCTGCACAGATCATACTTCTTTAACAGTTCCAAGAGAAAAGAAAAATTCTTCATTGGAAAAGGAGTCTCAGGCGCTATCAGTTAGGACTTAGGGCCCTGTCAGGGGATGCGAAGAGAGATAGAACACACACATGCACGAGGTGAGCGCTCCTGTGAGAGAGGGACAGAGCAGACGGATGGAGGGGGACTCGGTGGCTTCCTAAGCACGTTGTTCCTCGTCTCCCAACTTTTTGGTTTTCAGCCATTTCTCCAGTTACAAGCGATACCCTAATATTCTTCCAATAAATTACCCTTCTTGACAAAATAAGTTTTATCGATTTTCTGTCACTCGCAACTCAAATTGCTATGCCTCTCACAATGAATTACAACTCAAAGCACCAGCACCACTGAAAGTTTTCAGGTGGAAGTTTTATGTCCTCATTTTCCTTTCAAGTTCGGTGCAGATTCTTCTGCCGTACTCCCCATGGGTAGAGAGAGTTCTTTCGGCCTCTCGCTCCCTTTCTATTTGAACTACCTAAAGAAGAGCCGCCCAGG
Organism: Ctenodactylus gundi; assembly: GCA_004027205.1. Classification (NCBI taxonomy): domain Eukaryota; kingdom Metazoa; phylum Chordata; class Mammalia; order Rodentia; family Ctenodactylidae; genus Ctenodactylus; species Ctenodactylus gundi. Next base: position 222,569 of record PVKB01001877.1, read on the forward strand.
AGTAACATAGTAACATGGCAGATTGAACAAGCCATGGTGCTTGTTGTACTTATTTGTGAAATGCTCTCTCTCTCTCTCTTTCTCTCTTTCTGTCTCTCTCTCATTCATTATCTCTCTCTCATTCTAAGGACCAGTGTTTTGATTCCTTAAAAGAATCAACTTAGTCTTTTATTAATCTACTCTTTCCATATAGTTTTCTAACTTTCTTTTAGAGTTATTGATTAGCTGAGTTTTGGTTCACGAAATCTCTTTTGGGGAAGTCATCCCTCATACAGATAGGTCAAAGGGAAAAATTCAATGTGATTTAAAGGAACTTTCTGGATTTCTCTGTATTCCCTAATCCAGCTCTATTTAAAAAAATCCTTTTGCTTAGAAAGACATTAAATGTATGATATGATGGCAAACCAACAAAATACCATTTCTGGCAACACAAAGACATTAGAGATTTTTATTATCAATTTAACATATAAAGACACCAGAATATCTGGCATGTTATTCTGTGATTTTATCTATACTTCTCTTTTACTGGGAATCACATATTTCCTAATTGACCAGAAAAATAAAAACAAACTTTTTGGTAAATACTTTAGACTGTATATACTGTTGGGAATTAAATATAAGATACTAATATTGCCCTCTTTTTCTATAATTGCCAGTAGTAAAACATAATTCTGGAAGAAAAAAAAAATAAAGACATTGAGACAGTTCAAGTTCCTAGTTAACTTACAAAGGGAAGAAATGAAGATGGCCACTTTGAAATGTGGTTCTCCTGCATGTCAGATATCACTAAATAAATTTTTAAAAAAGGATTAAGAATTTCTCAACTTAGAATAATGAGGACGAAGGTGATCCTCGTTCCCCTCAACAACACGCATTCTCACACTTCTCAGGTCCCAAATCACACTTGTTCTTCCTCATCTATGAAATGCATGTTGACTATTGCACAATGACTTGACCATATGGCTTCTTCCTTCTCTGACTTATATTTCCACTTATTTTATTTATTTACTTATTATATAGTACACTATGTGGAAAAATCCTTTATAGCTCGACAGTATCTTAGACACTGGGCATACAATAGTGAATAGAACAGGTGAAATTTCTAACAATATAACGCTGGCCTTGTTCAATTTTAACTGAGAGAAATGTCCTTGGAAAGTAGCAACAAGCAATACCACTTTTTAGCGCTTTCAGAAAAGGCTCTTGCCAAGAACCTTTTCTTCCCTGTATGAATTAACATAATAAGATTGCAGTGTCTCTCTCGTTTATCCAGAAAAAGGCCAGACGCAAGACCTCCAGATTCTCACTCTTTGGTTTGCAAATGTTAGATAAAAAGCTTGAAGAAAACACCTGCTACCTTAAACTACCTGAAGTCTAGTTAAACTTTTCTTCTTCCCAAATCTTGTGACCTTAGATCTCCCCTCAGCCAAACCTATTGTACAATGCGTTCTTAAGTCTCATCCTGAGAATGGGCTGAGCTTAGAATAAAATAGTCTCAAATCCTGTTCTAGAAAAATAATCTTTTCATCCCAATCATTGATACTTAGTTTGTTTTACCCTTGTTTGTGCTTTGTAACATAATAATAATAATATTTTGACCAGCCTTTGGCAAGCATGCAGTTGCCATGAACAGAGTATTTTTAATTGAAATCAGTCGACTTCTTCTTGCTTATACTCTCCTAACTTAACTAGACTATTTTTTAACTTATCAGGACCTATATACAAGTAGACAAACCCGTTGCACATGATATGAACTTGTACAATATTGTATCCTGAACATCGTTACTAATGTCCTCCACAACTGAAGAAAGGTATTTAGTACACACACTAATACTACTGTTTCATCACTAATGGGTTGCATTTGCAATTGGAAGATAAAAAAGAATTCTGTTTCATGCAATAAAATTATCAAATGATGGTGGCTGACCATGAGAACCTTAATATTGAGAAATTTTATAACACAGTATGCATTCTCATGAAGAATTCATGCTTTGTGAAGTTGGTTAGTGTGTATAAGTTTTCAGGCAACTTACACATTCCATCCTCCAAAAGACTTCACTCTATTTTTTTATAATTCCTTTCTTAATTTCCAGAATCTTTACATATCCTTTTCTGTTTTTCATTTGACAAGAAACATGGGCTTTTCCTTCTTATTTGACCTTTAGTTTGCTTGAAAATAGTCCTTAGTCTAACAATAGTAATAGACTTGTTTTATATTCTCTTTGTGTCTTATACAGAGAAACACACACACCTACACATACACACACAATGTAATTCCTCTTAGCTCAGTCTTCATCTCTGTTTTTTGTCTTTTATTTTAATTCTTTGCATACATATTAGGTAATCGTTTCTCATTTAAATAACATAATGCTGTAGTGTTAAAAGAAAAAAGATTGCTTTGTATGCAAAATACAACTCTCATTTTTAGCAACTTATTTGAAATAGCTCTTTAATCACCATGAAAAAACACATTTATTTTTCACCTAAAATTTATAGTTTCTCAAAAGCATTAAGGTGGAAATCATGAATAAAAGTAGGTGCACAAAATGTTAAACTTCATTGTAAACCTTAAATTTTGCACGTATACATATCAATAAAATGGGAAAAAACCTGCTGATTTTTTTTTAAAAGTGCTGATTTAATTTTGGTTATTAAAATTGGGAATTAAACAAAACAGAAGTGGGGAAAAATGTTGCGGTAGGAATACAAAAAAAGAATGCAGAAAGTCAAAAGTTTTCCTGATCAGAATAAGAGCAAATGCTTAGGTCCACCCTTTAATAATTTTTTTTTACATTTTTGAACAATTTGAGCTCTGAATATAAACAATCATTCACTAAAAATGCATAAAGCTTTTATGCTTTTTGTCTAAATGTATTCTAAGATCACTGCCATGTCATGAATTATGAAACAGAGACTAAACGAGTGACAAGCTGAAACCCCCTGGTATATCATATTGTTTTTTCTTTAACACGGTTGAGAATGGATGCGTTGCCATCTTTCATCGGGGCTAACCTGTGTTTCCCTCGACCTCTGTCTTAATCTAAATCACACTTTCCTTCCATACGAAAAATGGGATGACAACAATATTATTATTTTTTTCTTTTTTGGTTTATAAAACATCTGAGAATAGGGAAGCATCTGCTGGTATCATGTAAACAGGCCAACAGAACTGGGCAAAGGAGAACATGGCTGGCATCACAGCCACATGAGCTTGCCTACCTCTTCGCCCGGGCCCTGCCCAGAGGTGCAGAGGACCCGGGACACTAGGTCTGGAAGCAATCTGTCGGGATGCTGGTGTGCAGCAGAAAACAGGGAACAGCTGCAGGGCACAGGGGTGGTACTACAGGTTGTGAAATGAGATATGGGCTCCTGTCAGAGTCATTAAGCTTTTCTGATAAATGAGCTGCAAATTAATTGCTGGTTCCACTAATTAATTTATTTGGGTTGCTGAAATCCTCAGGCCTGGCTGGAGTTGTTAGCGGAAACGAAGTGCTACTTCAACATAGGATACATGCATATTTTTTTCCTTTCCCAAAAAAGAATTTCGGGATTAGTGATTGGTGCGGTTTTTCAGAACCTATTCACAATGAAAATACGAAGCGATCAAAAATAATTTTGATGACTAGAAATATTTCAGCAGTGATTTTTGAAAACAGTTGAAAAAATCAATGTGCAGACCCTCATGGACAGGTAGAAGAATCCCCAAAATGCCATCCGCAGACCCAAGTGGAAGTGTAGTCATTGTTGTAAGCGGGTCAGTATGTATCTTGGGGGGAATGGAATCATGTAAATGTCAGGACTTGGTAGAGACTGTCAATGAGGGGACTCATCTGCTTCAGAAACAAGTCCTGGTGTTTATATACAAATACACGTACAGATATATCGCCTTAGTGACTTGTTCATTGCTGGGACAGAATACTCAACATCCACAATTAAAAGTGGGAAGATTTATTTTAGCTCACAGTCCATACCTGGCAGCTAGCAATGGTGGAAACACATGGTACAGGTGTAGGGAGGGAGCTCTTCACAGCATGGAGGACAGGAAGCCACGCAAGGGAGGACGGGTTGAAATATATAATGTGTGTGTGTGTGTGTGTGTGTTATGTGTGTATATGTATATATATGCATCTTTCCTTTGTAATGAGAATACGATCTTAATATATTATCTTAATAATATAAAGATATTGCTATCCAATACGCATCATAAAATGTCAAGTGGAGAAATAGAATAGAAATGAAACTGCCCTGAAAACCCACTTCCTCCCAGAAATAGCTAAAAGTTAACAGATTTCATTAAAGAGACATAAAATTGTTACTTACATACTTTATTACAAATATTTACTTATGCATATGGAATATGTACATGATGAACGTTTGCGTGTGTTGAACAGTATGTTTTTCTTTTTGCTCAACTTTTGGCATTTTCATTTTTTGCTTAATTGATTTAGTTATCTTATTTTGATGGCTTTATAACACCCTATTTATAGATGACAATGATATTTTCCATTAAAATCCATAAGTGTACTTTAGGCAATTTCCATCGTTTTACTGCTACCAATAATTTTTCATTGGTAATCTCATTCCAGAGTATCTTCAGATCCTTGTGTACTATCTCTGTTGAATGAACTGCTAGCTCCGAAGTACCACAAGTGCCACGAAGTGCCACAAGTACCCAGATTTTTAATTAGAAGATTGAGCAATTCATTAATTTTGTACTTACTAATTAAAAGACAGCAGTGGAAATAACAAAGCAAAAGCAACCAACATGGGAAAGATGTTTTGTAATGAAGATCAAATCTTTATCAAAAATAACTAGTTGTGGCAATTTTTCATGAACACTGACTTTCTTGAAGAATGTATATCTCATGGTCTATCACATACTCTGGAATGAATTCTGCACCATCATTTGAATATGGATATATGGTGTATTTAATAGATCAGATGCATGAACTCCAGGTAAATAACCATTAGTCATATTATTAGTGAGGTAGTAAAATTAAAATATATTTTAAAATTCTGAATTATTGACCATATTTTATTACAATTTAGTTAAAAATAAATGTTTCAATGAATATATCTACACTCAGCTCTAAAAATAGTAAGAAAAAGCTCTACATTTTCAAATTATTACATCCTGATGCTTATATCAAAATTAAAAATACTCTATCAAAAGGTAGGTACTAATACTTAAGCTTTTGGGCATCCTCACAGAGCAGAACAGTGCATGCTACAATACCAGCTGCCTGTCCTCACGCTCATGTGGTTTCCCATAGCTTCCTGTTCCCACCCTGTATTGTAAGGGAGCATGTACTAAATTGTGTGTCTTGAATATGTATTAGTTTCCCACAACAACCTGCAAAAATTGTAAGTCAAATCACCCCATGTTAAACGCCATCTGCAATACTGAAATAAGTTACTACCTTTGCAAAATAACCAGTAAGCATCATGGAAAAAAAATAAATGGAAAGACAAGTGTCCCTTCATTTCTTTCCAAGAGCTGTCAATCTATCATTCCCTCTGCTGGTCTGAACTTCTACCTTTCCGTTTATTGCAAACACAGTGCACTATAAAGACCAAGATCATGCCAGTAAGATGTGGATTCTTGGAACATTTTTCAATTGTGTTCAAGATTGATATAACCAGAGACGTATTTAACGCCGTATGTTTCATATGGACAGAGCCATCTTTGTCCTTCTTTTGTTCTCCATAACTATTTACTGGACTTCAGCCATCAAAACTCAAGTTGACTAATTATTCATAAGTCAGGAGGGGTGAATGGTTTTTTGGAAGATTTGCAAGTTGACTGCTCTATTCTCTAATCAAAGGCAGCTGGGTGAAATTTTCCCAGGGGACATGAACTCCTAAATTTTCCAAGGTAGCACCTGGAGATTCAGCCAATTAGCCTCTACATTTTTCAAGCAGGGCATTGTTTTGAATCTCAGCTGCAATTTAAACGATTTAAGACTCTATGTCCTTGCGCTGAAAGTTGATAAATGTGACAGAGTATCGGAAAGAATCTCTTGATCACAAAATGCTGACACTCTATAGCTTCCAGAAACAGATTTTCTTCTCCGATTGGCTCTGTGTATATCCCTAGGAGTTTTATTTACTTGACATATCTTCTCAGTTATGTGTTTTAAAATCTTTTATATGATAGAAAGTGGCACCATGCGGTAACTTGGAAAGCATACTTGAGCCCGGCTCAAGTTCAAACTTTGCAGATTATAGCGCCATAGCTTTGAATTAATCCTTCCAATCTCTCTGGATTTCTTGTTCTCACGTTGCTCTTGTGACTGCGATATAGGAAGAAAAGGTTCTTTTTTTAAATTCTTCCATATAAATATTTATCTTCTTACCTTGTAAATTGAGCTTAGGCAGGTAAAAAATTTTACCTAGATTTATTTATACATTTCTATTAAGAAATGACATTCTACTTCTTTTAATCAGGAGTGGGCATAATATACTTTAGATAATATTTGAGTTATACAATGCACATTTTTTTATTTTAGTACATGAAAAGTATCCAAATTTGAAACTAGTGATCTAATGTGTGACTTTTCTAAGTCCAACTCTTTAATGTCCACTGCTAATATTCAACATTTATGCAGCTTAATAAAATACCTATGCACATGACAAAAACTCTGCAACATTTCTTAGGTAATTTCAGAAGCCCTTAATTTACATGTTTCATATTTATTAATGCAGTCTATGAAGTGAGTGACCATTTTTTCCTCTGTTTTTCAGGTAAGAAAACGGAGGAATGAAATAACTTGAAAATGGAGCCAGGTTTTCAGGAAGTACATGCCAAGGTCCGGATCTATTTGCAGGCGGAATATTTCACAAGCCTCTGCCTTCAAATAGTGAGGACTATTGCCTATTATTTTTCATTGAATTTTAAGCAAATTCACAATGACATCATTTGTTAATGGAAGCATATTTTGGCAAATCTATTGGTGTTATAAATGTCTATTTGTCATCTATTTATATTAAGTGAGAAATGAAAATATCCTACTGCGTGTGGTGGAATATTTCTTTACCTTCAATACTCTGGGAGGCTGAGGCAGGGGGATTCTCAAGTTTACACACTACCCGGGCAACTTAGCCAATTAGCAAGAACCTGTCACATGATAAAACCAAAAAAGGCTGAATATGTAGCTTAGTGTAAAGGTCCTGGGGTCAATCCACAGTGCCACAAAAAAAAAAAAATCAATTGCCTTGTAGTAAGTTTTTTGTGCAAACATTTTCCTTGAAAGCCTATAAGAATACAATCATAATTCATTATTTTATCAAGACAGGATTTCTCAAAATATAATGTACAACATACTATTATTAATATATTATATAGAACTACCAGATCAAATAATTTCAGCTGTATCTGCCCCTAAAACAAAGACTATAGTATAAATTTTTCAAAAAATTATCAAAGACAAAGCTTTGAGAAGTCTGGAAACAGAAAATGTAATCCCACATTTTAAAAACTGGCTTCACTAGAAAACCTTTAGTAGACCAGTTCTCAGTGTTCTCTAGAATATATTTCAGAAAATTTTAATTTAAGGGACCCATCTTGGTGAGGAGATGTACGCATGCTCTGGTATGTGTGGTTTTGCTTCCATCCCCAACGTTTAGAAGTATATTTAGAAATATATACATTCCTTCTTTCTAGTTCATCTTTTAAACCAATAGCTACCATTATAACCCAGAATCTTTGAGATAATCACTAGTAAGCTATTATTTGTTGGGATGTTGCCTCATCAGAGGGGCGAACGCACGTGATCCAATGCTAGGAAATTGAGGGCCGTTTGATGACGTCAAGGCGTCCATTAGCAACCTGGTAAAGAAATTTTCTGAAGTAAATTGGCAGATATAGAAACCTAATAAAAACCTTCTTTGGATACTTTTTATTAAAAGATGAGAAACCCAAACTGCAGGCATTTTATAAAACAAAGTGAAACCGGAAGCTAGGGGGTGCAAGGCTGGGAGAGACCAACACTGCGGAGGGGAAGGGCTTGTAATGTGGATAGAACACCTACGTGTGCGAAATACTCAAGCTCATTGTGACCATTGTGTATTGCATACATATTAAAATAGGCAACAAAAGAATAAAGAAGTTGTGTATAGGCATAGGCAAGAATAGACCTCTAAAAACGCCTCATTTCTATCTCCAAAAATTAAACATATGAAATGTCCTTCACTCTTCAGGAATGCGGTACTGTTCTCCAAGAGACAGTGCTCAGGGTGTGGCTTCTGCGCACAAGAAATTCAATAAGTATTTGTTGAGTAAATGAGGAAAGAGGAATGGAAAAGTTTGTGAAGCTCAAATATAATACTGCTCAAGCAGCTACCCCAAGCGTCCACACCACAGAGCTAGCTGTCTTTATGCTCGCTCGGTATGGGACGGACTATTAATCTTTCAGTGTGATCTGCTGGTGGAGCTTTAGTCCCTATCCACAGCACCATCTCATTAAAGCAATCCCATTAGTATATAAAGCCTGACAGAAAAACTTAGACCTGTTGTTGTTTTGTAAAGGATCTTTGTAAGAGTACGCTGCTCCGGTCAAGGCATTTTTCTGTCTCCGCGTGACTGCTCTCCCTCACAGTACGGAGGTTATTCTTGAAATTATCTCTTTGATTTCAAGGGAACTATTTGTCCCAACTTTCTGAATGTTTCTTGTTTCTCCAAAGACCTTCCTACAGGAAACAAAGTTCCTTTTTTCCCATTGTCTATTTTCTTGGAGTCTTCTCTCTCGGTCTGTTCTGCTCTTTTGTTACCGTCATAATTTCTGTTTCTTCCTCAAAGTGGTTTACAAATATCTGCTTTAAGCTGGGCCTGGGATTTTAAAATTCCACATGTATTTTCTTTGTGAGCATCTCACTGAATGCGTAACTCCCAATCATCATAAACCTAGACCTACTTTAAGTCAGAATTGTAGTATACTGCCAGATGTCTGAAAATAACACGTCATTTTTTAACCTTGTACTTTTGTTCCTATTTATATATTACTCATGTTTTTTTTTATTTCGCTATTTAGAATTCACTGTCTTTTGTCAATTACGTATCAATATATTCTTACTTTCCTTTATAAAAATGTTCTTCCTGACGCATCAAACTCAAAACACTTCAATTGTTGATAAATTCAACTCTCAAATTTAGATCACTTACTTTCTAGGACCATGAGATATAAACACATAGTCTTCCATTTTAATCTTTTTTTCTCAACTTCCCCTAATTTCAGTTATTGTGTTAACTTCCGGTCTCCTTTCGATAGCCACACTTTCTTTCCTCGTATATAACTGCACACTGCCATGGCAACATAAATACAAAGTTGAAGACATTTTTAATTAGCTATTCACTCTCTATTTTAAGCCTCGAAGGTCTTCCAGGGCACAAACTTAGATTTATTCATGTTTATTCCCCCAACATCTGTAAGACATCGGAAGATAGGAAACATCTAACGAACACTGTTGACTCAATTAACACCTGATTAAACAAATACAACTCTGTTATTGCAGTATCTTGTTGCCAATGTTTGTGCTTTTTATATTTCAAATTCTGTTCCCTTTTTCATTCTCTGTACTTGTGTGTTATTACTTATCCTCCCTTGAACTCAATCGCGAAGTACTCAGAGATACGTAAAATGCCTCTTTCATGCCCTCGTAATTTGACATAGTTCGGGTGATAGTTTATTGTTCTCTTTCTTTTGTATGAACTCAAGGGGACTTGTCCAGTCCATCTTTTTCAAGTGTAATTGCAGCATTACTGGCTTACCGCTGTCAGATTCTCAATCAGAATTATAACAGTCCTATGAAAAACGCAAGAAAAACCCCGCTAAGGTTCATATATCCCCCAGGGAAACCAGCACGTCTTAATTTCAAATGTTCTGCCCTGGGCACGGAGAATAAAATTCAGAATATTTTATTTTTTAAAATTATGAATATTATTTATTTTTCCTATCATGATACCCCTTTATAAACATATAAAGCTAAAATACTAATATAGTAGCCTGTGTTCTTCAATGGTCCACTTTCTCTTCCATTTGAAATTTGTAACTGACAAAAGACACTTACAGTCTCACAAGTCAAACCAAAGCTCTGTGTCCTGTAGTTCTTCCATTCCTAAATATGTCTGCAATTGCTATTGTTTACTTTAAATATAGAATATTGTCTTGGCTCCTTTGCTCTTTGTTCAGATATGTCTGGTTGTTCTTCAAAGCTGAACTGAAAAACTAATTTCAGAAAAAAATGTTTTTCTTATTTTTTAGTATGCTTCAGTTTCTCTGAGGTTCTTTCTTGTCCTATTTCTATAATCTCATTGTGATATAACTGCTACTGGAATGTAAGTTTTTCTTTTTCTTCTTTGGTATTGATATACTGGATGATACTGAAGCCAAGGGGAGATTATATCTGTGATGGGGTTTCTTGCATGGGGCCCTGAATTTAGAGACAATAGAAAAAGGGACATATATACAGAAATTGTCAGTCTCCGCAGTAATTCTCGGCACTGAGACCAGAAGATAAACTTTATTGTGTATACCACCTGGGCTCTGCTGTTATGTCCTATGATCTTTGCGCCCAGGAAAATGACTTATTTATTCATTACATAAATTTTCTTGTCATCATTTTGGGGGAAATCCTCAACACACAATCTTTTCTCTGATATTCCTAAAATACTTTGATTAAAAAATCTTATTTTCTGATGACCAAGGATGTATATCATGATTCTTTTACAACCCTAGTCAAATTTTTATATCAAAAATCTCCTGAAACCAAAATTCCAATTTTTACTAAGTTCTGGTCTTTTCGTCTTTCCTCAGGAAGACTGTCAAAATTCTGCAACAGTGGTAGTCTTACAAGTTTGTGAAATTAGCAGATTCAGAAATAGCAGCAATAGATTTGAATTGCAGTAATTTAATTAGGGATAAGTAAGATGTTATCTTCTAGAATGTTAAAAATCTTAATTGGTAAAAATTTTGATGACATCTGGCCACACATTTGCATTGTTCGTAAACAAAATTCTGTCATATATTATATATATATAATCATTATTAGCTGACAGAATGATTAATGTGACTAAGAACTGATAAGAGAGAGAGAGTTTACTAGATTTATACTGTTTGATCAGTTGGCTTTCCAGTTTGCAGAAGCTATTTTATTTTGCTTAGATTTTAAAGATTTCAATTTATTTAAATCACATGAGTAAACCATTTCAGACTTTTTCTCAATAGTACTTCCAGTTGAGGTTAAATGGTTAATATGCATTTAAAATGTAATCAGGACCAACACTGATTCATTATCTGGCTCAATGGTTCATTGGTTTGCTCACTCGTTACACAGCCAAAAGCATCCTCACAGATCCAGGCTGCATTTGGTACCCGGAACAAATGACTAAACAAAGATTGAGTCTATATCAGCCTTATCTTTAAGCCAGGATGATTCATGAAACCATAAATTATATCTTTAAAACCCATTCGAAGCACACAGTATTAGAAATGAGTCCTTAGAATGCACTATTTATTTTGCCATAAAAAATATTCCACCTCCCTCTCTTTACTGCTGCTTCTCTTAGGAGATATCACTCAGTTATGATCAGCAAAGTAAACACAAGAAGATGATTGTGTAAGGATCCACTTATTTTGAGGAGATATTGAGAAATTCATGGAAGAGTTTGGGGTGTGAACTAGTCTTGTTATCAGTCATCAAAAGTCTTATCTGTAAGGGTCTTTAGCTCACAAAAATCTGGCCATTTATTAATGTGAATAGGAAACAGGTTTACTCTGAGCAAGCTTTGGGGAAGACAGAATAAATCTCCACGATTTCTCATCTCTCCAAGTAGCCCAAGTGAATAATAGACCTTTATAGAGTGTGTCAGAAGGGGAGGAGAGTCACAGAGGTCTTTGATCCAAGTTTACAAAATTTGGTGATCTCTTAAACGGAAGACTCCCATTCTTTTGCTGGCTGGGGATGGAGCTGTTGGATGAGTCGGTGAGGCCTCTAGCCACTGACATTTGAAACTCTTTAAGCCTGAGAATTTTCGCCAGGTCCCTACCTTACTATTGAGGGAAAGGAAGGTGTTTCCCGGAAGTTCAAGTATCGTATGCAGCGGCCAGGTGTTGAACTGGGGATACAAAATGACACACATCTTCACCTATAGAAAGTCCCTGGAAAATACAAAGTTTAGGCTTGAAAGTACCATGGTGTCCACATCAATTTCTGAGCGAACATAAAACCATTTAGGCTACCTTCGTACACTTTCACTTGTGTCTTGTCTTTCCAGTCTGGCTGTGTACAAATCAGTTCAAGCTATGAAATTGGACTCTCAGCCTCTGGGATACACTCTGACCTAAAACCAGTGACTCAATTCCTAGTTCTGGATCTTGTCCCCCCCCCCCCCCGCCCCATTTTAATGGTACGTATAAGCGCAAAATTTAAGGTTTACAATGAAGTTGAACATTTTGTGCACATACTTATCTTGTCAAGGTGACAAGGACTTTCCCACTCTCCTTTTATTTCCATCTAGCCAGAAAAAGGAGCAGAAAATCACAGTCATGTATAGAACGGAAATAACTACATATACTACAGTGCTATGGGATCGGGGACCACAGTGACATTTTCTCATTTTCCATTCTTAGTTTTCATGGAGGGTATCTTTTCAATCAGGTCACTTACCCCTTAGGGTAGAAGAGATCAGTGATTGATTGGAAATGACTCTGCCCAGACCATGCCTCAGCTATAGTATCTTCCTGCAAAGACTTTTGACAATGTAATACCAAGAGGCCCAGAGAAGATTCAGTCCCAGATCTTTGTCCATATGGAATGTCTTATGCTAACAAGGTTTACTATCTTGTAGACATTCTCCCAAAGCGTCCCATATTTCACTGTCCTGCATTAAATACAAAGACACCTTCTCATTGACTATTTCCTCCGGATTTTACAGCATAATTGTCTACTTACATTACATGACAAAACTTTTGTGATTAGAGAGGCTGGGTGGATTCCTAATTGTTATAGGCTCAAAGTAGGCCTATAACATATATGTTTACCCCGGCCCCAAATATGTTTGCCTTTCCCTTTAACACATCCAAATACAGTACACAAACATATTACCATGGTGTCAGTCATATTCTAACAAATACTAAGACTTTCTCTTTAATTCACCTGTTCACAGAAGTGCATGTAAAACATTCAATATGATTTCCATTTTGGGTTTTCCCTCTATTATTTACTCAAATCATCATATTTTGTTGCAGTTTAACCATATTTTATAAAGGAGGACTCATAAGTCCAGGATAATGTCTGACTTTTAAAAGCTCCAACAAAAATAACATAACAGGAATTTGATTCAGGTTGTAGATCCCTAGGTATTTCTAGAGCCCTGGAGGCATTTTAAAATGTGGAATATTTGTGCTCAAAGTTAAACATCTGTATTCATGTCCTGTATTTTATTCAATATGCTTAAAACTGTAGTGCTCACAGTTCTCAAATAAAAACACTTATGAATTCATCTGAAATTGCTAAACCTCTCACAAAGCAAATCTGAAAAGCATTTGTATATCGAGTATATTCATTTTTTGCCTTTAAGGAACCCAGTCTATATTTAAAGGCTGAATTATTTATTGTAACTTTGCTGTTTGGAACTAGGAATATTTCAAAATCAGTTGTATAAGTTGTTCTCAGTTAGCTGTGGAAATATTCAAGGCTAAACAAACCGTCCACTATTAACCACTGTTTGACTGACACATCCAAGTATTTAGATGCTCTTGAACTATAACAACTACATTTAGTAGAACTTCAAGTGTTAAGCAAATGGTTTGCAAATGCGTATGGGTTACTTGAGAAGTTTTCTACAAGACAAATCAAGAATGAGTCTCAGTATTACATGCCTATATGATATATTTTCCATATAACATAATTGTAAAAATTGAATCAAATAAAAATTTGGTTTTGAATGATTGTTTACATCCATATCTTCCCAAAAGACAATTCCTTTGGTCTGAGTGCATAATCTCCATGTAATATAAAAAAAACCTTGAACTGTATATATGTATCTTTGAAATAAGAATAGTTTCATAAAGAAGTGAAAACCAAAATACCACCAGGAGAGCCTGAACTCCAGTTATTGTGAATGTATCAAAAGTTTATTTTTGTCCAGACCAAGTCCAAGGTGAGATATAGGTGAAATAACTCCCCATGGCAACTCTCTTTCATGTAGAAGTTTAGTGTTGTACTATGATGGTGTATACAACCTGTATCAACTGACAAGCGTTGTATACTAGGTCTACTCAAGAAAGAAAGAAAACTTGGAGTGCTCTCATGTCTAGATTAAGACCTTAATGTGAAATGAAGAAAAGTATGGCTCAATTACTTTAAAAAAGTTGGTAATATGAGTGTATGATAAGAAAGAAGCTTGTCATGTCTCTCTAGCAGTTATTATGTGATCAAAGACCATTTATATAAAGTCACAGAGCTTCAGTTTTCTCATCTGCAACAGGAGAATTTTAGAAAGTACTCCAAAAGTTTATAATTGAACTAAATTAACATAATGGCCTAACACAAAAAATTTAAAGTGATAATTTTATTCTGTGTATTTCCCTATTCTTTAGTGATCCCAGAACAGTTTATGAATATATGCATTTATATGTAGTACTAGAGCTTGAACTCAGGACCTTCCCGCTGATCTACATCTCCATTTCTAAATTTTTTTGTTCTATTTTGTTTTGAGACAGGTTCTCACTAAGCCTCCAAGTTGCAAGCCAGCTTTGAACTTGCAGTTTTCTTGCCTCAGCTTCCCAAAGTACCAAGACTACAGGCATGTGCCATCATGACACCTCACTCCTGTATGTATGTATGTATGTATGTATTTTGAGATAAAGCCTTGTCCTGTAGTTCAGGTTGATCCTGATTTCACTATGTAGCCCAGGCTGCCCTAGAACTCAGGGCAAATCTGTAGCCACTGCCTTCTAAGGGTGGGAATCGCAGGGTTTCACAACCACACCCTGCTACTAGGTGGTTCTGGAGAACTGAACCTCAGGTCTTTAGCTTCCTAAGCAAGTGCTCTAATAATGAAGTTATTCCCATGTCCACACTCTGTATATTTCAAATCCAGCTTCCACTCGAGGTTTGCCATGCTGGTTTTCAGCCTTGCACTGACTTCTTGTTTTCTGTCCTCTTATTCCTCCCTTTTGGCATGGAGATGTATATCTTATCTTATGTTCGAAATGTTTGACTCCTGTTTGATTTTCAAAGGATCTCACAGCTAAGAGATTTCCTTGGGTCTCAGAGCACACTTCATTCTTGAACTTTTTAGCACAGATAAAACTCTTAAGACTGGGGTTCTGGTCAAGATGGCGGCTGAGTAACAGCACTGCACAAAGTCTCCTAACAACTCACTTAAAAAGTGAAGAAGATAGTTAGAAAAAGTGTGTTTGGTGTAGCTAGGAAAGAGAGAAGCATCCCCAGAAACTGAAAGGCGACCAGCGGGAGGCCAGAAACTCCGAAGGATCATCAAAACCAGAGGGGGAAAAGAAAATGCCGCAGTCCAGAAAGCCACAGCAGCCGGCTGCAAGCGCCTCTGGAGGAAAGCTTACAGGGACCTGAACGTCTGACTGAATGGAGCTGGAGAGGACAGAGCACACAACTGGAGAAGAGGCTGTGGGCGGGTCAGAAGCAGCCCACTCGAGGCAGCCCCGAGCTGCCGGCTACCACAGATCACAAGTAAGTTCTGGAGGCCAGACCTCAGCCCGAGGTAAGCGCGGATCTGGAGAAGTGGGAATCATTGGCTGTGGGCGGACCCAGCCTCAGAAGCACCAACCCGCAGGTGTGTGTACTACAAATGCAGCGTGTGCTCCCCCTAGAAAAGGTCCCGGGATCCCAGATCAGAAACGGGGCTCAACAGCCATCGCAGGCAGTGATGTCAGCAGGAGCCATTCTCTTTCCTGTGCACCACAGACAGTCAGAGGTAGCAGAACCATGGGGAAACGTGGTAACAAATCTTATACAAAAGATCTGACTCTCCAGGGCAGGGTGCAAGGGACGCTGAAATTGCAGAACCCAAAGAAAAGGACAAAAATGATGGTAACTTCTGGGCCCAGATAGTCAGTGAATTAAAGCAGTAATTAAAGCAGGAAATAAAACAGACAGCAGAACAGCTACATCGATACATAGATAAGCAAAAAGCAAGCCTTGAAAAGCAACTAGAGGAGACCAAAGAAGAAATATACCAGAAGATAATGAAGACAAAAGAAGAAATTTGAGAGGAACACAACAGAGATACAGAAAACTTGAATGCAGATATCCAGGAAATGAAAAACACACAGGTAATAATAAGCAACCACTTTAAACAACTTCAGAACAGTATGTCAGACCTAGAAAATAAAGTGACTAAGCTGCAACGTACAGGCCATGAAGAATACAAACTAAATAAAGAAAGCGAATCCTTACAACGACTGATAGATGATTCAAGGAGAAATAACCTCAGAATTATGGGAATCGAGGAGAAGACAGGACAAAACAAAAGGCTTAAAGGACATGTTTAATGAAATAATGGAAGAAAATTTCCCAAATCTAAGAAAAGAAATGAACATGGAACTATTACAGGCATATAGAGCACCAAACAACTTTGATCAGAAGAGATCCTCATCATGACACATCATAATCAAAATTCTAGAAACCCAACACGAAGAGAAAATACTAAAAGCGGTAAGAGAAAAACAGGTGACCTACAAAGATAAACCCATCAGGGTAATGGCAGTTTTTCAATCCAAAGTCTAAAAGCAAGGAGACCGTGGAGCAATGTCATCCAAGCACTAAAAAAACATAAATGCCAACCAAGACTGCTATATTCAGGAAATTTTTCTTTTAATTTAAAGGAAAAACTTAAAACTTTCCATGACAGAGACAGCTTAAAGGAATTTGCAGCCACTGAGCGAGTATTGCAGAAAATACTTAAAAGAAATTTGGGCAGTGAAAGGGAGACCAGCGACACCAATGACCCCAGAGAAAAAGTGACAACAGCTAGAGGAGAAGGAGCTGAGAAAAAAGTAGGTTAGTAATCAGTGAAATATAAGTAAATAAGATATGAAAGTTAGGAAATTCTGAAATAACTAGATTTGCCTTCATGTCTGTCGCTTTAAGTATGTTTATATGGTATAGATTTAAGTTTATTTAACGTAGCAATGCAATATAGTTTTAACTTTGTTTTGTTGTAGCAATTCACTTATTAGGTCACTAATGAAAGTTTATCCTAAGGAAACTGATTGATGTAAAGATAACCTTGTGAATGTACAAATATGTACCTTCCAGTATTCAGCTAAGGCAATTGAAATTTATTATTTTTTTTTCTTTCCCAAATTAACTATCCTTTTGAACTACATGCTTATAATTATTTTCTAGTGTGAACTGGTGGGTAAGGCCAGGTTTAACAATAACAACAAAGATGCAGGAAAATATGGAAAAAAATTTTTGGTGAATATCCCAATGAAGGGATTGGTTAGATTCAGAGAGGAGATATCAAGACTTGACTACTGTGAACCCACTAGAGGAATAGGAAGCTGGGGATAGAGTGGTTACTTGAATGAAATGACTTAGGCGTGGAAGATTAATATGTTAAACACCGTACGATTTCTCGGACTTGGAAAACCCAGAACACAGACATTCTTTGGAGCCATGTGAGGTGATAGCCGGAGCCGGGGGAAGGAACAGGGTGGGGGTGGGAGGGTAGAAGATGGGAAGGGATTGTGAAGTCGATGTGATACATAGATGTATGAAACACCCAAATTCATTGTAAATACTATGTATTACATTTGTATATTAATAAAAATAATGGGCAAAAACTCTTAAGACTTTGGCAACCCTCAGGAAAGGATTAAATGCATTCTGAAAGAGAATGTGAGTATTGGTCTTTTGAGTACCAGGGGTGGAATGTTATGATTTCAATGTGGAATGGTTCCCAAAAGCCTCATATATTTATATGTTCTAGAATACTTATGCATTCCATATACTCTTACGGGGAGTTGGGGGGCGGGGCTTGACCTGGAAAGGGTAGATCACAGGAGTCAGGTCTGGAAGGGGCAGAATACTGGGACATGACCTGGATGCACATAATCTAATTCCGTCTGTTCTTGCTTACTTCCTGTCCACTATCCCATAAACAGCTCATCTCCATCTAGGCTCTGCCCTGTGCTTCCTTTATTACTGGCCTCTCATGAATGGACTGAGACCTTCTGAAACTGTGAGCTAAACTTAACCTCTTGAAAAATTGATACATTGAGTCACAGAGTAGGGTCTAAAAGTCCTGAGAGTATGATAAGACTATAAACATCACCAGAATGCTTTTGTTTCTTTGCTTTGCTCCAAATTTTTGGAGTTCTAAAATCTTAACTTCAGGGCCCTGGGCTTCTCCTTCTTATATCGCGCTGATACCGATGGTAACTTTGGAGATGAAAGTTTTGTACCTGAACTTTGGCCCAGGCTATTTAAACTCACATGGATTTTATTTGCTGATCTTGCAGAAAGAGCATGATGAAATCTCACAGTGCCTTTTAACTGAAAGCGAGTTCTCGTGTTGAATATTCAAATTTCCCTTCATTGTGGCAGCTGACCAAATTGATACAACATCGTAAATAATAAAAGATAAGATCTTTCAAATTGCATTGAGGTAAAGGAAAGGAAAAAAAGTATTTAATGGTATCTATTTCCCATGGTAAATTAGAATTTCCTGGAAAACTTATATAAAATACATATTCATGAGTTTCACCCTAGACCTACTAAATATGATTCTCATAATGTGATGTCCATAGCACTGTATTTTTGATTAGTTCCTCAGTTGATTCTAATATAGGCAGACTGTCTGGCAGCAGTCTGAGGGTCACCATCAAATATATTCTATAAAATCTCATTTAGGCTCAAGTCATATATACATATGCATGTTTTTCCTCTAAAAATATCATTGTGATTTGTCACTAAACAAAGAGAAACATGAACTGTATCAGCTGAAGAAATTTAATAACAATTATCATCATTCTAAACCTGTTTTAGTTAATGAGAAATATCTAAACTGATTTTTTAAATATTTCATTAACATCCTGCCATACGCCTGCTTAAACTCAATGTTAAAACATATGTATATGATTTTAAATATTATTCCACAGCATGTTTAAAATTGAATTATTTTAAATATATTCAAAAACTTATAAAAAGAGATGCTATTAATACCTATTGTTGAGTTGGAAGTTATCATGTTTTTTTTTTCTGAAAAATGCTCTCTGGCTGATTATTTATTTGACTATATTGGCCTCCACCCAAGGTGTTTCAATTACATAACATATATCCAATTTTGAGTTCTTTGAAGAATTCTTAACTAAAATTGTGTTCCTTTCAGTTGTGCCTGCCAATGTTAAAAATTATCTACTCTTTCTATAAAACCCTAGAACAATCTCACAAATAAATGTCAGGCAGAAAGGGAATATCAGAACTCAAAAATGTTTTCAAATGCAGCATACAGACTCTCCCATAGATACCAAACGCTTTTATCCACTTCTACTCTCTACTTCAAAACACCCTAAAGGATTCTTCAAAATGTCTCTTCCTCAGAGCTATTATCAACAATAGCTTTCTTTGGAAAGGGTTTTGTGAGGTCCTACATGAGAGGATTTCCTGCAACTCCAAACACAGGAGTCTCTTGACCCATATCATGCCAATACGAGAATTCTCTTCAGAACTATTGGCAATTACTTTGCCTCATGAGGGAAAATATCTTTACATTTTTAGGATCTAACAATGCCTCACAGATTTAAAACCAGATGAGATTGGAGCATTTAGAATGGCCTGAAAAATATCAAGATGTGATAACAGAAGCAGAAGGTGAAATATCGAATGGTCTCTCTGATATAAGAAACTCAAATCACAATTATCTCAATGAACTTAAAGTGAAAAATAAAGGGAATGGGGGAGGGGGCTTGGGGGTGGGTTGGGAGAAGATGAAAAGGAGAGCGGGGAAGGTCTTGTCACCTTGATAAGATATGCATGTGCACAAAATTCTCAAGATCAATGTAAAACTTAAATTTTGCACTTATACATATCAATAAAATGGGAAAAATAAAAATAAAAAAGTGATGATTTGTGTATGTGCTGATTTCTCAAGCTAATTGTCGTTATTATATATCACAAGTATGAACTAATAAGAGGGAATAATCTTGGAAAATATAAAACAAGTGGAAATATACTAGCATACTTCATATCTTAATAACTTATAAGTAAGCTTTAAAAACTTTTTCTTTTTTCCCATTTTTTGGGTATATATATAATATATATATATATATTACATATATACCATATATGTATACTATATATATACTACATATATACTATATATGTATACAATGTAGTATACAATGGTTACAATAAGTTTTAGAATTTTCTGCACATATATATTGCAACATCATTAAAATTTCTTTCCCAACACCTTTTTGACCCTCCTGTCTCCTTACCCTGCTCTCCTGATTCCCAATAGCTCACCCACTGTATTCTCTAAACTACTGGTATTATGGTTTCTCTGGGAAAAATCATGTGATACTTAAATCTTCTGAGTGTGACTCGGCATGGTACTATCACATTGCGTTCATGTATCTACAAATGCCTCCGATCTATGTCTTTATGGAAGAGTAGCATTCCACTACGTACAAAATAACATATTTTGCATCCATTGGTTTGTTGAAAGATGTTTTGGCAACTTCATAATTTAGCCACTCTTAAGTTGTATTGGTATAAACATGGGTGTACACGTATCTCTGTTAGATGTTGCTTTTAACTCTTTTGGAATCATACCCAGAAGGGGTATCCCTGGATTGAACAAAGTAACTTGCTTTCAGCCTTTTGAGGAATCTTTATACTTACTTCCATTGTTGTTGTACTAGTTTGTAGTCCCAACAACAAAGGAAAAAATTTTCTTTTTCCTACAACATAGCCAGCAACAATTGCTGCCCAAATTCATTTATTTAGTTCTTTTTAAATTTATTTTCGAGACAGGGTCTTACTCTGTAGCCCAAGCTGATCTTGAACTCACTATGGAGCACAGGCTGGACTTGGATTTAAGGCAAATAGTCCTTCCTCAACCCCCTGAGTTCTGGGATTACAGAAGTGCACCACTGCACCTAGCTTTAAGCGGTGCTGGGGAATCAGACACTTTAACCACTGTGTCATTCACCTAGCCCCGTGATTTTCTTTAGCTTTTCCTTATCATGAAAATTTTTAATTTCCCACTCTAAATTGAAGGATATTTTTGCTGGATATAGCAATCTAGGTTGGCATGAATGTTCTTTTAGTACTAGGATGATCTCAATTTGCGATCTCCAGGACTTTAGGGTTGTGTTGAGAAGTTTGCAGTTATTAGGCTAGGTTTATCTTTGCAAGTCACTTTGAATTTTTCTCTGTGGTTTTTAATTTTCTCTTTGTGTTGAGTCTCTAGGATTTTAATTATAATGTGTTTTAGGGAGGTTCTCTTCTGGTTAAACTTAAAGCTGTTTTTTTTTAATGTAAGTTTTTCATGTTCTGGAGTTCACTTTCATACTTTCTATTAAGTTTTCTTTTATTTCTTGCACTGTCTTCTTTATTTCTTTGTATTTTCTTTATAACTCTGAAAGGTTTCATCTTTTAAGACTGTTAATTCTTTAATTATATTCACTTTGAGTTCCCTGACTGTCTCTTGTATTGTATATCTTGTATGACCTTTTGGGACATTAGGTCTACTTGCTTTGTTTCCTGTAGGTTTTGTTGCTTCAGAACCCAACGTATCAACTTATGGGGTGTCAGGTCTTTTGGCAGGTGATTTATTGCCTCGTTTCCCCAAAGTTCTATTGTTGTGAATTTTAGGTCTGGTAATGTAACTGCTATCTAATATATAGATTATTTTATCAGACTGTTTTTGCCTTTGGAGTTTCTGTGAGTTCATTTAGTTTGTGTTTTAGCACAATTACCCCCATGATTGATTTTCTTTGAACCTTTTTATAGGCTTCTTACTCTTCCACAATCTTGACTGAAAGCCCCCCAAGAACTCTTCTTAGGGTGTAGTTACTATCAAAAGTCTGCTTTTTTTCTCAATAATGACACTAAAAATTTATCTGTATAAAAATAGGATCGAACAACCTGATGAAACCCAAATCTAAATCAGAAGCATTGAATAGCTATGAGTTCAATGATAATTACTTAGGGCATCATTTGCATATCTGTGCATGCATGTTACAGTCTGCATACTCTGTCCCATTTATTTGTTGAAACAAAGTATTCAATGTGGTGGTTATAAGAGTGAAATTTTTGGTGAATGATTAAGTCGTGAGTGTGCAACCTATATGGTTGGAATTTGTGCCCTTATAAAAGACAACCCAGAGGGCTGGAGGAGTGGCTCAGTACAACCACTAAGTCAAGTGCTAAGTACCCAAGTTCGATTCCCTAGCACTACATAAGCTGGGTGTGGTGGCTCAATATTGGGGCTTTCAGGACTCTGGAGCCTCAGCATCACTGACCTTGGAGGAGTTCCTTCTCACAAAGAGCTGCTTGTAATTTAAGCCAGGTGTTGTTTTGCTTAAATACCGGAACTGCAGGTTTGAATAATCAAGAGGCTAAAAAACAACTGGGGTCTTCCATCCTCCTTCCTCTTCTCATTTCCTCTCCCTGGGCGGCACCCCCTCCTCCCCGGCTAGTTAAGGCCTTGCTGATTGGCCCAAGACAACTTCCTCAGTCTATTTAAGGCCCTGCACTTGCCAACTAAAGTGAGACGGCATCACTGAAAGGCCTCCCGGAGTGTGTTACCCTTACCCTGTCGTCCCATCCTCCTCGGCTGTTCCAGGGGTCCCCGTGGGACGGAGACCCCTCCAGCTCATGTCTATAATCTCAGCACTGGGGAGGCTGAGGTAGGAAGATTACCATGACTCCAAGGCCAGCCTGGCCTCCATAGTGAGATCTGTCTCAAAAAATAAAGACACATAGAGAAACAGGTCACCTGTTCCACCAGGTGAGGGCACATCGAATAGATGCCTCTCTATGAGGAAGAAACAAGCTCACGCCAGATACTGAATCAGCCTGCACATTGATCTTGGAAACCCCAGACTCAAGAGCTGTGAGAAATAAGGTTTTTACTGATCATAAACCGCTTCATTTATGGTATTTTTGTGAGATCAACCAAAATGGGCTAATATAACTGATTTTCATGTACATATACAGATATAAATCTTCAAGAATGCACATTATAACCTATACTTTGAGAACAGAGATAATTCAAGTATCAATTTTTTTAAAATTTCTTTTTAATCTAATAAGAAAAAGATTAAAGAAACTTTGTGTAAGTAATTTCACACACTGAAAAACTGTTTTCCACAGGCATTTATAGGACCAGAGTGTTCATTTTACAAAGCTTTGTCCAGTTATTCAATGTTCAGAGGAAGTTGTATAATAACGGAATAAAATTTCTTACATTTGTAACTCAGATTGTTTACCACACATTTTATTTAAACAGTAACTCAGAAATATTTCTACCTGTACTGAATTCCAACCATATAGGTTGCACACACATGATGTAATCATTCACTAAAGATTTCACTCTTATAACCATTACATTGAATACTATGTTTCAACAAATAAATGGGGAAGAGTATTCAGACTATAAACTGTATCCACAGACGTGCAATGTACCTGAAATAATCGAGTGGTCAGATAAGCAAACTATCAAATATCATTTAATAAGCTAGATTGCATATGTTATCTACTACCATTCATTAATTGAGTTGGATGTTTAATTGTTCCTATTACTTTATTGATCTGCTCAATCATGTGTAATTGATGAGACACAATACAATTGGGCTTGGTATGGCCATGTCGTTAACTTTGGAATCATTATCTCCAAATTTTTAAAACAGAAAGTGAAGCAGAAATCACCCCATTTTGGAAGTGACTCTCCACTTGCTCTATATCCTTGATGCAATTCCTCTTCGTTGATTTTCTACTACTCACAACAGGTCTACATTTATCAGATGAATC
Source organism: Ctenodactylus gundi (assembly GCA_004027205.1). Lineage (NCBI taxonomy): Eukaryota > Metazoa > Chordata > Mammalia > Rodentia > Ctenodactylidae > Ctenodactylus > Ctenodactylus gundi. The sequence goes on from PVKB01001877.1 coordinate 246,590, forward strand.
ATTCTGTGGAACACTAAGCTTTTACCCACAACCCTTCACCCACAGTCTTGGACGCAACCCCAGTGAACTCACTGGTTCACAAAATTGAATTTTGGTGCAATCACTACTTTGGCCTCTCTGTTGCGCCCTTTCTGGGGAGAATGCACATTGATGTTGCCATTTCTCAAAGAAAAGCTTTTTCCTGTGTTTTGTGGCATGAAACAGGACAAAAAATGTCTTGTTGATATATTATTTTATGTTTCATTCATTCTCAATTTTTAATTAATTTCCCAATTTTTAGCTTTCATTGAACGAGAATCTTTCAGGTAGTTAGTTGCAAATGGATTTCAGAAAGTTTTATGTTATTTTGTTTCACTTCTCAATTAAATATTTCTGGAAACTTAACAAGCTGTGATTTGTACTTTTTGAAATTAAGTCACTACCTTACCAATATTTAACAAATGCCTGAATTTCTTATTTAATTTTGAATCTGAAAGTGCTCCTTGCTGATCTAATATGTTCATTGGTTAAGACAATTTTTTAAAATATAGCTTTCAGTTTAAAATACGTCAAAAATGTCACAAAATTAATTGCTTTGGTTTTTATTCTACTAAGTGAGAACTTGGTATTTTGTTTCTCTTTGCAGCTGAAAACAAATTTTAAACTTCACTTTTAGTGCTGGCTGGTTATTTTAAAAATATATTTCAGATACATTTTATTTATTTATTTATTTATTTATTTATTTGAGACAGGATCTTTCTTTCTATAGACCCAGCAGGTCCTGTACTCTCTATGAAACTCAGAGCAGCCTCAAATTCACATTAAATTTTCCTGCCTCAGTTTCCTGATTCCTGGGATCACAGACTTTTGCTGCCATACCTGGGTTGACTACTTATTAATATACTTAAAAGTAGACATTAATTGAAATGAGAATTTGACACCCTCATTAATATTGAGAATAAAATATGCAACCTATTTCAACACCAAAGAGGAAGACTAATATTCTAAAGTGTTATTTGAAATTAATATATTTTAAATAATTTTATAAATTTTGATAGGCGTGTGCAATAAATTTCAGAACAAAAATAATACACTTGAAGGTTACATATACCTAATCAAAATGTACTTAAAAACCTCTGCCTTTGAAATTTAAATAAAAATGATGTTAATATTGATATTATTTGACTTTGCTTCTATAGCAAGTTTCCCTAACCAATGATATTTCTATGAAACACAGTTCTGACTTACAGTAATAAAAGTCTCATGAAGTCATTTGCCTCAGAATATTTTTATGTTCTGAGAAGTTAGTATACATATTTTGCACCTTACTAGGTAAATTATTTTAAAATATAAACAATTATTCTCTTTTAAATAGCCACTTTGTCATCATATATTAAAAATATTATCACATGAAGCTAGGCATTTTTGTGTCCTCTCTGACTACCAGAATCTTCTATGTCCGTGTTTACTTTTATTAAATAAAGTACCTTCTCAACACCACAACAAAAATAGTTTTATAGTTGAAAACTGGCAAAGGCAGCACCATCTGAGATCTCTTTCATTTGAACTAGGAAAATGTCACAAACTCTCATCCATGAAATGTATTGAGCACACGTGACCAACATTTTTGGGTTCATTTTGGCAGTACTTGATATTAAAACCAGGGCCTTTGCACTGACTATATTCCTAGTTCCTCCTTCTCCTCCTCCTCCTCCTCCTCCTCATCTTCCTCCCCTGTATATTGTGTTCGGTTCAAGCTCACACCTGTTACATTCTTATTATTTATTATAGCACTGTGTTTCTGTGCTGAGAACTTACTACAGCAGAAACCACAGTATCTTTTCCGAGACACCAAGTGTAAAGATATTTAAGTTTGTAATGAAATTCTCAAGTGTGGATGAAATTTGAAAATGAAAAATCTTAAAGAAAACAATTCACAATAAGGTTAAAAGAAGAGTTGATCATGTTTATGTGCTGGGTCAGAGTTTCTGTGGGGCAGGGTGTGTTGTAAGGGGAATCCTTTCCTGAGCAAATGGCTTAGTGGTCATGGTGTAAGGATAGAGTGGGGCCATTGGAAATTCTGAATGCTTTCATGGGTAAGTTTGAATTTGGCATTTTATTTAAGATATTGGTAGTAGAGAATTGTTGGAATGTTTGGGGGTGGAAACTGAGAAGAATAAATCACTTTCTTCAAATTAGTAGTCTGGGGCTGGAGGAATAGCTCAGGGTTAAAGCACATGCCCAGTAAGCACTAAGTACCTAAATTTGATTTTCAGCACCAGGTAAACTGGGCATGGTGGCTCAGGCCTGTGATCCCAGCACACGTGGAGAGGCTGAGACAGGAGGATTGCCTGGAGTCCAAAGCTGGCCTGTGCTACCCAGTGAGTTCAGGACCAGCCTGGACTAGATAGTGAAACCCTGTCTCAAAAAAAAAAAAAAAAAAAAAAAATAGTCTAGACAAGAAAGAGCAATACATTTTAATAGCAATATTGATATAGGAAAAAACAAATGTGAGGCCAGAGGAGGGACAATAAATTCTTCACCAGGGTATTGGTTTAGAGGAAAAAAACGACACAAAATAAAAAGGCTAATTTCTTAGAGTTATTTTTAAAAATTTCAACTTATTTTCTTATGACATTTGCATATCCATCCTTCAGACTTGCGAATGCTTTCTTTTTGTTCAAGTGGCAAGAAAGAAACCATACACGACCCAAGCAATGTAGTGTTTGCTCTGATTTCATCAACACGGATATATACAGTGTGCTTATGACTTGCACAATGAACAAAGACCTCAGGAAACGGTTGTCTCTGTCTTGATCTCAGTGCACGCTGCCACATGAGGGATTCAAAATGCTCCTTCCTTCCCCACGCGAAAGGAATTCCATTAAAACTCAAGTTCAGAAGGAAAGGCTGGGCTATCAACTTACCACAGGCAGCTTTGGCCAGCGTTTTCATCTGTATATGCATTTCAATCAATTTCAAATCAAAGAGACAATAAAGCAAAACTCTTCCAGCTGACAATTTGCCTCTGCAGTGATGGGTGCCCTCTCTGAGGCTTACAGTTCACAGTTTCATAATAACGGATGATTTTAGCACCTTGCCTCTCTCTCTATATTTTTCTAACGCTTTCAGAAATTTCATTAGAGTTGTTTTTATAGGATGACAATTAGAATGAAATGAAAAGCTCAAGACAGTGTGTGAAACTTAAGAAGAAAGGAAACGTAATCTAACTTTGGGGAAAACTGATTTTTAGAAATTCTTCATCTTTCTGACATCTTAATTTGTTCTCAACTAAAAAAAAAAAATGCCAAGTAATTTTTGAACCTTTTAAGTTTTCCGCAAAGTCTTTGCAGAAACTGCATTCTCTACCGCATTATGTTTGAGAGAGCTATTCTCCGCTACCAGCACGCCACCGTTCACAAAACACCACTCTACCAAATAGCAAGACTTTATTGATTTACCCAAAATAGCTTTCATGTGGACTTACCTATTTCAGTAATCAAATTCCACTGCGATGTTACAAAATTAATTAAAATTACGTCTGAGCTCTATTGTATGTTTTCCAGGTTTTGTTTGTTTCATTTTAATTTATATTGACAGAGAAAAAAATCTCATTATAATGCTATTGTGTTTGTAAAGATTTGGTTTAGTGTAATCTGTTTTGAAATAGATTATAGTCTAACAGACGCGGTGTTTTCTCCAAGTAGCAGGTGTTTTTTACATTAAAAATATACGTTAAAAGATACATTTGCTATTTCTGGAATCCAAGTGTCTAACATAGGGCAAAATCTTGTCTATGCGTACAGGCTGGCATCACAGGGACAACAACGGGAAGGCACTGATCATCATCAATTAGTACATACGAACATCACTTTTTGTTGGCATAACTCACAGCCGTCACATTTTGGGACAATGATAGGGCCAAATACGCACTCTCTATTTGTTTGTTTATTTTTCCACTTAGTTACAACTACTTCTAGAGCTCAGATCACTCTTCGATTCAATGAGCCATTCTGGCTGCCAGTTTCCGTGAGTGTTTTTCTAATTACAAGTGGTAGAATAGAAAATAAAACTTGGGAAACCAAGGGACATTCATTGGCTCTTCTTTGAACAAATCCCAGCAATCAAGTTGTTTAAAGTGCAGTTCTGAAAGTGAAGTCAGTAAAGCCCCAGGGTAGCGTTGTCTTCAGGACTCAGTTCTCCTACGTTCTAAGATCTTCATTATTTAGACCGTTTATTTTTTGAGGGCAGGAAAGTGGGTATATATTATACAGTTTAGCACTTTGTGAAGAAAACATACATCTTCATTTCTACACTGATATCACCTTTAGGAAAACGACCTCCTTAACTTAGAGAGATACATATAGATAGGCAGAGGAAAAACAATACTATTTTTGAAAAGCAACTTGAATCTGCATTATTCCATGGTAACTTCCGACAGTAGCTATCTCTCAAGAGACCAAAGAATTTATGTACAAGTATCAAGTACAACTAGCTTGTGTAATCTGCCAGATTCAGAATCAAGCACTGTGTCTGTGGGCGACTAGTTTTGATAACATGAGAGAATGCTAAGACTACTCAATCATCGTCCAAGACGTCAAAAAGATGTAAACTCACATTGCCCTCAAACAGGAAAACACTTAGCAAGTATTTGCAAACTGCTTGCAGTGTACAGGCACTTGGCTTAACGCAAGAAAGATAATGCTATAAATAGAGAAAGAATAGGTGTAAAAAATAGAACTTTGGATTTTCTTTGGCTCTTTAGAATGTGTCCAAGAGAGTCTCCTACTCCCAGAACGTGTGTGTGTGTGTGTGTGTGTGTGTGTGTGTGTGTGTGATCCTCCTCTGGGAGTTATCAACGATGCCTTTATCACTCAATTCAGTTACCGCTTTCTGACTCTCCCTGTGCATTCCCTGGCATCCCTGCCTCCATTTTTCTAACAGCTTCGTAGCATGTTCATGTTTAAAACCTTCTTGAAACTTGATTGAATCGGATTCTTTTTTCCTAAGTACCAAAATCAGTGTATCTAGAATTGAACTGGGTTTCCCTTCTTACACCTCAAGTCGATCTTCTATTAATAGCTCTGTATTAGCCACAAACTAAAACCCTCATTGTTTTCTTTGAATTATACTTTGTTTTTCTGAGTTTATTATTTCTGAGTAAAAAGAGAAGGGCCGCTGATAGTGCTAGGTTGTGACTCATACCTTCTCAAAGCCAGAACCTATGGAAACTTCAGGAATGCTTCTCCCTTTCACTTGCCTCACGCTCAATAAAATTTTTACTTTCTGCTGGAATTTTTTATTATTAAAATTAGTAGTAGTAGAACGTATGTTTCTTTCAATAGTACAACTCATAAAAGGACGATTTTTATATGTTTTATTTTTGTTTTTGACTCAGGATATCTGTCATTAGCCCAGGCTGGCCTTCTGCTCACAACAATCCTTCTGCCTCAGCATCCTGAATGCTGGAATTACAGCTGCACGTCACCACATCCATTATTTGTGGTATTGGGGAATCAAACTGAGGACCTTGTGCTTGTTAGGTAAGCACTCTACCCGTTATGCTACTCCTCCAGCCTGTGAAAAGAAGCTTGGACCAAAGATCAGTGGAGACATTTAAATTTATATATTATAATCCATGTAGCCAAGAATTTTGAACAACAGTCCTAGGGTTCAGAGTTATCTCTTCAATTACTTAAGATTGCTTAAAGGTAAATGAACACACTTCTAAAGCAACTCACAGTAGCTTTCTCTAACTTATGCATTCACTCTTGTTGATATACTAATTTTTCTACATGTGAAAGTTGTCTTTTTGGGGAACAGTTCTGTTTTCCACTAAATTCAACAATGATTTTCTTTCTCTCGGTCATTCTTTTGTTAATTTAATCATTTTATGCTCACTTCACTGTTTTTCTTCATAGTACACTATGTATTGTAACACTGGCCTCATATGAACTCTGACAAGAATTTACAATGAATATCTAAATTTAAGGAGAAAAAACCTCAAAATTTAAAAGTTGTGTTGTCACTAATCTTTCTCAAAATATTCTTTCTTAACTCAATTCAGTCATCCCATCATTCTTGCCAATTTTGGAAGCATTTATGGTAGTTTCTTTTAAGAGTGCTTTCAGTTGGATGTGATTTTATTTAGAAAAAGTAAAATCTTGAATGCCAGTGTCAATGCGATCTACTGCACTATCAGGCTTATAAAAACATGACAGTATGCCCTCATCCGTCTTCTTCACCAGACCTGGCATCATACAACTTTTAGCCCTTCCCCAAAGTCAAAATAACCATGGTAGATCAACAGTTTGAATCCATCTACAATATCAAGGCAATCAAGACATGGTAGATAAATCCATTGAAAAGGGCTTCCAGAATTGCTTCAAAACAAGGCAAGATTGATGGAGCGAGCACATTTGAGGAGAAGAGGAGAATTTCAAGGGGAATCACAGGCAATACATCTTTTTGAAGAATTATTTTGTTAATTTAAGACTTAACCATTTACTGATCACACTTTAAACGCAAATAAATTGCAAGTCTTTTAACTCACGTTTATCACATTTTTGTAACATTTTTCTCTGAAATCATAGTTAAATTTGAAATGTCTCAGATTTTGTACCTCTAGAAGTTGCTAAGAAATACTTTTAGAGTCAATTCAATATAAATAGAAATGATTACGATTATGCTAAATGATAAAAATCTGAAAATCCTCACTGAAAACTATGTGTGTACCAGGCTCTGTGCTACATATGAGCTAAATCATTTAATCTTCATAAGTATCCCATGAGACAAATTATCTCATGATACCTTACAAAGCTAAATTGTAGAAGAATGTGGATTTGAACCTAGGTGTTTCATCTCCAGATTCAATCCAGGTTCCACTGCTGAGTGTTCACATGCTAAGCACACAGTGAGCAACATTTTCAATTGTTAATATCTCTTCAACAAATAAATAGCATCTTTAGCTTAAGAAAAATACATATTTCTCCAGTCACATAGAAATTCTGACAGGATGAGATTTAAACTCAATCATGTCTAAATCTAAAAATCTGGGTTCTTAATAGCTATGCTGTATTTTATGTGCATGAGCTATTACAATAACAATAGGAACAATTTGTGAAAAGGTAAAAATCATGAACAATGAATGCTAACATATCATTTAAAAGGTACACAGCAGTATGAAATTTTAAAATTATTTTCTTTATACTATTTTCCCAAAAGTACAACCTTCATTTTTATTGTTTTCATTAGAATTATGCTAGTACGTGGTGTTTTTGGTCTACCAAATCTCCTACATCTTTCTGTGCGTTTGGTTAGAAGTGTTATGAAAATCACTTGTGACTTGGGACTTGGAGGCCTTCGAATCATGGCAAGTATCATAGTAATGAGAACCTGGTGGAGCTCACCACAAGAGTAAAATCCCTCCTGCTGTCATCCTCTCTCCCATAGTTCCACTAACAGTCTTCTCTTCTTAACTCCTAATTATGTAAAATAGGCTCTATATTACAAAAGAAATAAAAGACACTAGAGATTCATCCAGGTGCCATTTTGTGCCTAGATGATGTTTGGTTTAAAATTAAATTACAGAATGACAGAATAAAGTTATCAAGTCCTAGTTTCCAGAGTTTGTAAATGCTATCTTATTTTGATAAGCAAGCTTTCTCACATGTAGGCAAGAATCTTAAAGAAATTAACCATCAGCTCTCTGGAAGGAGGTAATTTGAAAATTCAAGTAGAATTTGGAGTGAGTTGGTCTCAAGCCAGAGAGTAACAGAAACCACAAGGAGTTGTGAAAGACTACATGAATTCTCCCTAAGTGCTTGTTCTGTGGGGGAGTGTGACTTTCCTGAGAACTTGGTTTTGAATTTCTGGCTGGAAGAACAAGGAGAAAATAAATTTCTGTTTGTGAAGTCTCCAAGTTGGAATAGTTTGTTTCAATGGCGTCAGGAAATTAACACCATGATTTAGTTATCACCTAGACAGAGAAGGCAGAGATGAGACGAACCAGCAGCTGCCAAGATGGGTGTTAAAGTAAACGTTCCAATGGGACTTCTCTGTTTACTGCCGTTTGGGTGTGGGATTCTATACATCTATCTGGGTTTCAAGAAAACAGGTGAAAACCTCCCAAGCTTGTTAATGGGACACATCGCTTATCTTAGCAGATCTTGTGTTCGTGGCTGGCATGTGCTTGCTGGGTGGAATCTCGCTGCTGTTCCAGGCTTTAGAATTTTGAATTGAATATGAAAATACACCTTGGACTTGGAGAAGTTATCACACATTGCTGAGGCAACTTGTTGTGTAAAGTAGGATTTGTTGTAACAAAAAGACATTGGGGAAGTAATTGTCCTGGCCAAGGAAACCTCGCCACCTACCTAGGGAGCCTCCTTTTATGAACTTTTGGGTTTTTTCATCTCCTGATTGGTGTTTTCATGCAGGCCAGTGATTTATGCAGCCTGCGGGGGACCAGTTGGTTAAGTGGTGATAAGAGTCTGTGACTATAGCTTAATTCCTCCTCCCCTCTTTGTTCTTTCACGGAAGCAAAGCCTTCAAATGTTGCCCACCCGAATTTAAACAGAGAGCAGGGAGAAGAAAGAAGCTTCTGGTCAGTTGCTGTCTCGGGGCCCTCAACTAATGTCACTTTCCCAATTAGATTTTACCTCCTGGTCTACCTTACCCATCGCCTCACCTTTCCCAGCACTTGTCAACGAGGTGATTAGAAGCCAACAATTATGAGAGACATGAACTAGGATGATTATGGGATGTAAAAATCAGCTCAGAGTTTCTTGAGAGACATACTGGTAGGACTCAGGTATTTATAGGTGACACACTGAACAAGTACGTGGGAGAAAGTGGGGAAAAAGCGAAGATTTTACTTTTATCTGACAACAGCTGACATATTTCCCTTGTGTTTTGCAAGCTCATTTGTTTTCCCAGGGATGATGCAAATTAATAAACACAAAAGACCTAAGAACCCCCTCCCAGCATTTTAAAATTCTTACAACGTTTGGAACAGGACAGCTTAAGTCAGATTTAATTCTTTCCGTTCTGTAGCAACCTTGAATGAAGCCTTGTTTTTCAGTTTAACATTGGTGTGACTTTTGTTCTCACACAATATAGAAAGACACCAGCTGATTTGTTTGTTCAAATGACTGTAAGTATTTCATAATGATCAGGAAGAACAATTAGACTTGAAGTATTTATAATTTTAAATTTTTACTGAATATACTAGTCCCATCTTAAAAGTTCCATTTAAGACTCTGCTTATATTAAAATATTGGTTTATTAAAAGGTTAATATTAATATCTATTAACTCATTAATTCCATCATTTAGTTAATTATTTTTTACTTCATTTAGTGTTTATTTTTAAAAATCTCCAATTTAGATTGGTCATGATGGGATGCTTTTTGGTAAGCAATCAACTATCACTTTTTAATTTTTTAATTGAAACACTGCTTTATTATTTGGAAGTTGTAATTTGAACAATATTGTATGTGAATATTAACTCTAATAGTATTTTTAATTTCTCAATGGAACACATGTTTAATAAGGCACACACTATATTTAAAAACAGTGGGAACTGGCTTAACTGTCTCAGGAACAGGAAAGATACAAAACAGATGTTTCACATAATACAGTATAGAAATTTTTCAAGTTCTGTGGAAGTAGTATCTGTATCTACTAATCTTTGACATATTTTAACATTATAGTTCTTTAAAAGTACATTTGAAATACGAACATAAGCCCAGGCAGTGCATACATGTAATCTCATCCTTCTGGGAGGCTGAGTCAAGAAGATCTCCAGTTCTAATAGAATCGAGATAACTCAGTGAACTAACAAGATCCTATCTAAAAATTTAAAACACAGATAGATAGATAGATTTTTTTAAAAGAGGGGGATTGGAATTACAGTTCAGTGCAAAGGCCCTATGTTTGATCCAGTACCACAAAATAAACAAATAAATGAAATATTTAGAGAATATTGATGTAAAACATTACTTTTGCCTCAAAAAGAATAAGAGATAATTTATTCTGAAACCAAATATGAGTGATCATGGCCTGGGAATAAGGATTCAGTTTTCCCTAGATACTACATTCCAATACGATAGCAGTTACGTGAAATTATTTGTAATTGAAGAACAGAAAAAAAAAAGTCTTAAATCAAAGCACTTTTTAAATCCATTGGTTGGAGCATCAGGTAGGCAAGTCACCCAAAGTGGAGGAAAGTGTGCTATAGGCCTCTAAGACTACCTGAGGACATTCTTAGCTCTCAGATTGGTGGAAATTTAGGGGATGATCTGCTTTTCCATTTAAAAAAGGATTGCTTAGTATTTAAAGGAATGTACATATCAAAGGATTTTTTCAGAAAACATTAAGCCTGAAACAGAGGAGAGGACAATGGATGTAGCCATTATAAAAGGCCAAGATAGCCCCTGATGTATGTGGCTATGGAAAACATCCCAACCTTTCCACAAGTCCCTGGGACTCCAATTAGCTGATCACAGCATGGTGATTGTGAGGCTCTTTTAACGGAAGTTCAGTTCTCAAGAGAATAGGCACAAACTCTACATAAGGAAAGGATATTATCCAAGATACCAGAGTGTCAGGACCTTGGATGATCAAACTTTATTTTTCAATGCTTTGATGACTTCATTAAGCTCCTCTATAACTAATGGAGTCCCAAAGTCATCTGCCTAGATTTTATTACATTTTAATTCTTTCTCTCATACTATTACATTTTAATTGCAATCTCTTTTTGACTATTAGTTTGCTTACTCATCAGTTCACTAATTTTTAATCTTCTTTTAGCTTGTCGCTAATATTTTTGCACTGTTTGGAAACTTACACAACTACAACTGAATGCAGATTGTTAAAGCCAGATCATTTTTCACAGTGCCCTGCACTGTGGAAGTGTATGCTGCTTTGTGATTAACCAGCTGCCACGTTTCAGCCCAGAGGCAGCTAAACTTCTGTGAGGACTAAGATGATCCCTGTTTATGTGACTTGTAATCAATTTGTAATTTTGGTTGAGTACAATGGGGCATTTGCATGAAAGGGCCAGATGAGGCACTATTGTGCCTCCGGGCTGGGATTTGCAGTCAGTCCTCTGCCTGCTTTTTGCCTGCAGGAAATACAAATGATGGTATTTCGTTCAGCAGCAGAAGTTAAACTGCAGGAAATCTTATTCATGCAGTTTTAGTTTACGACCATAACACTCAAAATGACAGTCATGATTAATCAATCCCATCGTGATTGGCCTTTTCAATCCATGGTTCTGAGTTCAGTTCTTTACAAAGTATTTCTAAAAAGACTGAAAAAGTACCTTATATTAAATGGCATATGGATGTTTAATTCTCAAAAAAGCATGTTTGATATCCTTATGTCTGCAACTAAAATAAGACCAAACTCTTTACACTATCATCACACTTACGAATTATGACTATGTAGTCCTTTAATATCTTGAAGCCTCAGTTTTCTCAAATGCAACATGAAATAAATAGAAATGCCCAATCTAAATCCCTGGATTTGTAGCCCTCAAGTGACAAAATACGGCTATAAACTATAAAAACAGTGCAGATAGTGGTAGTTCTGTGAGTATGGCTAAATTAAGACCAAGTCTAAATGAAAAATGTGATTAACCCCCTTTTAAGCCAATGAGAAATAACTCATGCTTTAAAATGCATAAATTATAACTCAAAGCTAAAGTTATCTTTTTATATCAATGCTGATTCTATACATGCTGGAATATCTACTTCAGTAAAAGCAGAACGAGTCAATCACAGAAGACAATTCTTTAGATGAGGTGTTGGGCTCCTCTGAATTATTAAACTCTGATGTTTATCTAATCCTATTTGTGCGTGTACAAGCATGTGCCGATATGTGAGTGTGTCTTAAAATAGGGATTTTTAAGTATACCTCTAATATAGTCAACTGCCCTACATCTGGGAAGTTAATAACTCACTTAGTGCAGGTTTTCAGTGTAGGAAATCTTAGTGTTCATATACAGAATTTATTAATCACTTGCTTTATATTAGTTATTTTTAAAAATTATGTTCTAACCTCTCTTTGAATTTTTCCACTGACCAAATATCGGCTTTTTTGTATAGTAATTGCTGTACTTACTTGCAATTTGTATAGTAATGAAAATGAGAGACGTTTGTGTAGTGAAGTACAAACACTGATGTGCGTTTTATAATGACTGAGGGCCTCTGAGGCCCATGAAAAGTGTTGGGATTTCGTTTGTTCATACCCCCTGTTGGCCAGATGGGAGTAGTTTCTCCCACAGAACAGCTGTCATTCACCTCCATCTCTTAGCTCCCTCTTTGTTACTCAAACCCTAAAATGGGGCTGGAACAGCCTTCCTCAGTGACTTCTCTCCATCCTTTAGTTACCTTGCGGGCAGCTCCTCTAGGAAGGGCAATATGGCTGTCAGCCGTGGTGCCCTGGTCCTTCATCCGCCTGCCCACATCCGCTTGCCAATTCTTTAAGGAGTAGGAGGAGGAACTAGCTCTTAACACCCTCACCAAAGAGGGAGGATTCTGCACCCATTACTAATAGCTTCAAACTCCCCCAAAATCCAATAACCCGTGATTAACAGAGCCCTCTTGAAGACTCCCTGATTTTAGTTTGCTATTTTTCTACCTAAATATGATACTTGTGAATAAAACATCAAATTAATAATTACGGCTACTTTAACAATCCTGGACACTCTACTGTTCCTCTGGAAGCCTGGCTTGAATTTAAATTATGCGACGGAGTAGAATTTGGACAAATTATTAGACTTGGGTCAGGGGTTTTCAGTTTAGGCCAATCAGTGAGCTTGGTTTTGAAACAGTCACATAATCACAAGAGGCTCCTATAATCTATTGTGGCTGAATGAGCAATATCCTTCGCCCATTCTTTGGCCTGGCCTGGACGGGTTCCCCTTGGTGTAGTGACTTCTCCCACCTCCTTCTACCCAACCGTCTGGGGCACAGATTCTGTTTAAATGAAGCCTCACTTTTGTAGTCCTGTCTAGTGTGGTAAACTGGGTATAAGGTAAAAAAATGAGGACCTTCCCGTCCTTAGGTCACTTTGAACTGGATGAATTTGGATCAGTAAAAGAAAACAAAATAGCTCTATGAAAATCTTATGTTGGATAAACCAGTAAGTCATGGCTCAAAACAGAACACATCTGAGAGTAAAAGTAGGTGCTGACAGGACCTGAAAGATACATGTGTTTCTTAACAGTGCTATTTTTTTAGAAGATTCACTGATGTATTCCCCTTAACAAAACTGGGCAAGAAATAGCTTCAATAATATATGACAGTTAAGAAAATTAACATGTCAAATATACACTCTATGTTGTTATTTCTAAAAATATAACCTCTTATTTTTGAAGATTAAAGAAAGCCAACACTACTGGGCAAGTGTTAACAATTAACAGAGCTTTGTTTCCTGAAAAACATATTTTGTGTATCCTTGAAGGTAGCTTGACATTAAATTACAATGTCACCCTAATCAATGAGAGTTACTGGTTATATAAAAAAGAACAACCCCAAATAACCAATCTCATGATATTCCCCAAGGTCCTAGAGAAAAAAAAATCCAAATGAAAAAGTAGTAGAAGAAAAGAAATTAAAAAGATCTGAGAAGAACTTAATTAAATTGAAACTCAAAGAAAATACAAAAAAATCAATGAATTAAAGAGTTGATTCTTTGAAAGAATAAACAAGATAGATAAACCAGTAGCTAAATTAACCACAAAGGAGGAAAGAAAAAAATAACATATCAGTGCAATTAGGAATGAAAACGGTGAAATTGCAGCAGACACTGCTGAGCAGAGAATTATAAGGAACTCTTTTGAAAACGCATACCCTAACAAATTAGAGAACTTTGAAGAATTGGATAAATTTCTAGCCACATACAAAATAATTAAAATGGACGAAGAAGACATAAAAACAACAAATAGACCCAAAACAACATGGAAATTGAGGCAACAATATATTATTTGTACAAATAAAAAGTCCAGGACCAGATGGTTTCACAGCAGAATTTTAACAATACTTCAGGAAAGAGCTAGAACCAATTCATCTCACGCTATTTCAAGAAATTAAAATAGAAGAAGCATTGCCAAATTTATTTTTGAAAGCTAGCATTTCACGGATACCAATGCCAGACAAAGAATTAACCAGGAGCGTAAATGATAGGCCGGTCTCCATAATGAATATAAACCTAAAAATTCTCAGTGAGACACTGTCGAATAGAACCCAGAAAATTATTTAAAAATCATCCAGCATGATCAAGTTGACTTAATTTCTGGGATGCACAGACGATTTAAAATACTTAAATCAAATAATATCATGTACAACATTAACAAAAATAAAGTAGCAAAAGTCCTACAGTCTACTCAATGGTTCTGGAAAAAAAAAAAAAAACATTGACAAAACCCAAGATCCATTAGTGACCAAACCCTGAAGAAAATAAGTATAGAACATCATTAAATCAAACTTTAGAAACAATGTATGTCAAACCTATTGAAAATATCATAGTAAATGGCAAGAAGACTTTCATGATAGGATAAATGACGCAAAAGAAACAGCCCCCAGAACCAACATGAGCTTATATCAAATTAAATAAATTCTGCAAAGCAAAGGAAACTATTAACAGACTGAAGAAAGACCCAGCAGAATGGAAAAAAAAAGTTGCCACCTTTACCTCAGACAGGAATCTAACAACTAGAACACATAAGCAACTGAAAAAAAGAAAGCCTCAAAAGCAAAGACCAAGTTAAAAAAAATGAACAACTGAAATGTATACGCAGCTCTCGAATCACAAAGCCAAAATGGGCAGCAAATACATGAGAAAAAAATTTAACATCCTTAGCCATAAGAGAAATGTAAATCATCTTACCTTAGTGGAAATGGAGTGAGCCAGGAAGATTTCTGACGAATAAGAATTCATTGGAGAATATTCTTGTGGGTTCTAAAAAAGAAAATTGAAAAGCATGAATTTGTCATTTTAGCTTCTATACACGGATTACCTAGGGCATTTGGACCATAAGAAAAAATTAAGAAATTATATATTTGCATATTATATTTGCGTATATATATATTTTGTCACCTTGATAAGTTTCTGCCTCTGTGACATGTATGTGCATTTGGACCAAGATTCATGAAAAGCATTTTTTTTCAGATTTTCCAGTCCCCATTACCCAGATATTGCATTTATTCTTTTACATTTTTTTATTTATCTTTCATTACCTTCTTATCAAGGAAGCCATTACTGTCCTACCAGCTACCTCAACATTTTGCCTCAACTGGCAGATTTCCAACAGAAAATCATTCGATTGCTATTTTTCTTGAAACCAGTCTTGCAAGAGATTTGTTAATGCAGATAGATATGCTAGTGTTAGTCCTGCACAAAATAAAATAAAATTTCATAAAACAGCAGGTCTAGGTTGAAATTAACTTGATACACCAAAATGGAAAACCTTGGGACGTGAGACCAAAGGCTGACATTGGTCTTCGTCATTTTGTCTACAACAAGGAGGAGGAGAACACAGCTAGATGCAGAAGGCACGGCGTAATTGAGGGTTGCTCTAAATAGTTTCCTGACTGGCCTGAAAGAAGTGCAGATTTCACATGCTGGAAATAGCCAGCCTCTAGTGGAACTGGGCCCTTAGCACATTAGCAAAGAAAATTTATTTATATAGATTCACTTTTTATGCCTTGCTGGTCTTATGTTGTAGGTGGAAGAGGTGCTATCTTAGCAACAAAATCCAACTTTGGACTAAAAGAGTTTTTTTTCTTTAACTTTCTATTTCTGTATCAAAAAATACTTTATGATTTCTGTGAAATTCTTAGGTCTTCTGACATCCATTGACTAATATGTTTATGCTATTGTTTTGCTTATCACAAAGGCTAGAAAAACTGAGCCTAGACTATATGGGATTTCTATTTTCTTCTTAAAGCTTATTACAAGAATTGTCCTGGCCTATTTAAAAACTATGTTCAAATGTCTTGTTTACATGTTGACAAAATGTATTTTATGAAATCGATTTTAAAAATGGATCTGATAACATCTTTCGGTAAAACAGTATGTGAAAGTTTCTGGGTTCTGGGCCTAGGGCCAGGATGGGTATTGTTAGCAAAAGAGCCAAGGGCAGGTTATCTTTGTTCCTTCATACCAGGCTAGATGTGTGGTATTAATTCTGTAACCCTACCTGTTGTCAGGGGAGGACCAGCTCTCCCTAACAAGCAAAGGACCAGGATTAATGAAAATATCCAATGCTCCTTTTACTCCCTGAAGTCAATGACCTTATTTATCTTACAAAGATACACTGTGTTCTTTTTGTGTGTGAGTGTATGTGACACGATCTCACTTTGTGGTACAGGCTGGTCCCGAACTCGTTACGGAGCCCAACCTGGCCTTCAACTCATGGCAACTTCTCCTGTCTTGGCCTCCTGAGTGCTGGGATTACGGACAGGCCCCACCATGCCCAGCTTCACAATGTGCTCTTTAAAGACTGTGCTGTTACCATCAACTTTCTGTGGAATATTCTGTCTGCATTACACTGCATATTAGTAACATCTTACTATTGAATTATCATCACAGATGCCAAGAATATTAACCTTTCTTCCAAATAACCTTAGTAACTTATTAATCATTACACTAATATATGTTGAATGGCAACTATATGATGATTTCTCTATAGGTCAAGAAAACAGGGATTAAAAAATTATTATGGTCCAGGCAGTCATTAAGGAACTCAATTGTATACATATAGTAAGCACAAAAACAAATAGATAATTGCAGAAGCCATGTGTATAAAATTAGCAATAACTTGCAGTGTAGCCCTAGAGTGTACAGTGATTGAGAATGACCGTTTAGGTCTCCCCAACTTAGAATCCCCTCCTGGGTAACAGGAGTTTTCATTCCTCTATCCTGTGTTTCTAGTTTCTAAATAAAGATTATTCTATACCGAGAGAAACACACACACACACACACACACAGAGAGAGAGAGAGAGAGAGAGAGAGAGAGAGAGAGAGAGAGAGAGAGAGAGAGAGAGAGAGAGAGAGAGAGAGAGAGAGAGAGAGAGAGAGAGAGAGAGAGAGAGAGAGAGAGAGAGAGAGAGAGAGACAGAGAGAGAGAGATTATCCTATTAGACTCCAGGTCTTAAAACGATTATATTTAAACCTGAATTTCAACTTGGAATTAGCTCAGAAATGAGACAACAGCGAAGAACAGAGAAAATACATGATCAGGGAAGAGAAAGAAAGCTAGCGAAAGAGTAAAAGGAAGTGTATTGTTTCAGAGGCCAGATGGTTGTGAAGCTTAAAGGACAAGTGATTTTGACTTTAGAAAGGGACTTTAACTATTTCCAAGTTTAATGGCAGAATATATATTTTAAATAAGTATACAATAAATGCTATTCGTATTTGTAAATGATTCCTCAGCTGCCTCTGTGGAAAGCCAATGGCAGGATGTCATTAATGCATTAGGATGATCAACCCTATGGTTGATACAGGAAGATGCACGCTCTAGCATTTAGTGGTTTCACACAGTCAGTTTATTTCTTATCCGAGGAAAGAAGCAAATGGAGAGATCACTCAATCTGATGGTTAGTCAAAGACATGCATTCATGATCGTCTCTTCCTCTGGTCATAAGGTTGCCACAGCAGGGACAGGAATGCTGGAGTCCCTCGAGCAGACACTGACGTGACCTGTCTGCTCAAGGTTTGATTTGCAGGAAGCCAAGTTCATAATCAAACTAAGACAGTACTAGGAAATATAAGGAAACAATCGACCGTCCTTGAGCCCTTGTCAAACATGTCCATGGAGAAAATAGAAAGTAGGCAAGAACGCATGTTAGAAGTTCTGGAATAGAGCGTAGCTAGGGGAGCAGGTTACAATACAGAAAGTGATGCATTTGAAGCGAGCGTGACTTAGAAGTGAAGCATTGCCACAGGAGTAGATCCCCAAGGACGACAAGGACATCTGGGTGATATCTGCTATGCTCAATGTCCACGTTTCTGAGAGTACACTCGGGCATAAGAGACTGATAAGAAAGGAATGTTGTCTTGTTAGGCTAGTATTAAATAGCAGGGGAAGAGCTTATAGGGACACAGAAACGCTGCATCATTGACATGCTACAGCTTCTCTGCTGAAAAGGGATTTGGATGTTTAAGAGAGAAGTAATATAGATTATAATCACATACAATATAAAGTAGTTGTTTACTGTTTTTTTTTTCCTTAGCTTTCTGTGACTTGTAGTTTGATTTCTTTTTATATCCCTGCAATTTTTAAGAATTAATCTAGGCAACAGAAATTGGCTTAACTTTCTTAACAGTGAGGTCTTTCTTTTAGATGTTTTGAACCATTATTGAGCGGTAGACATATGGCCTGTAGCAGTAGAATGGCCTCAACATTACATGTGTCAAAAAATAAAACAAACAAACAAAAAACCACATTGACCCAGCACATAATGCTACTTTATATTCAGTAATTTTAACCTTTCCGGGTTTGGAATTTACTGTTACGAAAATGTAGTGACTCGGCACTAAGCTTTCTGTTGTGCAATCTAGCGGTGGTGATTCCTGAAACCTGAGGATTAAATTCAGCACAAAAATAGCAGGAGTCATTAATAAAGTATGAATACTGGCAGCAAGGTCATTGAGAAAGAGGAAAAAAATGATAATATTTAGCTTGTCTCTATCAATGGGAGAGTGGAACATTAAACCAGGAAAGTCTTTTGATATTTATAATCCTGTTTCTTTTAGTGTGTAATATTCTTCAAGCATTTTGCATTTTTTACTGTGGTGTACATGTGCCTTCACATTTATAGCGAGGAAAAACATAAATTTATTACAATATGGATTAATGCAGAAATTTTTAAAAGTAAATTTTTACGTGTCTTGGGATTGAACTGAAGGCAAATAGTGTCTATTTTTCCATTTACAGCCCCCTGACTCCCCTCTGCTCTTTTTTTGTATTTTTTTTCCCGAGGTTTTGTTAAGTGGTCCAGGCTGACATCTAAGTTGTGACCCTGCCCTCATTCCTGTGAGTAGCTGTGGCTATGGGTATCCACATTGTCTGGCATGAAATAAACTTTTGCAAAAAATCCCTAATTTTTCTAGATTAGGCAAGGGCTTCTAGGTGGTTTCATTTCTTGACTCCCATTAAGTACTTTGAATAAATTTAATTTAATCAGGAAGAACCAAAGAGCAGGGAACTTAAAAATTGTCACTCTTGTCTCACCAGTGGTCCAATATGACTTTTCCTTAACATTAAAAGCTATGCCCCAGAAAACAATGTACTTTATGTGGGTGGCAAAGAAGAATATTTCTTCCTGAGTTTGCTATTTATTTATTTATTTTTGAGACAGGGTCTCACTCTGTAGTTCAAGCTCTGGTCATGCACTCACTACGTAACCCAGACTGGCTTCAAACTCGTGGCAATCCTGGCTCATCCTCAAAAGCACTGGGATTAAGGGCATGTGCCACTAGGCCTGGCACGGAACTCAGGGCCACCGTTTTGCTTTCTGAGCAAATGCTTTAACCACTGAGCTGCACCTCCAAAAAGGATTTGCTTTGTTAATTTGTTTTCCTTTATACCGTTTAAGAACTTTGGCTTGAAGTTGTTTAATGCTTATGGATACTGCAACATTTGGCTCAGGTCTTCATCTTCTTTTCATATATTCAAACGTTCTTTGGTCAATTACACGGGAGGTTACACCAAAAATTAACAAATGCAACAGCATCGAACTGAAAAGTTTTAGCACAGTAAAGGAAACAGTCAACAGAGTGAGGAGAAAATGATTAAATGGAAAATAAAATTGCTACTTCTTGCTCAGACAGAGGGTTGACAATATGAAGAACCAAAAATAACCCCATTCCCCTTAAAAACGAAAGCTCTGATCCACAAAAGGGCAAATGAAATTAAAAGATGTCACAAAAGAAGACCTACAAATGTCCAATGAGCACACGAAAAAAAAAAAGTTCAAACTCCTTGGCAATCAGAGAAATGCAAATCACAATAATAACAATAGTCTGTCTGACTCCAAGAAGAATGGTGATGATTAAGAAGTCAAAACTAAGACAAGTTGGTGAAATTTGGGGGAATAAGAGGAACTAGAGCTGCTGTGGGTCAAGAAGGTCTCTAATACTATGCATCCAGAAAATACGCCATTTATTTTGTAATATCCTTTACAGTGAAGAATATGCTTAGTTTGGGACAGGGGAGGGAAGCCATGATGGCCATGAAAGTTTTTTTTCGAGTGAGGCTCACCCATTACACGTTGATCACGCTGAGCCTATGCTGTCCCCGTGACGCAGGGACTTCAATGCGTGGCTTGTGGTAGTAACACACTGTGCCCACCCTTTCCCTGTAATATAAAAGACATAGCCAGGCATGGTGACACACGATTGTAATCCCAGCACTCTAGGAGAAGGGACAGAAACAAAAGCTCTAGCCAGACAACTGAGTTACTTTGATAAAGCCTATCAAAAGATATAAAAAGAAAATGCCTGGGAACGTAGCATAACACAAAGGTGCTTGAGGCTCAATTTCAAAAGCAAGAACTAATAATTAAAATCCTTCGTGCATCAATATTATTTCAGTGGCCTTCATACCAATGTTTTCAATTATGATTTGTCCTATATTACAGATGCAGGATCTAAGCAAAGGCAGATGAATCGACTTGCCAAAGGTCATACAGAAATAAGTAAATTTAAAACTAAAGCCTGTTCTGTCCAAAGCACGTGTTGTTGCCAGTAGGAAAGAATACATTTAAACGTTGTAAATGTAATTATAAGTGGTATTTGATTGTTTTCAAATAACTGGCTTGGAAAAGCAAGCAATTCAACTTTTATTTATGAGGAGAGACTGTGTTAATATTGCAGTTGTATATTGTTTTTAGTAAAGAGCTATTAAACTGAGTATATTCATTTAGGACACTGCTTTTAAAATATAAATTTTATTTTTAATTTTTATTAGAGTTGCTCTAATTATGGTCATTGTGAAACAAACTGAAAATTATGAGAAGAAAAAATAGTATTTTCCAATAATTTTAGCACTTAGAAGTAATTACCATACACCTCTTAATATTTATACTTTTAGTCTTTATGCAACAAAAAT
The DNA here is from genome assembly GCA_004027205.1 of Ctenodactylus gundi. NCBI lineage: Eukaryota > Metazoa > Chordata > Mammalia > Rodentia > Ctenodactylidae > Ctenodactylus > Ctenodactylus gundi. The sequence continues at coordinate 267,688 of PVKB01001877.1, forward strand.
TAATTTTATCATATTAATATGAAATAATAGAACAGATTTGCAATTTTATATAATGTTAATGTTTGTTCCTTAGAAACAATTAGTATATAAATTTCTTGAGGCATAAGAAGCTGCTTTCATATTCCTTGCTCTACTCTGTTCCTGGTAACTGACAGGTAATAATCATTCATAAATAATAAATTGTAATAATAAAAAATAAATCTTCCTACACTAGCTGATGAATTATTTAGGGTAAATAAGTTGAAGTAGAAATGCTGAATCATAATCTACACATATTTGTTTCTTTTATTCACATTTAGTATTCGCTTTTCAGAAAGATTACATTAATTTTTGCTTAACCCTGCAAACTCTAAGATACTCATTTTCTTGATACTTAGCCTATTAAATGTCATTGTTTCATGTCAGCTTTATTAATATAGCCTGAACAGCAAAATAATTAAAGAGAAGACTGATGCATGCGAGGGTTGCCGGTGTCTCTCCATTATCCCGCATACTTTGTCTACATTCATTTTCTATTAGCTTAATCACTCTTATGTAATTGATTTTCTTTCCCTTTCAAATATATGTTCACAAATGAAATACCACAAAGCAAGCAAAACATAAAAATTTACTGTTGTAACCTTTATGACGATGCTTTATAAATAAGAATATAGTACAAGATTACTGTAGACATTAAATTCAAAAATTAATAAAGATATTTTAATATTTCTTACATCTCTTTAATCATGCTTTTCCAACTTAAATATATTTAGTAATGTGAACTTGATCAGAAAGCGACAGTTCTGGGTATATCTATGGATAATATGTTATCCGTGTTACCCCATGATGGGACAGAGTACCCAACACCCACAATTTAAGAGAAGAAAGATTTGCTTTAGCTCATAGTTTCAAAAGGTCTCAGTTTGTTCATGGGTGGCTAGCAATAGTTGAAGCACATGGTGGAGACCTAGCTAGGTCACAGCACGGTACACAGAAAGCCACCTGATCACGGAAGAGCAGAGCTAGCATATAACCTTCAGTGTTATGTCACAGAGATCTAGGTAAAGCTGCAATGGTCTACCGCTTCCAGCTCATACTCATAATGATCCACTCCATCCAGGTCAAGCCTCAGTATTCTGCCCCTTCTGAGCATGCCCCTCCTCATAACAGCCATGGCTCCGTATGTATCCTACCACATCCAAATACACAAGGAGACATCTAAGCCCAAACTATAACATTCTACCCCTAACCCCGAAAAGACTCAATGTCTTCCTCCTTATGCAAAACGCATTTAGTCTCCCTCTAAATTACAAATTGCCAAATTCTTAACAGTTCCAGCACTTCTAAAAAGTCCAAGTGCAAAGTCTCCCCTCAGATGCGTGGCTAATTCTTGGCTATGACCTCCTGTAAAAATCAGTGTTAAAACCTTTCAACATACAACAGCATAGGATTAACATTCCCATTCCCAAAGGGAGGAATAGGAGGAGAAAAGCAATCAGACCAGAACAAGTTTGAAACCCAGCAGAGCAAAGGTAAAATCCCATACCTCTGTTAAATCGTGTAGTTCTACATCCAGCACTTTGGGTAAATTGTGGTGAGACATGAGCCCCACCCCTGAAGCACGCCCTCTGGCTGAAGTCTGAACGACTTCTCTTTTGTGATAGCTCCACTTACAGCCCCTAGCTTTCCTCCGTGTTCATTCCTGGCATCTCCAGGTTTCTCTGCTCTACACTGCACCTTCGCCGTCTCCTTCGTAATTTCAGGCACTGCATTCCCAAGGGCACACAGCATGGCCTCCAAGATCTTCTGAGATCTGGATGGAATCTACAACGACTCCACGCTGCATGCCACTATCTGAGTGGCTCCGAGGTCTGCCACTGGCTGGAGCAGTAGTCTGACCCTCCTAGCCTTTGGCTGCAGCAGTCTCCAATTGCCTGGGTAACTGAAATCCCTGTGGCTGATAGCTGGCAAATACTTCCATCTCTGACTCTACAGCCTGCATGAGGTATTCTCCTCAAGGAAACATTTTCTGTGTTTCCACCCTTGAGTCAGTAAATGATGGGGACTTGCTGATTTCTGAGATACTCTGGAAGCATCTTTTTATAAACCCGATTCCAAGTACTTGACTCTTTTTTCCAACTCCCCTTAACAACTGCATGCATTTCTGCTTCTACTTTGGTGGCACATTCCATCAGAAAAAAAACTGCAACTGTTGTACATCTTTTTTTTTTCTCTGCCTTTCCCCCCTGATTTTTGGTGTAGACCGGCTAAAACCTGTAGGCAGTACCCATGTAATAGTCTGAACATCGGATTGTCTTGAAATTTCTACCACCAGATTAAGTAGTCCACTGCCCTTAAACTCGGCTTTAGGCAAAACCTTAGGACAGGGATAAAATGCTGACACACCTTTTGCCAAAGCATACCATACATAGTTTCTGGACCATTTACCAATAAAGTCCTCTTCCCATTTGAAACTACTTGAGCTTGGAATTTCCAATCTTCAGTTCTCTCAGCAATCTGGTCATCTGAGCTCTCGCCAGATTCTTCCAGCAAGCCTGGCTCACGGCATTCTAAATCTCCTGTGGTTGGCATCTTCACATCTTTCCAAACTGCCCCCACAGAACAGTTCCAAAGGCTTTTAAACCACACGATCAAGGAAAGTCACAGCAACAGCCCCACTTTTATAGTACCAACTTCTATCTGAATTCCTTTCTCATTCCTGGGACATAAATGTCTGATATCCACAACTTCATGAAGGGAAAATTTATTTTGGCTCACAGTCTCAGAAGGGCTCAGACCAAAACACACGCACACTAGGCAACCACGCCACCACTGAGTTATACCCTTGTGCCTAGGGATCATTTTACAGAAGAATTTCCAACAAAATAGTAGCACATCAACTCAAATCAACTATTTGTCTATCTCTGGGTTGGCCTTGCACCCCAACCTTAATGACTTAGAGTACTTTTTATTTGAAGTTAAAATAAGTAAATACAATGAAACATTGAAATTGTTTTCTATGATTTTTTTCTCACTTCTATGCATGACTATGACTGTTTTATTACACAATCGCCTTAGATATCAGAGATGTTCCCACTAACTTTTGGGGCACCAGATTCCAAAAAGGGACTAGATTTGGTGACTGTGAGCATTAGAAACCAAAGTGGTGACTGTCCCTGTGTCCTCATGTGTCTTAAAGGTAAGGGTCCCATTACCTAGTACAGATAACGACTACTCCATTGTAGAGGTTACTAGCTTAGTTTGACAGTAACAGCACTTCTGTTCCAGTTTGTCTTGGCAAACACTGAAACAATCAGGACAATAAGTAATTGGAAAAAATAATGAGACTGCATGGAACACAATCTGTAGATATTTGACTCTCTAAATATTTGAGAATTTCAAAAGATGCTGAGTGGCACAGATGCTTGTTTGAGTACAAAAGTTCAGTATATTTAGACTTCTCTTTTCTGAGAAAACAAGGTTAAAGCTTGAACGTTGCAGACCTTTCTTTAAATTACTACAGCTACAGCTTGAGCCAAAGGGAAAAATATTTAATGTCAAAAGGAATAAAGTTAATGGAAAGCATTTCTGAATTTATAATTTTAAGATCTGAACTTGCCTTTTAAACATTGACTAGGAGCTTAATGACAGGGTATGAGCTCAGCACGCACAAGGCCTTGAGTTTAATCTTCAGCACCATGCACCTAAGTCAATCAATAAAATATAAGCTAAATACTGCAACCTTGCATATTCTAGTTCATAAATACTCACATATGTGCACAGGCTGGGATTTTAAAGTATTCATAGTATTCAGAATTAAAACTAAATAAGGATAAAAAGTAACTCGGTAGAAGTCTTCTCAGAAGTGTACATTTCTCTCTTTTTTGCGCTATTTACAAACGTGTATTCAAAAGAAGGGAAAAATTTAAAGAGATTGAACATGATGAATACAGGTTTCCCATAGGCGTTGTTGCATAATCTCAGTTGTGGAAAAGACATAAATAAGTCAAGTTTGAGCTTCTTTCAAAATTAAAAAAAAAAAAAACTTCCTGGTGTCTTATTTGAGCAACACGAGGGAGCTCAACTTGTCACTGTCAGTGATTGGAGAAGATCCGAGAATGAACATGTGGTGGAAACAGCATCCTAAGTGAAATAGATGACAATAACTGAGAGAAACGGTGAGAAACCGAGAGAAAACATAATAGTCGCACCGTCTTAGGAGGGCACTGCTTTAATACAACATGAGAATGTAATAAACTACGCACAGTAGCGACACTATGAATCTGCTTGGGAAACAACAGCAACAATAATAACAGTAACAAAAACCTTCTGACCATTGGGCATAAGCTCAAAAGATTATAAGCAGAAAATTTAGGTCACCATTCTTTTTCTGTTAATTATGTGATAGAAAAGATCTTTTCCCTGGTACCATCTTGTGTGGGCTTCCGTATAAGATGGCAGGCCAACCAAATACTATCCTAAACCTTTGTTCCCTAATCTGTTCATTGGGTATGATAACTTCAAGGTATTTGTGAGAATTACTTTCATAGGATAGGTAAAATTCACAGGTAGAGGACTTGAACATAAACAGACAGCACAAAGAATTACACATAATAATTATGACATAAGCCCTCTCTCTTACCCCTTCTAGGTATGGACTCTCTTTCATACAATTAAGCCACAAAGTTAAGTCTTACAGAATACTCTTTGATGTTTCTTCTTACTACTAAAATAAAATTATATTTTGTGTATTTGAAAAGAAAAAAAACTTTTCTTCCAAAAATCTCTTTATTATCTAAGAGTGTATTCTTTCAGAGAAGCAAAGAAGACATCAGCGGGACTCTGCCCGTCAGAAGGAAACGAGTGTGGACGTTCTGAGCTAACCTGGCTGGCTCTACTGCTTCACACATTTCTTTACTGTGCTATGGCCAAGTCTCAGTCTACTGCTGCCAGCTAATATTCATAAATGAAATCTGGTCCAGCCCACACGGATTGTGTAAACGATGACCATGACACAAATATCTTATTGTCTTGCTTCTGTTTACAAATAAACCAAGATGATGCATCGCACCATGTTTGAATTGCAAAGGAGCTGAGTAACTTTTGTTTATTTTCTTTTTCACAATCTGTGTCTGTCTTATAATTTTCCATTTAATGCGTCTTTACTTCTTTATAATGGCAAGTATTTAGAAGTGAAGAGTGCACTAAAATAGTGGTACAGTTAAGTAGATTACATGAGAAAAGACAGCATTGTCTATAAGCTAAATAGGAGGCGAACGTTTTCAAAAGAAGGCTTTATCACAGGAATGAGGCTTGCTAAAATCCATGGCTGGGGAAATGTATAGTTTTGTCATTACTTTAAGTAGCAGCTTTATCTTGGGATTTCTGAAAAAATGATACATATTAAACATAAGCTGGGATTCTCTATATCCAATTAACTTTTGAATACAAGTTGGCCCATTAGAAACAGAGCCCATTAGCCTAGCTTTGAATTTATCCTATTTTCTTAAATCATAGAATTAGAGAATTCTGCTTTTTCTTAGTCAAAGATGACACTCACTTGAGAGTGTTATTATATGTACATGAATGTGGTTATGAAGCTGAATTTTCTCAATCTTCTCTACTGTGATTATATGTAGAATATTCACTTTAGCTTTTCCATTAGAGCTGCACTGACAGCATTTGAAGAAAATATTGTTTTCCATCTGTCTTTCCTCATGCTCAAGTTTAAAAAGAATCATTTGCTTCTTTTCAACTTCTCTTGACTTGATCAACAAATATTTTTAGATGTATACAGAAACAGAAAACATCTTAGCCCTTAAGTACTGACTGAAATATCACTAAGATGGTAAAAAGGTGTTTATTTGTATCTAACTCAATTTGGGAAGCTATAATAAGTGGCACTTACACTGAGGCTACAAGAAAGGATCATGGGGATGCAGGTCCATGGGAGAGATCTATCATTGCAGTACCTAACCAGTTAGAGTAGAGCCCTACCTTTTAGAGATCTATGAACTTCAGAAAAGAAACTTAAATATATCAACACAAGAAAATGGAGGAATGATCTTGAAGGACAAAAATGCATGAAGCCAAATTTTTATGGAGCCAAGCATCTGACAAGAGGACATATTTAACTCTAGAGGAGACCAATATAATAATAATAATAGTAAGAACAAGAAATGTCTGTACTTGGAGAAAATAAAGCTAGAAAAATAGGAAGCCCAAATACCAGGTGTCTCCAGAGGAGGAAGTACACTCGAGCCAATGGCGCGAATGGAGACTAGCATAGAAAGTCTTCCATTGATCTTGAGTCCATTGAGCTCTGAATTGTATTTCTTCCAGGTATTTGTTCTGCCAATCTTGTGGTCAAAGAGTCTTTCACATCTGACCTCTTCGGTTTTTGTTCCTGTCATTACTACTTTGTTTGGTACATAGTTAGAGATCAGGTGCTCAATAAGTGGATGTAATTGGATACTATAATTTGTTCCTTTGCGAACTTTGAGCACAGGCGGCCTCTACTGCAATTTCAGCACACCCTGTAGTGTGGTCGAGGTGCTCATTTTACACTTTTGAAAGCTACTTGTGGTGTTACTCTAGACTAGATGTTTCTTCCAAAATATTATGTTGAAATTCTAACCCACAATGCGACAGTATTGGAGCATGGAGCCTTGGAGACATAATTACTCCATGCCGGGCTTCCATGATGAGTGTGCAATCCTCAAGAGAAAATGTCAGCATGGGCTGTGCTTCTGGGTGTGAGGCTACATCAAGAAGGCAGACAGCCAGCCTTCTGAAAGGCAGAGGCCTTCATCAGAGCCCGAGTATGCTGGAATCTTGCTGTTAGAGTTCTCAGCACCAAAAACTATGAGAAATTAATGTCTTGTTTAAAATTCTAAGTCTGGGAAATAAATATTTGCAGTCAGAAGCTAAAACTCAAGAAGTCTACCTCTACTTCGGTCTAATTATTTAGCCACTATTTTCAAGAACATACAGAGTTCTTGGCAGGTGATACACTCCATGAATGAGGAATTAGCCCATACAGACATCTGTGCCATATTGAAAAATTTGCACAGATTTCTTTGAATTGATATTGTGATTAGGAATCTTAAATAATAACTGCGAGAATGAAACATCAAACTACCTGTAACCTTCCTCCCGAGATAATGCTGGAAATAGCTGCTGCAATAAATTTTTGTGGCAGAAGTACATTTTATGACATGTAATTATATACTCCAACATTGATATAATTTTTCATCTTAAAGTATTTTTACTATCATTCATACTATCATTTGTGAAGATCTTAAACATCTCTGCTACAGATTTTCCTTAGGCTACATATAACTCGGAGTCTTTGAATTATTAAGCATAAATCTTTAAAGTTAACTACACAAAACTGATTTTTCAATCTGGTTTAGTTCTGCTAATCTACATTCTCTAAAATAGTGAGCAGATGTTCTTCTTGCTCTCATCAACAATTGCATTAATGAAATTATTTTGACAAACTGTGGAGTAAGAAGTAAGACATAGTCATTGTGGATTTAATTCATAACTCTTTAATAAGTGAGACCGCATAGGTGCGCGCGCGCGCTCACGCACACACACACACACACACACACACACACACACACACACATCACACACACATATAATTTATGGTTTTCCTTCATGAATTGTTATCTAACTTCTTTTTCTCATTGTTTCACAAGCATTCTTTCAATTTTTCTAAGTTCTTCAAATTTGTTTCATATTTTGAGTATGACTTCTTTTTCAACCACATTTGTTCTCAAAACTTGATTCCAAGTCATGGTACGCTTTCTTCTATTTTCTAATATGAATGGCTGCTAAAAGGTTTTATATTTGAGTTGTAAATTTCATCAAAATCGTGGTTCTTCTTTTGCATGTTTTAAAATAAGACCTTAAGCTCTTAAAAAGACTACCTGAGATTATTACTGAAAAATGTTAGACGCTATTACCTAGTTTTGTTACCTTATCCTTGTTTCTTCTAATGCTTTCTCTAAAAGCAGAAAATTCTGAAAAATCTATTTTTAAAAATTTTTATCACTATTATTTAAATTTGTATATACATGGATTCCAAATCTATAACACATTAGAGACACAAGGTTTGGGGAACTGACGCTCATGTGTACTTCCTTCATTTTCAGAGGTTCAAACCTTTCCTAGCTGACCACTGCCCCTCTTTCTACCCTGTCACTCATACTGCTGCCTTTTTATAACATTATTTTTGTGGATTTTGTAAGAGGAACACCTGTCTGTAGTGAGGCTTTTATGTTTGGTCCATTTCACTGATGATTATTGACTCTAGGTGGCCCCATTTTTATTCAAAGCTTCCTGTCAGTGTTTCTTTATGGCCTCGTGATATTCCATGGTGTATAGGTATCACATCTTCTTTAACCATTGCTCTGTGGATGGGCAGGTTTCTCTACGGGTGACAGAACCTTTAGCAGGACTTGGGGTAAAGAAAGATGGGTGACCAAATGGTTGGGAACTTTGCTTCGATCATCCTCAGGGACTTTTCCAGACATTTTTGAGAGGCGCAACTCTTTACCGACACTTCTGATAAGCACAGCCTCTGGTACATCTCTCTGAGATGTCTGACTTTTTCCCTCCAGTCTTATCGGATGCTGCTTCCCTGACACTCTCCAGCACATGCTGAAATCACCACCATTTTTTCTCTTCTTACTTTCTTGCAAGGCACAATTAAGTTTTTTATTTCTATAACCCAGTGCCGCTGTAAGGCGTCTAGATGTGGAATCCTACCTCATAGGTTCTGCTCAGGATTTGTTGAGTCTTCTGAAGCTGGGTATTATTGCCTTTAGTGTCTCTTGGAAAATTCCCAGTCATTGTTTTCCTCAAGTATTAACTTGGTGTCTTCAGTGCGTTTTTCAAATTTTTAACCTGTTCCAGCTAAAATTTCATTTATTTATTTATTCATTCATTCATTCATTCACTCATTCATTCATTTATTCAGACAGGGCCTCACTCTATAGCCCAGGTTGGGCTTGGACTCACGGCAAAGCAAGCTCTTTAAGCATTGTGCCATTCCTCCAGCCCTAATTTATTTATTTCTTTCTCATCCATTTACCATGGACACCTTCATCAGGACTATTTTTCTCTTCATTATTGAATTTCATTTTTGTCTTATTTCCTATTACCCTAATTGAAAATTTGCAAACATAAAAATCATGAACTGTATTTTAACACACATATAAAGTATTGACTAAAACATATGGAATAAACATGATAAAATTAAATGTCACCCAATTTTTAAAAAGCAGGTTGTGTTAAGCACCATAACACCCTGGAACCTGATGGAAGTATTCTGTCTTTGATTGCAGCAATTCTTCTGTTGTTTAAGCAAACTGTTTTAAAGGATTGAAGGAATGGCAAAGTGGTTAAAACATTCACCTAGTGAAAGCACGGCCCTGGGTTTGATTCCCAGGCACCTCATATGCTGAGTGTGGAGGTGCATGCCTGTAATCCCAGCACTCTGGAGCCTTAGGCAGGAGGATTGTCACATGTCCAATGTTAGCCTGGGCTACAGAGCAAGACTCTGTCTCAAAAAAACAGGAAAAAGAAAATTGTTTTGATCATAGGTTAATCTTGTTGCTTTCACATATATATGTTTGTGTGTGTGTGTGTGTACATATATATCTCTATATTTGTATATTTCTAATTATATTTATTTTATGATCATACAGCAACAGTATTTTTTACTCTTGATATCATTTGGATTACTTCTAGTTCCAGGTTAATACAATTAAAGTTTTGAAATATTTTCACACCTATCTTTAGATAATAAATATATAGGTCCAGTGAACTCACAGCTCCTTAATTTTTACATGTGACCACAATCCTATCTAAATATTGTTTATATTCTATCCACAGATCAAATATCTTGCATTTAGATTGTTGCAAGACATGTGGCTTATAACATCGCTAGAAATATTTCTCCATGAAATATTTCCTAAAGCAATATCATAACATTCTTCTAACCACGATCAACAAATGTCTGATGACAATGGTGTACACTGTTCTTTAAGAAGCTCACAATCATCTCTCACACTTACTTGATTTCTTATTAAATCCTAAGAATGTAATTCTGTCCTAAATTTCTCAAAAATTGCAAAAAAGCTGAAGGTCAGACATTGATTAAAGAGAAATTGTTCACGTGGCTGAGAACTCCAGGCTTACAGGGTTGATTTCTCCTATCTGTTTTTTGCTTTTCTGTGGTAGACTTTTCAATTCATTCAATAAATACCACCTTCACCTATCCTTCCAATACATCAAACATTTCCTGCATACATACTGTTTTATGTTTTATTTATTGCATACATGTGAAATAATGCATTTTAAATATTGAATTCCCCTTACAATTTTAGACACTTGAGCTCCACTGAGATTTAATGTTAGTTATGTAATCTTATCATTACCTCATCATTATGCCGGTTCTTTCTGGCTTTAGAACTGCAGAATTAAAACATAGCAACTTGGCATCACTTATACAATCTAAATAATGAGAATCACTTTCTTGAAAGAAATACATAGTTTTGTGTCTTATGAGTTCTAGATCATTAAAGAATTATTATACATGATACATATTTGTGAAAGAAGCTACTTATGTAAAAGAGAGTATTCATCAGAATTTTTGATGGTTTTCTTTCTCATAGGATCACATCATGATTAGGCGATAGGACAGATATAGATACAGGTACATATAAACATATATTCATAAGTATAGATATTATGCACACATATAAGTAAACATACGCTTATCTAATATCAACATATAATTGAAATGTCATTTTCAAGTATGTATTCCATTCAAATAAAAATTTAAAAATTATAGAAATACAGATAAAATTTAGAAGTATTTGAATCCTGTTCTGGCACTCTGTCAGTGGTGTTTCTAAAAGGACCTAAATGCAAGGAATGACAAAAAAAGAGAATTATGGTTCTTGTACAATCATTAGATCTGATTCAGAGCTATGAATACTTAGCACAGTATCTACCAATACTTAACAAATTGCCACAAATCTGGGGTACTTAATTTACGGAAGATGGTGTACATTTGCTGGGTGCTTCTAGCTAGAGATATTTTATGAAACTGTATTAAAGGTTGAATTCAGGGTTGGAGTCCCCCTCGAGGACGCCTCTAACAGGATTTGCTTCTAAACTGACTTATGCATTTGTCAGCAAAATTTAATTCTTCCCTGATTATCCTAATTATTTTACTAAAACCTTTAGCTTTTCCTTGATTGTTGGCTGAAGGTGTCCCTTGGGTCTTCCACACATGTACTTTCTCAGAGAGAACTCACAACGTGGCGGCTGGTTTTCCCAGAATGAGTAAGGGACTCACAGAGGTCATCTCTGTCCTTTCAGAGCAACGTCAGAAATGTCGTCTCATCTCTTCCATAGCGTTATGTTTGTAAAAGTAAGTCACTGGGCCTGACCCCTGATCAAGGGGAAATATTAAAGGAAGGAAGAAATGCCAATCCCTTCCCCCCAAAAATAAATTTCAGGCGCTATCTCCACGCCTGCATAAAGTCACCAGCTCACATGAGAAGACTCGTTCTGGGATCACACCATCACTCGTGTTCTCCTAAATCAGCCTCTATGTCGCAAGAATATATACTTTGGTTGGATACATGTGACTAAAAAGCAAACAATAAAAGTCAGCCTTGAACCAACTGAGGCTAGTGCATTAAAGTGAGGCATTCATCATTTTAAGGTGAACAATAGTTAAGCCTTTCACCCCACAGTGCCTCTTCTATATATGGTTGTTGACCACTTAAGTGGATGAAATGGATGTAATTAATAAACTTCTTCAGTGGAGAGAATAGCAGAGAGAATCGGGGAAGAGAAACACTGTGTTGTTAGCAGTTCCTCTTACGCAACTTAGCCTTTCAAAAGAGAAATTCTATGGATCATTACACTTAATTAAGTGAATAAAGGTCAATGAAGAGCATTTGTTTTGAATTGGTGCCTAAGAAATGTGTTTTCACAAACATAGAGCCTGACAATTTCCTTTATATTCCTCACTGGCTGAGGGCCCATCCTTCTGTTTTAGCCCCTTGATCACATTTTTTATGTTTATGTGAAATTTCACAGCAAGGTTTTGACATCGTTGCAAACAGGTGTCTTAGAGAATTTTCAAATGAAAAATAAGATGGAAACCAGATTTTTTAAAAGGAAAAACAAAAACATAAAGAAATAATATAATCATGGAAATGGAATAGTATGCAATAATTAAGAATAAAAAATGTTAAAAAGGAAATGTATGAGTGTGAACAAAGCTATCTTTCCTGTGGGAGTTTATTGTAAAAATTTGAGTGACATTTTCCCATTACTGTATGAATATCTATTTACAATGCGGTTTTGTACTTTTCAAATGCAAATGTAGAATCTATTTCATCATTGCTTCAGTTGAATCTGACCTCATTTCATCAAATGGAAGTGGAGTGGGAAAACATGAGTGCTCCAGTTAAGACTGAGATTTGAAGAGGATTTACAGAATGCACTTATGTTTCCTGGATGCTGAAGCGTCCTCAGGGAAATTTCTAGATTAGCCTGCTACATGGAGAGAGATGCATGACGCAGTCAATGCTTCCAGCCTGGCCAATCCCTGTTCGTGTTACAGATAAACGAGTCAGGACCTCCCAGATATCCAACCATCAGTGATCTCATCACAATCTTGAAATTGCACGAACAACAAGGTAGAGATTGTATCTGTCGTTCCAGAGTTTCAAAACTAAGACGTTCCACGAAATATTTCTAGCCAACCCACAGAATCACGAGTTATATAACAAGGCGTTGTTGTAATTCACTCTTTGTGTTTCCCTACTAAGTTCATAGAATGCTGTTTGCTTTTTCCAAGGCAACGTGACTTTGTTGATACCTGCCAAAATATGTTATTATCTTCCAAACTCTTAGAAACAAAAGCACCAACTTTCCTCTAATTAATTTCACATTTCAAATCCTCTATCTTTTTTTAAAATTTATAGACACATGTAGTTCTGTAAACCCTAAGAAGGATGTGTCTACTACAGGAGTTACCATGGCTATGCATATATTCATCCTCACCACAGGGTCTTAGGTGTACTGGGGAATCAATCTTGTTCCTTGTTATTGCTACAAGTATTTTTACTGAAGAGTCATGGGGTTCAATGTTAGCACTGAAATTTGAAAAAGCACCTTCTGTGATTGTAATGTAAAGCAAAGCTTAAAGCATATTACCTTCTATTTAATTTGTGCCTCTACAATCAGCTGTATTCTGCAACCATTAACTGAAGAAGAGAATTCTTCAAAGAGGCATAGGTGTGTAGCCTATACATTTTAAGAAACTCACTTCCAAACTAAAACACTCTTGAATATTTAGTTCCAATATGAACCATACGATTCAGTTATTTACATTGTACTGTAAAACATTTAATTAATGGCCACCCTATAAACCTACCACTGAAGGTCTCCTTACTCATAAAGAAAGACGGGTCCTCTCTAGAAGCCACCCTGGACAAAACTACAGCTCTCAAAATTAGGAACACCAACGAAATTGAAGGGAATACTTTTCTTTTTGTGCTTAAGAAAGAACTTCTACTATCTCCACTTGTTTGTGTGAATATTTTTCAGTCCAAAACTAAATCTAGAAATGAAGCCCCAGCTGACACCTCTCATATCAACAAAAATTACTGTTTGGTTTTGAGACTTTTTAATTCACACAGTTTCACTAGTTATTAGTGAAATGAAAAGCTTTTTTATTTTACTATTTTTAATTTATGAAATGATCTTTGTCCTTTTGCTTGCTGTTAAAGATATTTGTTGAAAAAACTTTCTGACAGCTCTAAAAAGATGAATTATTATAAAAATATTCAATAGCTATATGAACAAGTACTATATTTTAAGGACATTTTTTGCCTGTGCTTTCATACATGTCTTGCAAACTAAAGGCACGTTCTTTTTTTCAATATCTGTCATTAAATCCATATTAATGATAGTATTCACTGACACGAAAAATGATTATTCTGTTTTTTCAGGGTAAATAAAATTTAGCTTCTTTATTTTTCTACATATTATAGATTTTATTTAGCTTATGCGATACTCATCAGAGATCTTACCAAAGATCAAATGGATGATTCAAATTTACCAGGAGCTGATCAAATTATAGATAAAAACAATGATTTTATTATAAGAACTACTCAGGTGCCTAACGAGGATGCTCTATAGTTTAGTTGTTGAGACTTGCAACATGATAGGATCATATCAAATTGTTTTTGAAATACTTTCATGTGAAAGCTGATATGATGGAAAGATAGACAAACTTGATTGCTCAAAGTGATATAGCCCTTTTAATGAAGTTACTTTTCTTTCTTGATTTTCACAACTCCTTAGATTTGAAGATATTTTACTCTCTTAAGTCAATGTTTCTGGCAATTTCTACAACTATACCCATGAGTTTCACAGAAAATTGTGTCTTGCTGTCTTTGAGAGCTTGAACTCTCCTCATACTTGCCTAGCTGTCAGATTCCCATTGCTAAAGTCGTCACTTATCTCCCAGTATGATAGAGCCTTCCCTTCCTCCAGATCCGTTTGTGTCCCCAGACTGTATAGGTTTAGTCTCCTACTGTAGATGACATATAATGTCGAAAGAGAATATGGCAGGCAGGTTTGTACCTGTGTGATCTTTACCCATGCTGAGTCTGCTGAATGGTCTTAGTTACACAAAAATTACTTTATAGGCATAATTAAGATTACAGAGATCCTTATCTGGAAAGTAGCATCAGTTTTCTGAGAGAGTCTAATAAAATCATAAGAGTCTAAAAACAGAGAAATTTCTCCAAAGTCAGAAAGTTTCAGGTAGAAGAAAAGCAAGGAATAAAACATACAAAAGACTCAGTTCAACGATGCAAATTTGAAGACAGAGAAGATAATAGATCATGTAATGTGGGTTACTAAAGGAGAGGGTGGAGATATTTACTGCCTCACAGGCAGCAAGAACCTACAGTATTAATTCAACAACTACAATAAATTGAAGTTAGATGAGAACCAGATGGAGCTTAAATGTAAAATTACTTCAGTGTTTCGAGATAACACCTTGACCTTCGTATCGCAGACACTAAACAGATTACATGCTACCTTGCTTGAGCACTTGATATGCAGATTTGCTGAAAAACAAATATGAAACTTGATCAGATTGTGCTAGTTTTTTATGTAAAAAAATGTGTGGTGACATATTCTTTATATGAATTTAGGCTCTTGGGCCATTAATTGCATTTTTTTCTGTCCTCTGCCAGCTGTCTGTCACTACTTATGTTCCTTAGAGAAATATGGTATTAGTGTGTTTTGTGCTTAATATCTGTGTAGGGAAAGTAAACCAGATACAAGCCTTTCACTTGATTTCTCTGGTCAGAACTTTTTCCTCTCTTATGACTACAGTAGTCTTCCTTCTGACATAGGTAAAATAGAAGTGATAAGTTGTGTGGAACTACAGGGACAGAAAAAGAGCAACACCCAGAAATCAGAAGGCTGGGCCCAGAGGTGCAGTTTATCCCATTACTGGGAGGTTGAGGCAGGATTGTCAAAAGTTCGAGCACATCACGGTCAATTCGGCAAGACCTTGTCGCACAATTAAAACTAAAAATAGATTGAGGGTTTTATTTATACACAAGTATCTCTAAAATATAAGTGATAGTAATTAAACGTAAAGCACCCACCACTAAATCACACCTATACCAACTATTACATTGATAATGGCATTATCAATGCCACTTCATGCAACTTCATCTCAAATTAACCTGGGGGAATAGACTTAGGACTTGAAGAATGCCTTATCTTAAAAAAAAATACTCATGAACACTTGTCCATTGAATTCAGATAGTAGGTGCATGTTTGCTAACAAATTTTTTAAAATACACTTAAATTGTGCAATTTATACAAACAAGTAAAGGATGTAGCTTCCCTTTTACACATTTATTTTGACATATTATAATTTATCTAAAAAAAGGTTGGTCAATAATGATTTGTAGGAAATTGTGTCTGAAGTCCCACTGTACAGACTGCGATTATACACTGCCAACATTGCCCTTTATCCCTCTACTTTAGTAATTGCTCGATGGTAGAGAATTGAGCGTGCATAATGTATGCTGCTGTGCTGTAGTAGAAAAGGTACATCAATTTCTGCTTATTGAAATGCTCAGAGCCACATTACGATTTGACATCCAGCTGTATTGATTCTGGAAGTGGTTTCCAGGGAACATGTTGGATATTCACTTACTAACAACAACATTTAAACCGATCAGATTAAAACGCCAAGCGATATATTGTAGAGAGAGTGAGGCATTCTCCATCCTCACACAGAAACGGAGGGAATGGCGAATATCTGTGTGGTGCTGTATGAGTTCTCTTTAAGGTAATATACTTTAGGGTCCATTTCTGTCAGTTCCTTTTCTGAAGATTCTTTGTCTAAAGTTTTTCTTTGTAGACAGGAGACTATCCTCTAGCCTTTTGCAGTCATAGGAAATGAGTCTTGGATGGTAAACAGAATTTTTCACTAGCTCGATATTAAATTGATTTTTAACTAATTTATGAATTCCAAAAGAAGTACATGGTAATGGCTACCATGTGATGTTCTTGTGCTTGGATACATTGTGTAATATTTAAATCAGAATAAATATATCTTTCTCTTCAACATGTATCATTACTTTGTGGTAAAAACTTTAAAAATCTTTTCTTCTAGTTATTTCAAATGCACAGTATCAGAGTCACTTTGCTACGCAATGGTGCATCTGAAATTCTTAGTCCTAATTAACTGTAACCTCGTGACCAACCTTTACACTTCCTTCATTCCTACCATTATCCCTAGACTCTAGTAATCATTATTCTACATGAGACTTCTAGGAGATCAACAATTTTAGAGTGAGATGATGAAGTGCTTTTACTGTTGTGTGCCTGATTTATCTAATTTAACATGATGATTTTATGTTGGAGCCATATTGTCACATGTGACAAATTCTCATTATTTTTAAACGGATGAGTAATACTTTTGTGCATGTATTCTCGGAACATTTCTGCATGCATTTTTTTCTTTTTCCTGTCTGATGTTTCTGGCTATGCTTCCAGTATTATATTAAACAAAAGTTGTAAAACTGCGAACCCATGTCTTGTTGCACACCACAGAGAGAAAGATTTTACCTTTTCTATGTAGTGCTATCTCCGAGTTTATTACACATGATTTTTATATTGCTGAAGTATCTTTCTTCTAACCCAATGCGTTCAGAAATTTTATCCTGAAAGAATGTGAAATGTTATCAGATTTTTTCCTGTACTTAAGGAAATAATCATATAAAATTTACTGTAATTCTTGTGATGTGCGAAATCACATTTACTTATTTGAATATGTTACACTTACTGTTCTTGCATTTATGGGTAAATCCCATGTGATTATGATGAATTGTCTTTTCAGTGTACTGTTGAATTCAGTTTGCTAGCATTTACTTGTGGACATTTGTATTTCTATTTATTAAGGAAATTAGCCTTAATTTTATATAGATGTGTTTGTGTGTGTGTGTGTGTGTGTGTGTGTGTGTGTGTGTGTGTGTGCATGTTGCACACCTCATAGAATGCATTCTGCATAATTTCTTAACTTTCTGTTTCTTTGTTTTCAGTTTTTTCAATAGCTTAAGAGAAGTGGGTATTCTACTTTCAATATTTGGTAGAACTGGGCAGTGAAGTTGTTGAGTCCTGAACTATGTTTATTTTTGTGGAAAGTTTTTAGCTATTGATTCAGTCTTATCACTGTATACCCATCTCTTTTGATTTCCTATATTTTTCATAATTCAATCTTGGTAAGACTTGTATTCAATCTCAGTAAATATGTTTCTAGGAAACTGTCTATTTCTTCTGGATTGTTGAATGACTTCTCATATTATTCATCATAATAAACTAATTATTCTTTTTTTTCTGGAGTGGTAACTATAGTGTTTCACTTTGCATTTCTGATTTTATTTATTTGCATCTTTGCTGGTCAAGGACTACTCGATGAGAAACATTTCCATAGACCACTATCATCAAGTCCATTGCATCTGTGTAAAATGAAAAAAAAAAAAAAACCTCAATTGAAAAGCATCAAAGTTTATATTTGTCATGTAATTTTGAATCCAAATTTGAGTCCTTTGGTGTGCAAGGAAATCGGGCCATGTATGTATTTTATACTGAAGCCACGTGTACTGAGAGGGTTTTTCTAACTACTCATTATGATTACTCCTTTGGAAATATATGACAGAAGATTTCACTCTAACAACTAAAAAACAATAGTTTCAATGTCTGTAACTCGTGGCTCATGTGTTGACAATCCATTTCACCATGCTTATAATTCAATCCGGGCTATTTATGACATACAGACTTTTGGGAAGAGAAATGATGATTAAAACTGAAAAACATCACAATCGTGCATAATATCTAATTATATACCAAGTCAGAGAATGTTATCATTTATATTAAGGTATAGTTATCATATCACTCAAACTACTTTACCTCATTATCACTATTTTTTCTCATTTGGGTGCTTGACAAGAAAGTAGGAGTATATATTGGAGGTTAAGTTTGGTTAAGGACCAGACATAAAGAGTAAATAGAGACTGTTGTCTTTTATATGACACAAAAGGCCCCTAGCTTAAGAGAAAAAGACGGAAGAGAGGTAATAGTTGACAGGAATGCTTAGAAACACTAAGAAAGGGAGGGTGAGGGAAAGAGAGAGAGAAGAAGGAGCAGGAAGAGAAAGCACACATGAGATACATAAGAGCATAGACGCTCAAGTCGAATGTTACTAACATGAGACAATAATTTTCTATATAAATTAATTAATTTAATTAGTAATTTCATTAATTCAAGAGGAAAACTCTACTTAAATATGTGCATGGATTTGTGTGTGTTTGCGTGTAGTGGTCGAGTTGCCAATCTCTTAACAAACTTTAGAAGTATATCTACTATTTTTCTACTGATGAAATTCTGAAATATTGTGTGACAACATAAACTTATCAACTTACATATATTCTATCGCACTTCAAAAATGAGCCAAGGTAATATGTCCTAGATGGCAACATCTGCATCAACTCCTCTGTGGCTGTGGTTAGTGCATTTTTAATGAGCTGTTGACATGCTACTTTTCCGCTAGATTCTGGAGGTGGCGTTTTTAATTTTTTTCTATTATTTCATCTAGGGCCTTCCTCCTAGCCGATATTCATAAGTGTTATTGAACTGCTGACCAGAAAACTTCGCTCAAGCTGTACACATGAACTTTAGAAGATGCGATTTTAATTTTCCTATTTATCAGCTCATGCCATCTCTGAGTATGTGCAGAACCGTAAAACAAAACAAGCCATTACCATAACGCTGTCATATTTTTCTGTAGTTTCCTCACGCGAGGTTTTCCAGCTGTGACTTTGCTCACAACTTTCCTATGGAAGTACATTGGCTAAATACAACCTTTCAGCCAGGCGTGCTGTATGATTTCAGGTCAGATGACAGATTTTGAAAGCCCTAATTATTCTTTTCTAATTATTCAGGACTAATGTGTAGGTAGCTGGGTTCAGACACGGTGTGTGCTGAGGAGACGCCACCTCCTGGAATGAAAGTTTGCAGCTGTCAGCGGGGACGGCCTGACACGTCTCACAACAGCCGCATCATCTGCTGAAATCACATCACCCAGATCATTTTAAGGATGCCAAACTTTAAGTCAGGAAAAAAGAACAAGCACAAGCACACAGCATGCCTCTGGAAATCGCTGTCTTTTAATCAAAAGAGATTATAACTCCATAGAGACTTCTATCTCTAGATTTAAATGGGCTGCTGAAGTTTCATATCGCTGCAATATTACAAAGAAATATTCTTTCCATCTCATTGACTGATTGGCAAATACGATAAGTCAGAGTCAGGAGTAGATGTCGTTACCTTTCAGAAAGCAATTTGACCTTAAATATACGTGCGATCTTGTAAGACACAACTCTTAAACCTTAACTAACCTAGATTCTTGTGTAAGTCCAAATTAGGATAACTGAATATTTATTTATCTTTTCCTTCACATTTTTCCTCAACCCTTCCTTAGATGTATTTTCTAAAATCATGCTGGCCTTCTCTTCAATATACTACCAGCAGTCCAGAGTGTGTTGGTGCTGGCTGTATCTGCCTCCTTGAGAGCTACCAAATCCCTATTGTAGGGTCACATTCTTAGCATGCAAGTTACAGTCCAAACGACATCCCTTTATTGATTTATCTACCTAGCATCCACGCATTCTTTCTTTCTTTTCCAATAGGCCATCTGCAGGTGTGTAATAGACCATTATAAAATTAAGATGATGAAACTAGCAATTTCCTTTGATGCTTACAAATCTACGGGTCCCATGAGTGATCATACCCAGTTGGACCAGAGTGAATCAATTAACGATGGCGGGGTTCTTTTTCACACCAACAAAGAGGTGGCCAGAGAGATGACTAGTTAGCCTAGGATGACCTCTTCTGAAGATCTGGTGGTTAGTTGGCTGATGCTAAGCATAATGCTCTATTTTGGGTCATAAGTGCCTTCATATGCAGCAAGTTAATCCAGGCTACTTCCAAAGGGCTAACAGAGGCACACGAGTACTTTCAACACTCAGCCACCGTTCTAGTGCATTTTCGTGGCCACCGTGGTCTTGCAAGAGAACAAACTCCAAAGTCCTCTTAGAAAGAAAAGGTCACAGATAAGCTATACCTGTAGATAAAAGGAACTCCGAAAGCACATTACAAAAGGCTTTGTTACATGGAAGGCTGGAGAATTGGGACACTTTTTACATAAAATCTACCACATAATCTTATTTTTCTCATAACATTTTTCATCCCCTGGTATTATACCTCTCCTATTTTAGCTTACTGTCTTTGATCTCTTGTAAACACATTTTTTTTTCACTTCAACTTTTAACTGAAACGAAAAAGTCTAACGTTTGGCAACTTGATTGCACACGGCCTAATACATTGCTCATTTATCAGGTGGCTGTTAAATTTGGAACGACAGAAGATGTGAATGAACTCACGGCACTCTCTGTTGCTGATTCTTCCACAAAGTCTATTGTTCATTGCTGGACACATTAAAGATACTTGTCCCTGCCTTGAAACCAAGAAGGGAGACTCAGTGAAGGAAAATTAAAATATTAGTAAATTTCCTCTTTCTTTGTTACTCAGTCTGTGGTTATATCTTTGATTTTCATTCAGTCTCTTTGTATAAGTTTCATTTTTCTGTCCTACACATGCCACTTGATTGAAATTTGGAAAAAAGAGAGCATGACTAAAATATTCCTTAATCCCTAAAGAGATTTGCACCACTCTGATAGGGTTTCAAGAAAGGAATGCCGAAACTTCCTAGCCCATATCTCCTTTATTTCAACACTGGGGGAATGGGGGCAAAAGGATGCTATTGTACTGGAGAGTGAATTATGTACGGGGTGTTATTCTGCTTGCTATACAGACTTCACTTTCTTTCTGGAACAAAATACATTATTCTGACCATGCTGAAGCTCAACACTAAGAAAAGTTTAACAACTTTCCAAAGACTCTAGCATATAAGAGAATTGAATCCCAAAGTCTCCTCTTTTACCATGTTCTACGAACTAGAAATTCAAATATAAGAATGCTAAACTACATAAAATAAGAATTTATTTGTCGTGGAAAGACAACAGTTGGGGAATTAACTGGAAATACTAGAAAGATAACGACAAACAGCTTGCCAGGTTGTCCACAGAATCAGTGAGTTGGAGGTATATGGCTATATAGATTTATAGAATCAGGATACACAGAGAATTAGTAATGGGATTGATCAAATGTCTAGTACTCTTACTAGAGTGTTGTATAAATGTGACATCTCACTTACAAGGTGCCAGAGAGAAACAGTTTTTTTTCATGCTAATAGTCCAAACAAAGATTGTGGGGGACATTTGAAGAATTTCGGTATTATAGTCCAAAAAAATGCACAGCAGACAATATCTTAGGATATTGTCCCAAATGTGAAGCAAGAGAAGGAAGATAAAATGCAAACAATGGCAGCAAATGAGGGTGGCGTATTGGAGCATTGCTTCCAAGTGATACTTTTCAAAATTTCACAAATCTCATAAATACCACAAAAATCTTCTTAAAATATAAGAACTCTGTCAATGCATTTGGATTGGACCCCAACTTACTATATTTTTAGAAGATCAATATGAAACCAGTGCTGTTGTTCCAAGAACCACACTTTGAGTACCCAAGAGCTACTTTTAGCAAAAGTGTTTAAGTGTAGTCACAGGGCTCCCCTAAATGGCATGGGGGAATGTTCATAGCTGAAATTTCTCTTAATACATATGGACTCATAAAACCACACACATGTCAACACACATTAAGACACACACAACAATTCACAGATATATGTATGTATCTTGTATTTCACTGCATTAAAAATCCTGTAATGAGGTTAAGAATTGAATTCCTATTTCCAACAACCTAGAGAACTAAAACTTGTAATTTAAATCAGAATGAGATCTGAGCTTTGTAGAAAGTGTACAAGTTAAGGTGCTAACTATTTATTGTTGGTTGCAGCAAATGTGATAATTATGTTTTACTAAAAAGCAAAAAGTATTTTGTTTTTAGAGTGTTTTCAATTCTGTAGTAGATTTATCATACTGAGTTTTAGTGAGGAGAGAACATATGCAATTTGACCTGTTACACAAATCATTTCCCAGGAGTGGTAATAGATTTTGAAGCTTCTATGTATAGAAGTGCTATGGTTTGGATGTGGAATGTCCCCCAAAACTTCATGTATTTGGGTGTTGTGGATTATGGGTGTGTGGTGGACTATAGATGTGTGGTAGATAAGGGGCCTTGGGTAGATTATGGGTATGTAACACAGTCCTGAACATGTAACCTGGAAGGGGCAGATGACAGGAGCTTTTCCCACATGGAGCAGCACACTGGGGCCATTCCCAGGAGAGGAGGAACACTGTGACAGGATCTGAAAGGGTGTACGGTAGTTCTGTACGGTGTATGGTAGTTCTTCCTCCCTCACTTGGCTTAATCCACCATGCTGTGAGCTGCCTTCCTCCGGCTACACCTGCACGATGTGTTTCCACCATTTCTGGCTGCTCCTGAATGAACTGAACCCATCTGCAACTGTGAGCTAAAATAAATCTTCCCTCCATTAAATTGTAGATGTTGGTTATCGAGTCACA
Organism: Ctenodactylus gundi; assembly: GCA_004027205.1. Lineage (NCBI taxonomy): Eukaryota > Metazoa > Chordata > Mammalia > Rodentia > Ctenodactylidae > Ctenodactylus > Ctenodactylus gundi. The sequence goes on from PVKB01001877.1 coordinate 290,907, forward strand.
GTAATGACAAAGTAAGACAACAAGCATCTGACTGTCTTTCTCATTAGGAATCCATATTTCAAACTTAAATTTTTATGTTTTAGGATATAGAAATAAGCTACACAATAGTAAAAGAATATCTTCTAGTTAATCCTGGGGACAAAATATCATTATAACTCTACTAAAGTATGTGAATATTTTTTCCACAAGTACCCCAGTTGCATAATTTTCCTCTACACGAAGTAAAAAAAAAAAGGAATTATATTTGAAGTTAAAAATTTTACTTGGAATTGAAAGGCAGACTTTTTAAGACTGAGAGTACTTCAATACGGCAACAGGCTCTGCCACAGAAAGTAAACATGTTGTCATTTTCTTTTCAGTTACAAAACGTTAACCACAGCCTGGTTACATGTCAGAACTCATGAGGATATCACAAAAATAAAGGTTGCTAACAAGTTAAGATGTTACACACACACACACACACACACACACACACACACACACACACACACAAACACACAAAATCTCATCCTAATAGTGGAAGGAAGGAGGTTGAGGCTGCCATCACACGAGCAAGCCTCACTGAAATCCTGTGCTCTCTTGTGACAATGTAGTCATCTAATTGTTCTCTACCCTGCTCCTCTCATGACTGAGGCTCTTGATGTGATGCCACTTATGCTTCCTTTAAAAATATGTGAACATACTCATCTCTTCGGTTTAGTGAGTCATACAAACTGTGTAGTCAAGAAGGGCTGACCACCACTTAGGAAGCCTAAATATAAGCATCTCTTGAGGCAGATACTGACCCTTGGTCAAATAAACCAAGTCGTGATTAAATGCATATATGGTCAGCATCTCAGAAAAAAATGATCTGCAGTTTTGATGGTCATTCCAAGTCTGACAAGCTGCCCGTGAACTATACTTTCAAGAGACAATGATTTCAGATATTAAAGAATAACTGAGATTGTAAATAAGTTTCCTGGGGTCTATCAGACAGACTCCAAAAAGAACATATCACTATTTGTATTTCTCTCAACTCTTTGTCCGTGATTGTCAGGATGATGGAAGATTCTTGTCATAAAAGAAAATGCATTGAAAGGATCCCATTAAAAGTTATCTTTTCAATAATGACTTGGAATTACTTCTACGTTATGAATACCAAGTTTAGTAGGAGGTAAAACTCAGAATTTTATAATGAGAGATGACTTTTGAAGTCATCTGCATCAATTTATTACATCTTCAAAGAAGGCAGCATGGTCCTGAAAAATCTAATGCATGTGTTTAATGACCTAAATAATTTATAGTAAATCCAGGTATCCAGGTATAGTTGATTCATTCATTTGAGTGGAAAATTTCTTATAAACTTCCTTTGTACAAGTAGTTATAAATTTGGCAACAATCGCTGCTCTCAAGATGCTTTAAAATCACACAAGGCCTTGCATGTGTGTGTGTTTGTGCAGTGTGTGTGTGTGCGTGTGTGTGTGTGTGTGTGTGTGTGTACAGTGTATTGGTCACTTTGTTCTGCCATTTCTCAGCATTGATCTTAAGTAATTACTTATTCTATCCAATATTTAGCTTCCTCATCTGTTAAATAAAGACCATTTTATTTATATATATATATATATATCATCACTGTTACATGGAAGTTAAAGATTAATGCAAGGAGCTACCCCATGATAGCAAAATAAACCCCTCCCTCTAATATTTATATAATTATAATCAAATGTACATAAGCATATATGCATATATGCCATATATTGATATAATTCTATATATGAAACAACTTTAGGTATCCATAATTGAATATAATTTATCTTAAATAGTATTTTGGTTAGATCTGCTAAAAATAAAAATACTTTCTGTTTTTTCTTATTTATTTTTCTGATACTCTGTCTTTGAGCAGAAACTAGGCCCTAATTTTTCCTTCATGTTTCTCTCTGAAGAAATGCTAATAATTTTAAAACACTGATAGGTCTACTGGTTAAAAAAAAAAGTGCCAGTACTCTCAATTTTGTTTGTAGATGACTTCTTTATCTCTTCTTTACTTTTGGTGCGTTGCTCCAGAGAGCAGTGGCAAAACTGCCGGAGGTAGACTGTATGAAACTATGGACACCTCCTTATAAATTAGTTACCTTGAAGTTTTTAAATGCCAAAGTCATTCATAGAAAGCCTGTAGACATTTATCAATTAGAGATCTTTTTATTTTTTTACCATAGTAATATTTTCCATTCTTACAAGTCCCTGGTTGGTAAATCTGTCATTTACTGTATGCATTTCTCTGGTTACCTGTGTAGAGGCAGTGATTTGCTCTGTGAATTATTTCTTTCATAAAAACAAGTATAGTTATTTTTTCCCAGTGTGTTCAGGTTATTTTTTGATATCAGGGCATACTCACGGCATTTAAGCTCTGATTAAGTGAACTCAAAGCTAGGAGCATAATTGTCAGCTTAAGGGAAGACAAACCTACTGAACCATCTATAAAATTTTCAATTTAAAAAAATCAGCTATGGTTAAAAAATATTAAGTGGTTTTCGCATTCAGGTCAAATAAAGCCAAGCAGAGGAGACTGAGCTAGAGATAGAGATGCAGGTAAAAGTCAAGAAGGAGAAAGAGTCTGCCATCTTTCTCCCTTCTTAAAGAGGCTCATAAAAATGCATACCAAACAGATGTCAACACACTTCTGTTTGGCCAGTGCAGCTCGAGATATGAACAATAAACCATAAAATGATTTTTCATTGTCTAATCCCACACCAGTGATCACAAATCTAAGCTAGGTTACATAAGAAGCAGTGTCTTCTGGGATCATTTAAGGAGGAGCTGGTGGAGAGCTTCACCTCTGCATAGAGAAAAGAGAAGTAACATATGGTGACGCATAAGGTGAACATGATTTTAGCTTAGTGAGAATTATAAATAACAGGAAAAAATGAAAATTTACGTTATCCGGAATTCTCAAAGTCCTACCAAAGGAATTTCACTTTTGGTCAAACCTGATATTGGCAGTTGCTGTCACTTATACAAAGTAACAAACAAGAGGATAATAGGACTAACATCTAGGTGTAGGTATACATAGGAGGCACTTTGTGACTCTTGCTTCACCAGTGACTGAAGGTGTAGCTCCTACAATGCTACTTTAAGGAAATGAACTTAAACTTGAACTCCAGATGCAGGTTCTTATATATTGATAAAGTTTTGATAGAATAATGCCCAGGTGGCTGCAATTTTCTGTTACACATATGTAGCTATCTCAATTTAATTTAGTGACAGATGGCCTGGGTGGTTGATTTTTACATTCAACCAATTCTGATATAGTTAAATGAGATAAGTGATGAATTGTAAATGAAATCAACACACATTAAGTATACACCCATTATATTAAGCTGCCACCCTATGCCTGGCCATTTACTAATTACAATCACTAAATACTGAAACAGAGTTCTTGGACTCGCAGAGCTTTTGGTTAATTGTTCAAATTGATATTTTTAGTTACAAGCAAAAGCACAGTATACATTTATCTCACATGATACATAAATCTTACCTAGTAAGTGTCGATGTGATTTTAGAATCAAAAATGCTAAGAATTGGGCTCAGTATCCCTCATTTCCAGAGGTACTTATATCATTATTATTTCCTCCTCACAGTCAATACCACATGTGGAGTTTTTTCACAAAATTTTAGTACAAATTTGATATACATAGTTGTGTTAGTTACTTTATTATTATTATTATTAATTACTGAGACAGAATGCCAGACCTCCACAACTTTAGAAGGGGAAGATTTATTTTATGTCATAGTTTAAGAAGGTCACAGTCAATTCACATGCAGGTGGCTGGGAAATTATAGAACCACATGGCAGGGCCAGATAGAGGGAGGGAGAGGGAGGGAGAGGGAGAGGGAGAGAGAGAGAGAAAGAGAGAGAGAGAGAGAGAGAGAGAGAGAGAGAGAGAGAGAGAGAGAGAGAGAGAGAGCGCTCCTCATATCCTCATAGCATGGCAGAAAAGAGGCCAGTCAGGGAGAAAAGGCACAATAGGCACACACCCCTTCAGGCCAGGTTCCAAGCATCCACCCCTTCCAACCAGGCCCAACCTTCCAAAAGAACATTGATCTATAGATATACCACCACATCTGAACATATGATGCCTTTTTGGGTACACATGCAATTGAAACCGTAACATTCCACCCTTGAACCCCAGAAGACTCATGTCCACCACCTGAAGTAAAATGCACTTAGTCCTTCTCTAAGAATTGCTGAAGTCTTAACAGTTTCAAAATTGCTTTTAAAAAATCAATTGCATAGTATTTTCTGAGATGCAAGGTAAAAAAATGTCAGCTGTGAGCTCCTGCGGAAATCAAAATGTTAAGTACTTCCAACATATGATGGCGCAGGGTAAATATTCCTAAAAAACAGGGAAGATAGCAAGGACAGAAAGCAAATAGGCCTAAGATAGTTCTAAATCCAGCAAAGCAAGGGTTAAAAACTGTAGCTCTAAGTCCTGCACCTGAGCTGTGAATTCCAAAGCCTTGTGTGGCCCCACCCCAACAGCCTTGCTGCTGGCTGACACCTCCATCTTCTCTTTGAGCTTGATCCAATCAGAGCCTATAGTTTTTTCTTAGCTGAAGACCCACGTTTCTGGCATCTTTAAATTTCCAGGTACTCCACTGCACCTTAAGCGTCTCCTTCACAACTTCATGCCATGCTAGGGACACACTGCCTGATCTCCAAGACCTTCCTTTGAAATCAGGAAAAAAAAAAAAAAACCTGTACAAGCCCACACCTCTTGCACTCTGTAAGTCTACAGGCAGGAAGGACTATGGATATTGTCAACATCTACCACTGCCATGAGCAGCAGCCTGACCCTCTTGGACAAATGCCATAGAAGCTTTTCAGTTCTTAGATGTTTGAGCTCTATGTGTCTAAACTTTGGCAAACTTGTTTTTTCGTTGGCCTTCAGATACACTTTTCAGAGCAAAATCCTTTGTCCTTCTACCCTTGAATTGAAAAGGGTGGGGTCTTGTGGAATTCTGAGATTCCTTCAAGGAATCTTTCCTGTAGTTCTGATTGTAGTTACTTGGTTTTTTTATGCTAATTTCTTTAATTTCCCTGTGCTCTTTTGTTCCACCATTGTAGGTCCTTTTAGTATGGCAAAACTGCAATGTTTTTGTGTCAGTTTTGCCTGCCATTTTTTCCTGTTTTTTTGCCATACAGTTGGTTCAAAGCCACAAACACAGCCATTTGACAACCTGAACATTCAACTGTCTTGTGATTTCCTCCACCAGATTAAGTAGCCCAATACCTTTAATCTCAGTTTTAGACAAGGCTGATGGACACTGGCAAATTTTCTGACACATACTCTGCCATGCATAGCATGCGTGGTTTTTAGACCGCTGGCTTATGCAGTCTTTCATCCCATCTCAAACTTCTTGAGCCTGACTTTTCCAATCCACCCTTCAGTCAATATTCTGGTCTTCTGAGCTCTGACCAGAATCTTCCATCATGCTCAACTCTGAGCACTCCAAGTTTTCTCCAGTTGGCATTCTCAAACCTTTCTACACTTCTCCCTCCAACCAGTTCCAAAGGCTTTTGAATCACATGGTCAGGTAGAGTCTCAGCAGTGACCTCACTCCTGGCACCAATTTCTGTCTCTGTTACTTTTTCATTGCTGGAATAGAATACCCAAGATCCACAACTTTAATGGGGGAAAGATTTTATGTTATTCCTAGCTTCCGAAGATCATAGTTTATTCACATGAACCTCATGGCAGGGATGGAGCAAACAAGGGCTCTTCATGACATTGAGAAAAAGAACCAAGTTAGACCAGAGGACAGAATAAGTACACCCTTTCCAGGTAAAGCCCCAAGCATTCGCCCCTTTCAGCCAGTCCTCATCTCCCACAGTACACCGCTCCATAGGAATCCTACCACATCTGAATACATGAGGATGTTGCAGAACAATCTAGATCCAAACCATAACATTAATTTACATTTTTCTAGGGTTTTCTAATTGGTACATGATTTGATATTTTGTTTGCTATGTGTGTTAATAATAGGCATTTGTAAATAGGCTTTATTTCTTATACTTTGCAGTGTTGGATAGGTATAGGAATATTTTCGTTAATTTCTGGAGTTTTTTTTTTAAATGAGACAGTCATGCCATCTTTGAACAGATATTATTTCTTAGTTATATTATTTATAACACTAGGTAGGTGTTTCAGCACAATGGTAAATGGGAATAGTGAGATGAGGTGCTCATTACTGTTCATGACCTTGGTAGACAGCGTCCACTTTCACAAATATAGTATTTGCTGTGCAGTATTTCTGGTTCTCTATTAAACTAAGACACTGTATTTACATCCATTATTGCAGAGTGTTTATCCTGAATGAGTGTTGAGTAGTTAACTGCTTTTCTGTATGTGTATTTCTTTGAAAGAGAAAGAGAGACAGATACAGAATCTTACTCTATTGTCCAGGCTGGTCCTAAACTCTTTATGCAGTTCAGAGTGATCTCAAGCTTGGAGTAATCCTTCTCCTTCTTCCTCCCAAAGGCTGGAATTGCACACATGTGCCACTATGCTTGGTTTATATCATACTAGGGGATTAAACACAAGGCCTTGTGCTTACTAGCCAAGAACTTTAACAGTTGTGTCCCTCAGCATTTTTTTGGGGGGTGGGGGGGATTGACAGAGTTTCATTCTCTAGCACCAGCTGACCTTAAGCTCATGGTAGTCCTCCAACCTCAACTTTCTGAGTTCTAGGATCATAGGTATGTACCACTGCATGTAGCTAGCATGTGGCCTGTGATACTGAGGGATGGAACCCAGGGCTCCATGCTTTCTGGGAAAGCTCTCCAATCACTGAGCTACATCCCCAGCACCTCTACCCATTCTTGTGCTCATTAATATTTATAATATTTAGCTACATAAGTCAGTGAGTTATATTAATTTATAGAAGTTGAACCAGATTTAAACACTTAGAACAAATCCCACTCATTGTGATGTATTATTCTCTTTTGTATATTGCTTTGCTTTATTTTTTAATGTGTTTCTAAGCAGTTTTGGAAATGTTTGTCAGGATAGATATTTCTCTAAGTTTCTAGTACTTGTGTCATTTTCTCATTAGCTTTGATTTTAAAGTGTTACTGTCCTCACAGAGTTAGGCAAAAGTTCTTTCTTTGCTTCGATTTCCTGGCATATATTGTTGGTACTTAGCATAGTTTTCTCTTAAGATATTCTACAAATTTTAGAAGTAAAACTACAGGAATGATTGGAAGAGATACTTTTATTCCCAAAGTTTACCATATATAAATTCTATTTCTTTGAGAGATATATTGCTATTCATTTCCTTTATAATGTCTTATTTAAGTTTTGATAATGTCTTTCAATGTATAATAGATTTCTAAGGCTGCTAAAAGTTAAATAGCACAATCTAGGTAGATTATGTTAATATTATGTTAAATTTGTGGATCTAAAACTCAATATGTTGTCTAGGCCATACTTTCTCTGAGTTATCTCACAGAGGATCTTTCCTTTTATTTTTAAATATGAATTGATTAATAAGCTTTTTATTGAGACAACCTTTATATTTCTTTATGGGTTATATCATTGCCATTTAATATGTGTATGGAATATGTAATAAAAAGATTTGAGCAGCAAGTGTTTTTGGATTTTCAAAAATCAATCATTTTTATGTGTTGAAATTTATTATTTTTAAAGTGATTTTGGGATATATAAAATAAAGTTTTAGCAAATTGTTAATCTACTGTGCTGAAAATAACCAGAAGTATTTCTGCCACTCTCTATTGAGGCATCTCTAATAAACTTTCTTTCTACCTACTTCCTATCCGCTTCTGTGCCATTCTCATCCATGAGATTGACTTATAACTTTCTACAAATGAGCGAGGATATGAGCTTTTTCTCTTTCTGCCTCTGGCTTATTTCAATTGACCTGCTGAACTGAAATTCCACACACGTTGCTGTAAATGACAAGATTGCATTCTTGTGTGAAAAATATTTTGAACGTACACTACATTTTTAAAAATATATTCACGTGTTGAGGAATGTCTGAGTTGGCTCTCTCTTTTAGTTACTCTGTATAGTGCTACAATAAACACGAAAGTGCTAGTGTCTTGTTATAGTCATTTCTTTTCCTTTGGATATACAGAAATACTTTCACATAAAAATGGCCAGCAAGTATATGAACAATTCTTTTTTTCAGCACCTGGTAGCGCCAAACATTTTTTTTTTTTTTTGATTTATAGAAGTTCATTCGATCTCTGCATCTGTCTTCACATGACTTAATTTTGTATTTATGTTTGTGTCTTTTTTATGAAGTCAACATACATGTTTTATCCAAGACCAGCATGACATTTTTTTTTCAATGCTGATAAACATTCTACCCCTGAGTTACAGACCCACATACCCAAATCTATACATTTTCTTTTTCTTTTTTTCTTTTTTCTTTTTTCTTTTTTTTTTTGAGATAGGATCTTGCTAACTGGCCCTAGCTGGTCTCATATCTGCACTGTATTTCCTCTTGTCTCAGCTTCCCAAAGATCTGGTATTATTAATACATCAGAGACTTCTTGACAGTGTTAAGTTTTGGAGCAGGAGAATAATTTCAAAATCTTCTAATTACAGTCCAGGTTCTTAGTAGGCCTGTGTCCCCACGATGTGTGACACTCACATGTGGTATTTATTTTTATTTTTATTTTTTTCACGTGTCACTGGGAGTAGGGGGTGAAACCAGAACTGGTAGAGTGGGAGAGATTCCCTTCCCAAGATGGAGACTCGGACATTCTGCTCCTCTGAAGATCACCTCTTTATTATGGAGAAGTTTCTGGGTGTATTTTATCATGAGTGTACCTTTTATCTCTTAAAAAATTCTAAGGAGATGCATAGCATTCCACTGTGTATAAATACCACAGTTTTTGCATCCATTGGTCTGTTGATGGGTATTTTGGTGAATTCCATATTTTAGCTATTGTTAGTTGTGCTGCTATGAACATAGGTATACATATGTCTCTGTTATGTGTTGTTTTGGCATCGTCATGCTTAGTGACGTGAGTCAGAAGCAGAAGATGACATGTCGAATGGTCTGTCTGATATGAAAGACCCAGATCACAACTCTTACGGAATTAAAAACAAAACACAAATTGAAACAAGGGGGTAGGGGAGGGAAAAGTGTAGGGTAGGGGGAGGGACAAAAGGAGAATGGGAAAGTCTTTGTCACCTTGACAAGATACATATGTCCACAAAATCCTCAACTTCATTGTAAAGCTTAAATTTTGCACAAATATATATCAATGAAATGGGGAAATATAAAATTAAAAAATAAAAATTTCTAAGGAGGCATACTGATAAGTTTGCATCCTGAGTAACTAGAAGTAAAGCCCTTGAAAATAACCTGGGCCTCAAGATTCTTTCATTCTCAAGATAGTTCATTTTCAGATAGCAGGGACTTATCAGAGCTACTAGGTATTCATTCTAATTTATCAGCCCAGTGACTTTTTTCCTTCAGATAAGCTGATGCTTTTTCTAATTCAACCTATTAGCCTTGGTCTCCATTTCGATGTGTGGGTTACCCTGTGGCCCTAATTCTCCAGTGGTGCCAAGAAAAGTCATTAAATTTCATTTGGTTTTGGTTTTATTTTTCATTGCAAGGGTAGGTTTGATGACTTTTGAGTTCTTTATCTATTGAAGCTGAAACTCGAAGTTTCTTCACTATTTAATTTTAACCAAGCTTCAAAAGGAGAGTTGACATGAAACGTGTTATGCATACATGTCAGATCCCCCCGATGAGCAGAGTTGTTCCATACTGAGAACATATACTAACAATAAATACATAAACAAACAAATAAAAGATGTGGACCAAAAAACATGACTTAAATAATTAACATCATTAATTGTCATTTTCCAAAAGGTGACTGACTTATGACTTCTAGTGTGATCATATTTTTTCATAAAAAGAGCTGCTGTGTCAAAGCACGTCATGAAATCATTTTTGAGCAAATCTTGTTTTAATTCAGAAACTAGAGTTTCAAAAATATCATGAGAAAAAATAGTGTTACAAATAATGCATTACTATTATTATTATTATTATTGCTTAAAAATAAGATTTTCTAATTTTAACATGAGGCTTTTTAGTGTTCTTCCATAGAACAGATCATGTACAATTTAGGCTGAGGACTATTCAAAATTTGTTGAATTTTTTTTATGCAAGTGCCTAAACCAATGATGGCATAGAAGTTTTAGTATTACCTGTAGCATAGCTCAGTTATTGGGACATTTGTCTAGAAAGTGTGAGGCCCCAGAATTGATTCCACGATGCCATATAATATCAGGGTGAGGTGGAACACATCTGTAATCTCAGCCCTTGGGGGACTGAAGCTGGGAGATTATTTTGAACTCTAGGACAATGTGAGCTACACGGTGAGTTCAGGTCAAGACAACAGACGAAGATTATCTCAAAAACTAAATAAATAGATCATTGAAATGAAAGTTAACTGCTACAGTGCCAAAAAGCCACAAAAAGTAAATAAGAAATGGTAAATTTATAATGAAAATAGTTATATTTTCATAAACTTTTGTTATAAATTATCAAAACTACCCCAAAATCCATTGATCGAGAGTGTCTGTGCTCTACAAAAGGGTGTGAATGTTCTTGATAAAAATTGAGATCTGCTTTCAACCAGGGTTCTCTGAGATTTAGAAAAAGACGAAGTAAAATATCTTGATATTTTTTTGTAAGGTTTCAAGTTGAAACTGTATGTTAGACACAGTTAAGATATATCATTAAAATAATTTCATCTGTTTTTATTTTTCTCTTCCTTTAAAGAGGCTAATATTTTTAGAACAAAGAGAGATTTCATTTGTGTTAAAGGACAAGAAACACACTTTTTTTGTCTCTAAAGCACACAAAAAGTTTGCCCTGAAAGTGTATGTATATATATATATATATATATTATTGTAGGGACCGCATATTATTTTAATCATAAATCGGGGTTAAGGAAATACATTCTCTGAAGATTTTAGTAAAACTGTTATGCAGAGAGTAGATAATCACAAACATTCAGCAGAACAAAGAAAGATTGATTTGAGTAAAAAAATACACAAAAATGTAGAGATATCCTACCCTTATTACATAAAGAAGATAATTCAATATTTGCAATGACCGATTTCCGTTGGAATCTTAGAATAGAATCGACCTTGAGAGTATTGAAGAGGTTAAGAGAACGACATCCTGAAATATACTACTCCCAGTACATTGGCCATTTTGCATTAAAAGCACTTGAAAACCAGCGAGTGCAAGATCACCCTGACCTACACTCAGTTTCTTAAAAGCTGATTAAATTTCCTTAGCAATGATACTTTCCTATATTAGAAACACCATACTATTTACTTTCAATCGATGATATTTGAGATGAAAAATCTGTACCAACTTTGGTAGACCAATCTATATCTTCAGGGCTAATGTATCCAGTTAAATAGCTTTATTAAGTCTATTAGACTTACCATATTTTAATTTATTTATTATTCTTTGTCAAATTTAGTATGTTAGCATTAACAGCTTCGTGACTTTTAGTCTTCATTTCCTTATGAAGGGTTCCATGATACATGAAACGTGTATTAAATAATTTGTAATCTTCCTTTAAACTGTTTCACGCAAATCTAATTCTCAAGTCCAGTTAAATCTCCTAAAACAATAAAAGTAAAACTTTCTCCTTTACAATCTGTATGTGATAAGTAAACTGCAAGAGTGTCTATGGTGGTTGAAGACGGTGGCCTCTTGATTTTAAAGCCATATAATGCCATAAAGATGCCACTCACTTCCATATACCATCCATATTACCATATCTCCCAATAACACGATCCTCCAATATTTTCTCTATTACTTACATGTAATATTCATGAAGCTTTCATTCCATAAGAAAAAAATGGCATTGTGTTCATAAGCAAATTTTATTGACCTAGATAACTGGATCCAAATTATGATTTTATTGTTTTATTTTAAATTTCTAGCATGTGGCCTATAGTAATTTGCTTAAATTTTACAACTCTCACTTTACTCCTTGCTAAAAATAATTTTTAATAATATGTGTTCCATGAAATTCTTGTCAATATTAAGTAATCTAATTTTAAAATTTAGCATTTAGCCAAGTATCTGCCACACCAGAAAAAAACAATAATAGGAACAAGAATAATATTACCATCCCTATAAATTCAAAAGAGCTAATTCTAAACTCTTTTTTTCCATTTGCAACCTTAGTTATCCCACACATTAAATATATGTTGATTTATCTTTATTCTTCTTTCATTTCTATTAATGAAGATATTATGCAGAAGGTAATTTAGGCTTCCCATTGGCTCCAAGTGTATTAGCTTCAATTTGTGTTTTTATGCAACTAGAACAGTTATTCATTCAGATTCATTCAACATCCTATTTTCCTGGTTACATCTTTTTATTTCCTTATGAAAACTGTATGAATCCTAGCACTTGGGAGGCTGAGGCAGAAAAATTTCCAAGTGTTCAAAGCCAAGTTGGGCTACATAGTGAGTTGTTCATGACCAGACCTGACAACAGGGTGAGACTTTGTCTCAAAAAAATTAAAAGAAAGAGAAGAAACACATGAAGGCCTGTGCTTCCTTTCTGATATCATCTGTTTTACTTAAAAGTAAGTTGGAATAATATGTACAACAGAAATGATGGGCTTAGAAATTATATATATATATATATATATTAGGCTGCAAAGTGGACATTCATATTGAAGAGAACTGGAGCATGCATGTACTCTAAACATGTTGTACTAAAGGCAAATGAAATCAACTGGAGATACCAGGACACAGATATATGTAGTAATTATCTTTAATCTTGAAATGTAAATACTGTTTCTACCCATGAAATAAATACTCATCCAAAAATAGAGCAATACGTGTAAGCAAAATTAAAAGAAAAGCAAGAGTGTATTTGACAATGGAGGGTAATCTTACGTATATACTCAGAAAAAATAAGATGACTTTTTTTATGATGGTCTTATTCTGTAGCCCAAACTGATCTTGAACTCACTGTTTAGCCCAAGATAACCTTGAACTCAAGGCAATTCTCCTGTCTCAGCCTCCACGGATAGAAAATTCAGGTATGCACCACCACACCCGCCTTCATGTGGTGCTGTGGAATTGAACGCAGGGCCATGAACTTGCTGTGCCATTCTTCCAGCCCAAGATGACCTTTCTGAGAGTCAGTCTTAGAAAATGAAAATCGCCTTCAATGCCTGGATAGAAATTTGACTGTTGAAGTACTTGACAGTAATTAAAGAATGATGATGCTCTTGAGAGTATCTTAAGAAGTAAATTTAGACTAAAACCTAAATGTCAGCAAACATCCTTTGGTAGTAATATATGAAATTGCTCAGAAGTCAGAGCATGCAGTTTGGGAGACGAATTTCAGCATTTTATAAATCAGGGCTAAAGGGCCCCAAATCTGTGGTATCAAAGATCTCAATAAAGGAAAATATTACAACTCATTAGACAAAAATGGAACTTGCATGAAATTTCTTTTCTTTTCGTGTCTTTTCTTTTCTTTTCTTTTTTTTTGGATGAGAGGTTGGAAAGACATTTTAAGAGCATGCCCATTTTGTAAAGATCTATAAACCTATTAGCAGAAATGACAGAATCAGGAGCTGATACAGGCTGGAAGTACTACTTCTAATTAAGATCGTGCCCTTAGCAAGTCCATTAACTTACTCTTTTGTTAACTCTGAGCTTCAATAGTCTAATAGTAATACTTGTCACTCATTACACATATCATTTGCATATTACTCTATTTCCTGAAAGCATTTCTAAGAGGCAAGTTCTTCATACACGTAAGAAAATTCAAACACAAGAGTGCAAATAATCATGCTTATCATAACTGAAACAGGAATTAAATTCATCATCTGAAGATAAGAGTTTACAGTCTTCATCGTGATATGATACAGCTTGGTATCTTCTTATTTTATAAATAATATAGGATATAAGACTATAGTAGTTACTTTATTTTGCGGCAGACCTGATGCCTATTTATACGTGTGGCAGAGGCATTTGTTTCTTTTAGATTATTTAAAATAATATTTTTTTCTTTTCGTTTTCATTACACCTTCCTACATATGATTGAGAATTTTGAATAAAGATGGGTGAGATTGCTATGAAGAAATTATTATCTTTAGGAAGCAGAGCTTGTAAATTTTCTCAGAGCCACATATACACTGGTGTAATAAATACAGATTGTACAATAAAATATATTTTCCACTAAAAACGTTGGAGTTTAGTAGTCAGAATTCTATTTTTTAGAAAAATTTCCTTAAGTTTATAACAAAACAAATTTAGAGTTTGCCAAGGTCCTTAGGAAGCAAGTGCTCTGAAATTTATAACTTTATTTTCATTATAGTTTTGAAGCTAAAATGCAATTGATTTTTAAACAAAAACCTAAGAACATGAAATAGCATGATGCTTTGATATAGGTACATAATGCATAATGTCTATATCAGATTAAACATAACTAACTCCAAAAAATCTTGTTTATGCTAAAACTTTTTAAAAGAGATGAAAGTGATATAATAGGTAAACATATATTTTGCTTAATAACTTGTGTAACTATTATATATTATTTTTAAAACCCCATTGTAAATATAATGATACATCAAGAAAATCTGTCATCGCTGTTATAACAGACTTTTTTGAATGTGGAGAGGTAAAGTCACAAGATGCTAGAAATAACTAGAGTTTTTGAATAGAAATTCCAAAAGTCCCAAGCTAATTGTAAGCTTTCCTTCACTGATGGTCTCTTTTATCTTGTCTTTGTATTTGTAATGATGCATCCTTTATTTTTTCAAATATAATTCAAATAACTGCATGCCAAATGCAAGTAAACATACAAATACAAATGTTCATGACCAGACCTGACAACAGAGTGATACTTCTCTGAAACAAAACATTTTATTGTCCAAGAGTGGAGAAAGATCAGAAAGGTCCAGTTATCAACTGAGTCATTGTGGAAAACGCGTTAAGAGCATGCAAGCGAATATTTGTGTGAATTCATTAAGGTGCACACCAGTGCTTGAAACTTACTGTGTATCACCTCAAAAATATGATGAAAATATAAGCCAGTAGCTTAGGTGGAACAAAACCAAATATGTAATTTGATTGCATACCGTGAGTTCTTTTTCTTGTTAGTTACACATATAACGCTTATTGACAGGTTTGTGGAGAAATTTTGATCTATTGGAAAGATGGCCTGATTTGTATTTTAAATCACAGAATTTGCAAATGTAAACAGAATCTTGAGATAACACTTTGGCACTTAAAATCTCAGATTTTTAATTTCCCTTGTAAAATGAGGACTAAACTGTCTACACTCTAAGATCAGAGCTGACGGTAAACCGAGGTAAGCTACTTCTCATGGTTGGCCCTTCCACATTTTGACTCAAGGTCCTGAGGTCTATGGCATACTGACCTGTGGTATGTGTCTCTCTGTGTGAAGCCGCTTTCTGGGCATCCTGTAGGACACCCTGGAGAATATATCAACGGAGCTTACACCGTGCATTTTCACCAATAGGTGGCAGTGATGATTTCTTTAACTTTTGCTTTCAAACTTAAAAAAATGAAAAGGTCATGAATAAAGTAATCAAAATATATACTTAAAGTAATCAAAATATACTCCCTCAAAGCAAGAAAGGCAGAATTAGAAAAAGCCTGAATTGTCTCAATAATTTCTGCCAAGAAACAAGTGCCATTTTTCATAACATTTTATTTATACTTCACCAAAAAAATGGTCAGGGTATCTTTAACTTGGAGAGGATGCCCTAAGATGAAAGACATATATATATAATCACATCACTAAAAAATTCCCATTCAAATATTTATGCCCTGGGTGTAGGAACTTCCGTGGAGTTCTCTGTAGGCAGTCCTTTTTTATTAGCAGTTTGTTTTCGTTCCTCACAGTAGTGATGTTTATCTTAACTTTGCAAATAATTCTAAACACTGAAAGATGTTGTCTTTTGCTTGATAATGAGGTAAACTAATCATTTTTTAAACTAATGGATTTTGTAAGAAAAAAAACCAATATCATTAAATGACAACAATACACAAATACTGTAAATATCCACTGAGTTCTGATGGGCATCTGGTAATACCTGACTCTGGGTGTGAGGAATGCTATTTCTTTTACGAAATCATTCTATATATGACATCAACTCTAATGTCACCCCACAGCATTGTGTTGCTGTGTATAGAAGACAATATTTGTTATTACAATAGTTAAATGTTCTCTTCTGTCATAAATAAGGCATTGTGGGCTCTAGGATGGGCTGATAGAAATGGCAGTTCCCATTCATAGCCATATAAAACCCTTTTATTCGAAGTAAATATTAATTGATTTATTCAATAGGCAGATGTTTGGTGCCTTTTTGTGCCAACGTGAGCATCGGCACTGAGATGACAGACCAGACCAGCGTCCCTTATTTCATTATGGGATTCTACCTGTTACATTGATATTTCAGCAATGAACCTGAGCAATGCATTCAGCTAACTATTGCAAGCTCTGGTAACACACACACACACACACACACACACACACACACACACACAAAATGGGCCAGCTAGGCTATTACAAGTATGGATTCTTCTAAAATAAACTGCCAAATCATGAAAAGCAGGGTTGATAGAAGAAAATATTGGCTTTTTGATGCTGTCTGAAGTTCTTGAGCTCTTCGACCTGCAGAGACCAGTTTTAAGCATTTGCTCTTTTTCTTATGCCTACTAAAACATCTATGAATGGTCTTGGCTTTTGACTCATTTTCCCCCCTTGGAAAGATAACAGTTGATACGCCATACATATTACTTCTCCTCCCATTCAGAACCTACACTCCTTGGAATAGGTCCGGAGTCGGCATTGATGAGGCAGGAGGATCACAAATTCAATACCAGCCTGAGCAGCTTTACAGCTGAGCAAGACTGTGTCTTGTTATCAAAATAAAAATCTGCTAGTGAACGTTCTAGGCTCAGGTTCCAGGAGTAACATATACAACAACAGCAAGAGTTGAGACAGAGCTTGGATTTTATCTATAACCCATTGAAGGCACTGCCTCAGTTACCTCCTAGGCAGCAGATTGCAGTATTTCCCTCCTATGTGATGCTTGCTTGCTTCTGGTCTATCTTAATACTATTACATTCATTTTAATCCATCTCTACCCACTGTCTAGGGCACTATTAAGATTCTTAACCCCTTAAGAGAGGTAAACATAACAAAGAGATCTTATACAAATACAACATGTTACCAAGAATTATTTATGAGTGATTAATTTTATGGCTCTGAAAATGTCCAAGAAAAAGTTACTTGGGGCTCTAAAACAATACATATTGATATTTTATATAATTTTGGCCAAGGTAGGCACAGAGAACCCTAAAGCAGTTAACTTGCCCTAATATTATGTGTATAGGGGGATATATCCTATGCTTGAGTCAATTTTTTTTCCTAATGTACTGTATATAGAAATACCAGTCAGTATCAGAGAATAACGATTTCCCCAAAGGGCTGCTCTTCAGAACAGGATCCTGAGTTTGGGAGACCTGAAGGTTTTATAATGGGTCACAAGTGCAGGTTTGAACATGCGGTTTTCTTAGGAAAAAAAATTTACTGTGTTCTTTATGTTGCTGATAAAACAGATCTATTCTCATTCCTAGAGAGAAATGCTAAGCCTACTTTTTTCATTTATTCACCAGCCAAAAATATTTGAAAAGATAGTCTGAATAAAAGGGAATGCATGACATACAGAAATGTGAGAAATCCAATTGGTGCTATTAAGATGTTAGAATATTATAGTAAAAGTACTTGAAAAAATGTTTGAGCTGTATCTAAGATTTAGACATGTAGTATTGCCATAAAGTTCCCATAAATTTATCTTCTCAAATTCCTTAGGACAAGGTAATTATCAAATAAGACGATTTTTTATATTAGCAAATCTTTACTTAAAACCTTCTTCACAAATATTCAAACTTTTCTCTGCACCGGCCCTTGCAGTTTAAATCCAGTTATCCCGAAGTATTGATATATACATTCTCTATGATATATTGCAGGGAACAACCTCTTTCTTCATTTAATATGAATTTTATTTTTGAAGCTAATTGTATCATTTGATATCAATCTTCTTTATTTTGTCTCAGTTGGCTTTTGGCTGATCACTAAACTTGGTCCTATTAAGTACTAAAAAAAAAAAAAAAAAACGTCTTTCATCAAGAAATAATGTTGGTTGCTGCACTCTGAGTGGTAACAGGAAGACACAGGTAGAACTTGCCTGTTCATGTTAAGGCCAACAAGAAATCAAAACTACAAAAAAGAAAACAGAAGAAAGTACAAGTTCTTTTTTTATTGTGTGTGTTGATTAGTCTACTTGATAAAAATCTGCCCTTGACTTGGAAAATATCGGCTTTCTCCTATAATTTGTAGGCAAGTAATTACACCTTGTTCTAATTATACTCAGAAGCACTACTTCAAAGAAACAAACACAAAATTCCCTTAAATATATAATCCAGTTTGCACCAGGCAAACTTTGCACAGACTTAAAAATTTTTAAGAAGATTTGAATGACTTTCTTACTAGATCTCTAGTTAAAATATGTCCGATCATAACATTATGTAACAGATTTTGAGATCAATCCATTTCATTGATGTAAATGTGAAGGTTCTATAAGCTCTTTTTAGCTAATTGGAACTATATTTCTTCCTTTATTTCTACAATGATTCATTAGCAATTTCAGAAGATAATAAAATCACTGTGGTCCTCAAAATTTTGTTGGATATTTATCTCATGTGGTCTTGGAGGTGTGGATGATCATGGTAGAAAATTAGCTGTGAACGCACATTTAAACCATGAGAGAAGAGTAAAGTCACACATCCATTCAGAAAGTAAATGACACCAGCAATGTAATCTGTTATTGTCTCTGAGAACATATATCACAGGTCAATGTAATTACACCAGGAGGTTCTCGGCCACCTGGCCAACTATTATGTAATGTTTCTGTGAAGATGTATTCGAATTTTCTAGAGAAGCAGAACCAATAATAAATGCATTTATGAAGCGATGAGAAGATATTTATGAGGTAGGCTTACAGTGTCACTGGCAGACAGATAAGATACAGGAAAGTTCAAAATTGTTCTTTGTTCCAGGAAAAGCTGAAGGAGCTACGCAGACAACTAAGTAAAACACACAGAGCAAGATTAACCAAGGGTGCAGCACAGCCCAAGAAGATTCTGGAAGCTCCAGGGCCAGGAGGCTCACTGTAGAACCACCACTGCAAGTCTGCTTTGGAAGTTCTGAAGAAACTGAATGTTAAATGCTTCCTATCTGTTCTTTTCATGGCTGCATGGTATTCCATTGTATAAAGGTACCACATCTTTTTTATCCATTCATCTATTGATGAGCAAGTAGGCTGTCTCCAGGATTTGGCTGTTACAAATTGTGCTGCTGTAAACATGGACAGAGGTCTGTCTTTTTGGTAGGTTGATTCTATTTCTTTTGGGAGTATGCTCAGTTTCCTCAAAGTCACTCCGATATTTCCTTCCCACTTCTGGCATTATATGTAGTCATTTGACTGAATTCTCATTAAGGACTTATAAATGAAAATCACACCCTTGCTTTCTGGCCTAACTCACGAATATTCCTCATTTGAGCTTCCTATTTCCTTTTACTTAGCTAGAATTCAACTAAAAAGTTAAATGTATAATGAAAATATCAATCAGACCAAGATCCAAATGTTTATTTGAAAAAAAAAAATGCTTCCCACACTATCTTTTGCGTTATAAGTATACCAACTGGGAAGATCTATCTGGAAATGTTACCTGAATTAAGTATACACTTTATTTAATTTAGAAGTATTATACACTTGGTATTTATTTTCATTGCTACAGAACAGCAGATTACAACTAATGTCTTGGCTTGTAAGTAGATTAGAACTGCTCTGTATCTCCTGAGAACTGGTACAACTGCTACAGAATATACTTTAAAATGTTTAACATATCCACAATTAGTGGCTGGAAATGCCACTTCAAAACATGACTGTAATTTATAAAATTAATATGCTCTCAGAAAATACATTCAAATGAAGCATATTGAAATTATAAAGAGGTTTTGAGAGGAGCATTGTACTTCTTTTAACGGACTGGATGTATACTTTTGTATGCATGACCGCTTCAACTTGTGCAGTAGAATCTGCTGACAACAGTGTCAT
This sequence comes from Ctenodactylus gundi, assembly GCA_004027205.1. Lineage (NCBI taxonomy): Eukaryota > Metazoa > Chordata > Mammalia > Rodentia > Ctenodactylidae > Ctenodactylus > Ctenodactylus gundi. The sequence continues at coordinate 311,137 of PVKB01001877.1, forward strand.
ACATAGCTTAGAGATTTACTGTGGATTTCTACGTTGTTACTTTTCTCCTGCATGAGTTTATCCATCAGAATGGTTGTAATCTCGTTTCAAAACTATTAGCTATTTTACTCTATGAAAATAACTAGCACTACTACCACTGGATAGAGGGATAGAATTAATAATAGCAACGATAACAATGATGATGGCTTAGTTTCTTATAATTATGTAAGGTGGGTGACAGTGTTGTAGGAAATTCACAAGTATGGATATTAAGGGAAGATGGAATGACAAATCTCTCTTTCAAAAACCTGAAATTTGTAGTATTACCAAACTGTTTTCACTCTCACACTCAGTAATGAAAACAAACTTAAAATGGCTTTGGGATGATATTGAGTGTAAGTGAACTCTACAGGAATTTTACGATGTTACTGGCAGTTAAAAGTCTAAACCTAAGCCTATTTGAAAATTGAGTGAGGTATTTTAAAAAATAGTAACTTTTCTGAAGACAAGAATTTGTGTGCCACTTTCCAAAAATAGATGACGGATAGAGGGATGGACGGATGGAGAGATAGATAAATATATTCATACAGAAAGAGAAAAAAGGAAAAGACAGACTCAGTAGCTTAAGTAAAATGTACATAACTCTCTACAGGTGTGACACGTAGGGGAATTTTCAGTCATGACACACTTTCATTCACATGAGACTCTTCACAAAACTTCTGCATAAATATGTCTCTGAGTTGGTGCAATTAAAGAACTTACTTTTACTAGGCCATTAAGGTTAAAGGAGGTTGGGAAGGTCAAACTGTTTCCATCAGGACAGATGCAGGCAAGTTATAACCTATCGTGCAGAAATTCAGTAGATGGCACTGTTCTTCCTGCTCTGAGTTCCTTCCTCACCATGGTCCAGTGTTCCTAGTGTTGTGGTCAGTGTGTGCCAGGCCACCTTCCTTGCTTCGTGAGCATCACTCTCCCATCACTCGTCGACATGTACTTGTTGCTATGGCCACAATGCAGTGATGTGGATCGTTTACTATGTCATTCTTTTATAGATTCCTCCTCCTTTAAAATGTGAAGCAGATTTACTGAGAGTTCAGAGCCAGCCAGGGCTACTTACCCTAGAGAGTTCAGCAGACTACAGAGTGAGACTCTTGTCTGAAAAAAAAGAAGGAAGGAAGGAAGGAAGGAAGGAAGGAAGGAAGGAAGGAAGGAAGGAAGGAAGGAAAGAAAGAAAAAAAGAAGAAAGGAAGGAAGGAAGGGAAAGAAAAAGAAAAAAACCGGAGCTTTCGTTTGGATACTGACACTTTTGTACCCCACCCACCTCATCATGTGTCCTGCCACTACGTTTTTTTTTGCTAGTCCCACATGACCACATCAGCCAGAGAGTTCTCTCATATTTTGGTCCTAAATGCTGCATTAATTAAGTCTTTATACTGCCGGAGAAGATGAGGTTCTAAAAAAGGAAGCACAATTCTTAATACATGCCCCATAATAAATATTATGCAAGTTTGTTGAATAAATAAACGAATGAATCTTAACCTCTTTAGATGTATTGATCTCTCTCTATTAAAAACAAAACAAAGCAAAACAAACAAACAAACAAAAAACCTCAGAAGCTTTATCCAAAATCTATCTCCACTTTTATACTGTGTTGGCTCTAGAGTGTTTTTAGTTTTATTTAAACTTTTGAATTTTTTAAGTGATATGTAAAAATTAAACATAGTAATTAGGAACCATGGTGTGTAGTGTGTATGGTGTGTGTGTGTGAGTGTGTGTGTGTATGTGTGTGTGTGTGTGTGTGTGTGTGTGTGTGTGTGATGTTCCAATCAGGTTAAATGCATTTATCCTCAATTATTTGCCAATTTTTGTAGCAAAATTATTCCTTTTTTTTCTTTTCCTTTCGTTTGTTTTCTTTTCTTTTCTTTTTCTTTTCCTTTTTTTCATTTGCCAGTGGTACTGGAGATTTAACATAGAGCCTTCACACAGAGTTATGCACCCAGCCCAACTTTTTTTAGTTTTTATTCTGTGTCAAGGTCTTGCTAAATGGCTAAGGTGTCCAAGCTGGGCTCAAACTTGCAGTCTTCTGTGTGAGTTTTACCACCACACAAGGGCCGGGGGAGAGGACACGTGAGCGCACAGCTGGGCTCCCTGGTCCCAAGAGTACCAGATCCTGCCGGGAGTCTGTCGAAGGAGGAGCTCACTTTATTCTGGAAGTACAGAAGCTTATATAGGGTAGAGGGAGAACGTGGCAAGGAGGGGAGAGCAGGTGACCTGATGTAGTGTCTACGTAAGCGCGTGTTAAGCCAATCAGCGTGATGTCCATGCAGGCAGGTGTGGGGTGCTCTTAGCAGTAGCATTGGGGTGGCCCGTGGTCCATGAGAGCGGAAACGGCTTGGCCCAATCATCTTCCTTGGTAAACATCCGAGGTGCCCCCTCCTTCCGCAGGCGCCATCTTAGATATCACTCCACAGTCTTCAATAACTTTCTTTTTTTGGGGGGAGGATTTTGTTTTGTTTTGTTTTCTTCAGGGAAGTGTAGTGTCAAATCCAGATTACACAGAAACACATATAAACTGAGGGACACATGTATCAATGCTTTCCCAGCCCAAGACTGGAGACACTTGTTAAATTTATCTTCTTTCAGGAAAGTTAGACGCTTGCGAAGGTGAGCACTTGTCATAAACTCTCAGCAATACCCCATGCACCTAGACGTTGCCACACAGAAGCTTAGGTACACTTGAAAAGGTGTATTTATCTTTCTGATGTCATTGACGAACCTGGCTGGAGTACCATCACCTACACGTGAACTTGGCTGCCACTCTGAAGTGATTTTATTTGTGCCTCTTCAGCGAGCTTGATTCTTCGTTAAAAGAAAGCAGTCGTTTCTTCTGTTTCTTCTGTTTCTGTCACCATCCTGAGCTTGTTGCTGCGAAGCTTTTCGTAAAAGAAAAGAGCAACGGGAAGCAGATGCGGCCCCCTCCTGTGCCTCCGGGGCTTAAAAGACTGTTTTATGTTCCTCTGAAAACAAATTTCCTATTCTGCGTCTTGTCTCCGTAGGACTAATGAGTCCTTAGTTCTCTCCTTTGCCTAGACAGTTCACTTCTTGATCGAACCACAACCTCTAAAAGGTGACATTTAAACACCTGAAGGCACATCCACCTCTCAGAATCACTTCACGCAAAACACCTGTAATGTATTATTAGAAGCTTTGGAGAAAATCATCAAATTAAAGAGATACATGATATAATTTCTTACCTCAAGGGAAGTTCACTATGAAATCAGTTGCTTTGGTTCTGTATTTATTCCATGGTAGATTACAGAACGCGGGTGTGGCGTTTCTTTCTTGGTGTATGGATAGACCTGTCTACTGCATGCCTGAATTCAGATTTTTTTTTTCCATCCGACTTATCCCCACTGTTTTAAAATGCTCCTCTGAGTCACTTGAAAATGAGAGAAGGCCAACGTGAATGCAATGCTAAAGAAAGGACACTTTATTTATTTATTTTTTCAATTCTTTACTGCCAGAAACCAGGCAAAGTCTGTGGATAGTTCTATTTGCGTAGCATTCAACGTATGCATGAAATTTGGATTTATTCTTATCAGTTCAATGGTCAAGTTAGGCATAGTGTGGGTCTATAGGCGACTTCAGTTTCCTACAATTTAACCAAGAGTTGACGTCATGTTTTTTTCATGTTTGTTTTTCAAAATCCCAAGGCTCACAGGATAAAGAAAGCTATGAGATATAGCTACTATGAATGGAGAGTACCAAATTAGATATAAATTTTATGATAACAAATAAATCCTTTTTAGTACATGTGCTTTCAATACAATATTTGAAATGCATTTGTAACTAACATGAGACTTCTTCCAAGAACTGGAAACGAGTGATGCCAAGGGCTTGTGAGCATAGGTCACAGACCAATGGGAAAGGAGAATTTCAATTACCAATTAAATCAGTTGCTAACACATTGTGCCCGAAGGCAAGAGATAGGGTCAAGGAAAAGCTATTAATTTGGTAAATGACATTTAATTTGAAGTTGGGTACAAATGTGTATAAGAATGAAAGCAAAAAAGTATAAGTGAATTAGTTTATTAAATTTTCTCATTTTTATATTTATAATTTGATAGAAACTAGGTTTTTCAGAGAATTAAGGTGCTTTAATTGATCTGATGTATGTTCACTATCAAGGTGACTCTATATTGCAATAATCTCAGAATTTTTTTTTCATTTTTGATCTCTAAATTCTAACAACAACTGATATAATAATGGAAATTTCTGGCCACACAATCAGTATTTTTCCGAAGTCTCTTCTCAGTTGAATATTAATTTAGAGTTTCTGGGTGTTGCAATTATAACTCAAAAAAAGATGTGTACTTTGCAAAGGGAATCCCTAGAATTTGGTGATGGAGCTTGCCCCAGGATAGACAAATCTGTGTACATCTCTTGGTTTTTCCACTACTACTGTGACAGGCCACCTGTAAGAATTATCCTTTTTTTTTTTTTAAAGGTATATCTGAGGTGACGCAAAACACAAGAGAGATGTGAATGTAAACTTTAAGAAGACAGGTGCCAAAACTTTGCTTAGCTGCTGTAGATCTTCTAAGTTTAAAATATAGGAGAATTTGTGTAAAAACTAATAGCAAGATGTGGCAACAAAAGGCAACTCTGAGAAAAAAAGGGGCTACAGAGAGAAAAACACGTGTCCTTGGACCATTGCTGCCATTACTGAACTAACGAAATGATTTCTTATAAAACTCACAACATATTCTATGTTAGGTAATCTGCTTAAATTCCAAAGAACAAATTCAGGAAACATTAGAAAGTAAGGAAGGAAGATAAATTAGAATTGAAAATTTAAAACCCTGGAGATCAAAATGTAAGTGTTTTTGCGGGGTAGATCTTTACTAAACAACATTTGGTTCTCAGAGAACAGAATCACGTTATAATAATCTGAATTCTGTTACAAATGCAGAATCCAAAACTATGCTCTCTTCCCACTAGATCTGAGAACTGATTTTAAGTGATCCTAAGGTGGTAATATGACATTACTGTTAGGTAGTTTTAAGCCAAATCTCCTCCTTCATATCATTTCAGGCTTTGTTCATTTTGTTTTAATAGTTTCAATTCAGTCATCTCTTATTTCTCAGTTCAGATCTCAGATAAACATAAAGAATTTAGCAAGTAGCTATAACCTTCTTTGGAGGCTTTTTATAACAGTCACTTTTCTTTAGTTTTGGATAAATAATCTTGGAGACAGGACTATATTGGTGTTTCTGGAGTGTCCACTCTTGTTACATAAAAAAGGGATAAATAACTATTTGGTGGATGATGACTGAAAATTTAGTCAAGTGTAGAATGTGCCAGATTTAGAAATAATACATTACAGTGTATATTACAGATTTTTTTTATTATCCTCAGAAAACTTGCTAATTCTGTGGAAAACGTGCTCATGGAACTATACAAGCTGTTCTTTAAATAAAAATAAATAAATAAATAAACAAATAAATAAAATATAGCCCTGTCAGAGAAAGAACAACTCTTTAACGCTTTTGAATCAAGGCGTTTTGATCAGACTGGGTTAGCATTTCACTCACTATTCAATCTATTATTTTAGCTGAATTATATTATACATGAATGCAAAAATTATTTATTTATTTCCTCTTGATGAGTGCTTGGGTTGGTTTATTCTTCTCCCATTTTTCAGTAATTGTGAAATGCCATTTTCATTTCTCAGAGAATTAATGATTTTGCTATCCCTTTTTTGTGGGAGGAGTATCCATTCAAGATCCTGCACATTGAACAGTAAGTTTATTAAATTTGAAAGTTGATTACTGAGACAATTTAGACGTCGCACATCCAAGCTCTTTGTTAACAATATATGCCATGGTGAGTTTTGCTCAGGCTGTGGGTGTCATTTTTTTAAACAGTTTTCTACATGAGTGAAAATGAAATAGGGACAATTTTATTTTTAAATATTTGTTCTTTTATCATTATTTTGGTGATTGTGTTCCGACAATTTTTTGCATGTCTCAAGGACATAATATTTTCATTATTTTTCTAAGATATTCATACTATTAGCTTTTACATTTATATTGTATCTAATTCAAATAAATATTTATGTACTACATAAAAATGGATCAAATTTAATTTATAAATAAGTTTACACTGTTTATTCATCATCATCTCTCCAAAATACTTCTTTTCTCTATAGGGTTTTATTCAAAATCTATTGTTTTTAAATGTATTGTTTTATTTTTAGTATTATTTTGCATAACTGATGAATATATTTATTATGATACAATTACAGACTCAATTGTGTCTTAATAATATATCTTTAAACGAGGTAGCATAATTCCTCAACTTTATGCTTTTTAAATACTATTAACTACTTAGATACAATTTAGGATAAAAAAGTATAGAATTAGCTTGAAAATTGCTACCAAAACAATAACTTTCAAGCAACAAATAGAAACTCTGAGAAACTGATTAGCATTTAATTGAAATTGCTCATAAATTCAACAATGATTAATTTCTGAAAAAAAACTGATAATTTTTTCCAACTCAAAACCTTGAAGACTATTTTCTCCTTACTTGGCTTCTTTAATTTCTATTAACCTTGATTTGTAGTTTTCTGGGTGTTTTTGTTTTTAAGGAGTTACTTGTCAACTACACAACAGATTTTTATTGACTATATTATGATGTCTTATCAAATATCTTTATTCTAGTAATAATTACATAAGCTTAAGTTTATTTATATAATTATATGAACTGAAAATAAGAAATTTTAGCTTTTGTTCTTAAATGTTAGAAGTAGCTAATACATATTTTATAATGTTCAATAGAAATTTTAGAAGCTATCATTCTTCTCATGCTCAAAATCTTAAAGCATTCAACATTTTACTACTACTAAGTATAATGTTACATGTATATATTTCTGTTTTATATATAACCTGTTTAGTTATTGTTTATCAAATTGAAGATATTCCTTTTGATTGTTAATTTGTTGAAAATGTATTATTAATATTGAATTTGTCAAATTTTTTCCATATGTATAGAGACATTCATGAAGACTGTTTTATGTTAATAGTATTAGTTTCTTTTGCTGGTGTTCAAATTCTCAGCAATTAAGCCTTTTAGATTAACTCTTCTTATTTGTGGTATTATTTATTACATTTTTATATACTACCTGATTTCATCACCCTATTCAAAATGACACATTTAAAATTTATGAAACAGAGGGAAAAATTTAGTGATTAAAGCACTTGCCTAACAAGTGAAGGCGTGGTTCAGTTACCCGTAACCACTTAAACTGGGTGTGGTGGCACATGTCTGCAGTCTCTGCATTTGGGAGGCTGAGGCAGGAGAATTGATTCGAGTTATAGGACTCCCCAGACCGCAAAGTGACTTCAGGACCAGCACAGACTACAGAGTGTGATCCTGTCTCAAAAAAATATGAGTTGATTATTTACCTAATTTTCTACTTAATATTTTTAGACTGTGTTTACCAATATTAATAGACCATTGAAAGCAACAGCATAGATGAGAAGAGACTGTTGGTGACTTCCCTGGTTAATAATGTGTGCAGTAGATGTGACCTCTAGTCTCCGAGTCCTCATTTGTTCAATCTTCATTGAACAAATTGCACTTAAATATCGTGGTATTGAGAATATTAAGCTTCAAATATACCATATTGATATTTAAATTAACTACTTAATTTAGAAACCATATTTGATTTTCTATTCTGTGGTTAACTGATGCTAAAATGATCCTCAGTTTTCTATGGGTTCTGATGTTTCTACCTTATATAATTGGTTTCTCATTTAGTTTAACAGAAATATTATAACTACATTTATGGCATTCAATGTGATGTTTTGATATATATGTACGTAAGTATATATATGTAAACATATATATAGCAGCAAAACAGAACTAAGCTAATTAATGTAATATCTCACTAACTTAACATTTCACATGGTAAGAACACTAAATATTTTATTCACAATGTTTAATGCACAGTGTTATTATTTATTTTAAATAATCTGCCAAAAAGTAAGCAACATATTCGTGCAATTTAAATCTTTTTATCTCCTAGATTTTGCAATTTCTCTGAATAGAAACAAAATTTAGGAATTAGTTCTAAAATATAGAATACAGTAATTACAACAGATCCGAAAACTATGACTAAATTTTATAAAGCTAAGATTTTATTCTTGCCAGCTCTATCTGTGCAATTATTATAATAAATGTATTAATCTTCTATATGGCAAGAGGCTGGTAAACAGACACACATGTCAAGGGCATTGTGGACAGACTCTGATATAATAAGCCAATAAGAAACCAAAGTCCTCAGTCATTCAGGCTGGTAGGAATTGTTTTCTGTCAAGAAGTGCATCGGGCTTCAAGTACACCCTTCAGCACAGACGTCTTGAATAAAGACCAGCATTGCCAAATTGCTTTTGGCATTCAGGTGAGATACCGCAGTAGAATATTAAGAAAAGTTATCCCCAGACCCTTGACCACAAGAACTCAAATAATACATGAATTTTCTTTTAGTGGCTAAGTCTAAGAAAGTATTGTTGATAGATAGACAGATGCTGCATATTTTAAGACAGCAGGAGTACTGACACATTGCTGATTATGACTGTTGCATGTAGCCCAATAAATAAATGAATAAATAAATAAATGAATAAATAAATAAATGAATAAATAAATGAATGAATAAATGTTGATGCTCGATGTTTATTAAATAAAACAAGGGAGTAGATACTTCTAAGTCACTCTAACCTGCTTATCTGTATAAAACTACATGCAATTCATTAAAAAAGATGCCAGTATGTAGTCTGTAAACTTAAGTGAGCACCATTTTCTTCATCTATCTGTAAAAGAAGGTAGATATCTTATCCTATATTAGTAATTTTAAACCTTTAAGATTTGGGGGTCAAATTATATGACTTATATGTCAAACAATGTGCCAGAATTTCTCTTATCTGTTTAAAAAGACACGCAGTGGGTAGCACTGAGAAGAAGGAAAGGAAATGTTGCTGTCATCAGAGGTTGGAGTTTTGAGGTAATCAAAGCAAAATCTTTTGTTGGATGCTTGCACTCGAGTAGTTTGCTGAGATAATGTGTGTGTGTGTGTGTGTGTGTGTGTGTGTGTGTGTGTGTGTGTGTAAGTTTCAGAATAAACATCAGGGAATTATGATGGTCAGGAGGACAGGTCAAAAATTTGTCAGTTCTTTCACCTTGAACAGTGAAGAGAGAAATGGAAGTCCCAGAATGAGACTTCTTCTAAGACATATGGGTAGGTCATTAGTACTCAGCTAGGGCACAAGTGAGGAGTTGAAGTGACAATTAAAATCAGTCTCACGCTAGCTCCTTAATAGGTACTGCATAGCCAGAGATTTCCTTTGGATTCCACAGACAATTATACTTACAACAATCTCTCTGGAACAATTTTAATGATATGTTTTACTGTGATGTTACTTATTTCTGGGATCAATGTAATTTATTTTTTGTTGATCTTACACTATAAAACTTTTATGATGTTATTAATATGTTATATTTAAAGTGCATTTAGATTCATGATTTTTTCTCCATAGACAATCTTGTCATTGGTCGATAAAAGCAATTTTTTATTTTTAAATTTGCATGCATTGTGTTCATTTTCTCTACTTATTCCATTGGTATGAAAATATAGTATTGTGTGACATAAGATAGATGAGCATAATTTTTGCCATTTACTCAGTCTTGCAGAGCAACATCTTTTGTTAAGTAATAAGTAAGTTTTATTTCGTGGATGGTTTTTAGGAGTCTCAAAATAAGGTCAAACTATCAATGATCCAAATTTCTTACGGGTATTGGCAATACATTTTTTGTTCTAAGAGGATTTATTGATTGTGTACGAATTTTCCTTCTGCCCCTGGTAATATCCCAGAGAAGAATAATTAGGTGGCTATCACACTTCCTGAAATTGGTGTATGCCCCTTCATTCACAGAAATTGCCACAGAAAAAAATTTTAAAACATTCATTTTGTGTAAACAGAAAGTTCATCATAGTTACACTTGTTTCTAACTCACAAAACTCTTTCAAAGCCAATTTTAAGTGTTTTTGGCATATAACAGATATTAGTACCTAATTCATTCTAAAAAAGAAATGAATTAAGTACTCATGTGGATCCCAGTGGGCAGTTAGTTATTTCAAATGTTTTCAGAAATAGGGTGAATGTATTAAAAATGCATATGATTTCCAATTCAATTTTTTTACTTGTATATAATGAATCCTATGGAATTTTCTAAAGAAATACATGACGTGATTTAGTTTGAAGTGTAATTATCGCACCACGTTTCTTTTCTAAAGCAAAGAAAAATATCTGATATTAAGCTCTACAGAGTCACTGTAGAACCACTTACTGACTCAGTCAGATAAGCTCAGCAAACAGAATTGATGCAGTAACTTTAAAAAATTGTATTAGTGTAAGTGAAAGTCTTCAACATTCTTATTTAAGGCACTAGTTCTTATGTTAGCCACAACTGGGATCAGGAGTAGCAACACACAAATATCTCTGAATTTCTGTGGGTCAGGAATCAACATCAAACTTAACTAAGCCTCTGTGGAACATTCCACACACCTGTGATCTCAGATGAGTCTTAACATCTTCCTTCAAGTCTTTGATAGTTTTCAGAAATTAGTATCTTGCAATCATCTGAGTGAGGCCTTCAGGCCCCAGAGGCGTTCTATCACCTCCTACTGCTTGGTTCTCCACAGCATGAGAGGGCGTCTAGAAGGACACCAAGAGATGTCACTGCACACAAAAGAAGAGCGGAAAAGTCCTTGTCACCTAGCCAGGATACATATGTGCAAAAAATGCTCAACTTCAATGTAAACCTTAAATTGTGCACTTACACATATCAATAAAGTGGGGAAAAGGAGATATCATTGCTATATAGACAGTTCTACATAGAAAAATCTCTGTTTTGGTTAACTCAGTTACAAGTGATTTGGGTCATTGAGTGTATATGCTGTTATGGTGTGGATCTAGAGTGCCCCCTCCCCTCACCAAGTCTCATGTATCTAAGACATCTGGATAATTTATTCACTTTTATTCTGTAAAATAACCTAATGCCAATATTCAAATTTCATTATATTCTGGTCCCTACTCAACAGAAGAGGTAACGAAGAGCATTTTAAGTCTTTGGAAATTGTTGAAATTTGTCTTTCAATATATCCTAAAGCGAAATGTGTTCATTTCTCAAAATGAGCTAATGCTATTTGAACTTAGCAGGATTTATAGGATATTGAAATTGAATTAAAATTAAAAATCTGAACTCCAGACATAGTATCAGTAAATATATAATATTGTCTTTATTAAAATTAAAAGTAACAATGGTTTTTCTGCTATTAAAATGGGGCTTATAAAATGCACATAAAGTCATATCACATATATATGTGATATATCATACATTAAACTATGTTAAACATATCGTTACAGTAGCTATTATTGAATTCACAAGAATCACGGCTAACTTCTATTTTCTGAACACTTTTTTGTTTTCATTTACTACTGTTATACTTTGACATTTTGTGCAATAATGACCGATATTTTTAAAACATTTCGTAGATCAGAGCATTATTAAATGTTCTTTTTGTAAATTCACTCATTTACTTCCCTTGCAATCCTACACGTTTGGTGTTATTGATGTCTTTATTTAACAGCTGAGGAAACTGAGGTCAAGAGAGATTAAATTACATACCCAAGGTCATCTAGGTATCATCTATCATAATAAAAGCAGTAATTCAGGCAGGCTGGCTTTTATCATTACTCTACTCTTCTGGCTTTCTATGAATATGAACTGTTTCAGTAATGAGAAAAATAGGAAAGGTTTTATTGTTTAAATAAAAGGTGAAGCTCGGGCAAAATAAGTTCAGCTAGAGTTTATTAAAAATTAGAGATACCTAGTTCAGAGGTTTCCTGAAGTGCCTTCTATTTCCTCCTTCTTTTTTATTTAATATAGTCTTTCAAAGCAGAGCTTCAAACATTTAATGAACCAGTTTTGTGGACTGAGCACCGGCTGAACACTGAGCAGAACACAGGTGGAGACAGGCAGGCTATTCCTGGGAGAACATCTGCACCTTCTCACATGCTCTGTGCTTGTAGTTGAAACAGCCTTCTCCGTGTTCTGAACCAATTTTCTCCTCTTCAAGAGAAATCCTTTTTTTCCCTCTATTTCTTTATTTCCCCCTTAAACTCTGCTGCAAGATCCCCCGTGCAATACTCCCAAGTAGATGGGTTTTGTCTCAAAAACTTTTTCCTCTAAGAGAATGGTTCCCACCCAATCAGACACAGAAACCAATTGACTTTAACTTCCTGCAGGTATTCTGGGTGCTTTTTCAGATTTCTACCCGGACAGCCCCTGCCAGCCCTTTATAGAAGTCCTGCATGAGTCACGATCTACCTCCAACCCTTTCTGTCCAAGCTCAATGTCAGGCAACAGAACCGCTTTGGTATTCTCCTCCAAATTGTGGTTCAAATGCATTGCCTCGACAACAGCTGCTCAACATGGGTTCATCCTTAGTCACCACAGTTCGAGAGAGCTGTGCTTCCCTCTACAATTATAATTTTCAACTGCCTCCTGCATGGTTTGCTTTTTGATCTTTCTTTTGTCCTTTGCAAGTACACATATTAAAATAAAAATACCAAGGCCAAATGCCTCATTCTCATCCTTGCACAGCACGCTCTGATTGGTTTTTTGATTAAGCTTGAACTCCGTGTGGGTGTTGGAGTGAGTGGATGTGGAGAAAAAGAAGTTGAGGGGGCAGAAAGAACTAGAAATGGCTGTCCCCCCTGTGCTCTTCTACCTTCCTGTCTTTGCTCTCATGACATATTTACAGAAGCAAAGTTCTAAGTTGTGCCTTATTCTTCTCCTAAGCTACTCATTGTAGTTCTTTCTATTTAATCATTATGTTCACATATATATGAGTTCATCCCAGCCTGAAAATAGTGCTCTGCACAGATACTTCTTTTCCTAATTATTCCTTTTTATCAAATATGTTCAAAGCTCACTGGAGTAGTAAAACTCAGAATAAAGCCATATGATGCCAACTTGTGTGAATTATCTCACCAGTTATTACTCCTACATGCCATCTAATTTAAATCAAGAGAAAGACAAATTTCTAATTGGCAGAATTTTAGTTGCTCTAAAATTTTAAGTAGAAAAAGCACACAGGTCTAGATTTCACATGATTTAGTGGAGAGTGTTGTCCATTTATATCTGTCCCAGATCAGAAAAAAAAATATTTGACACATAAAGCATTAGAGGCTATCTGGAATGGACAGTCAACTAGGAAAGTAAGACGCTTTCAGTCTTTGCTCTCCCACAGAAATACAAACGTGAAAATGAAATAGGAACTGAGTAATTTTAAGAAAATGTGAGATTTCTATTGAGATGTAATAATTGTGGTTTTTTAAAATCATTTACATTGAAAAGAAGTCCAGGATAAGATAGCTTCACTCCTATATTCTACTAAAAAGGTGTAATTAACACCCACAATTCTCAAACTCCTCCAAACTGGTGGCATCTCTAAACTCATTTCTCAACTCATCAATGAGTGAGCCTTATTCTCCTTCTAAATTCATACAAGCAAGCTACAGGAAAACAGGACAAATATCACTAATTTACATAGATATAAAAATCCTCAGTGAGATGCTAGTGAGCTGATTTAATAGACAACTAGAAAGATCATATAGTATGATCAAGTGGAATTTATGTAGCCATGCAAAGATAGTTCAATATATGCAAATGGGTTAATATACTCTACCATATGAATAAAATATGCTTAAATTACAACTGCATAAAATCATAAAAATAACAAATTCAACACGTTTGTGCTAAAAAAAACTCTAAACAAACCATGTGAAGTAGAAACTTACATCGATCTAATAAAGGATATATGTGTCCCTAAAGCAGTCATAGTTTCAGTGACATTTCTTTAAAACTTCTGTAGCGAATTTATTAGGTTATGCTAGTTATACTAAATAATGAATGTACATTTGGCAGATTTGTAAATACATATAACCCACTTTAGTCATTTCCACTCCCTAATTATATTTGTCCCTCTTTCTTTTTCATGTGGTCTCCATTCTATTTCCATGTTCTTGGTCTCTCTCTCTCTGTCTCTCTCTCTCTCTCTCTCTCTCTCTCTTGCTCTCTCTCTCTCTAATTTTCTCACAGATTCCACATAAGAAAACGCACAGTTGATGTTTACCTTTCTGGGTCTGGATTGGCTATTTAACTTAACAGGATGAAACCAAATGCATCCATTTTCCTCCAACGAACATGATAACTCTTTTGTGGCTGAATTATACAACACCGTGTCTATCGATCATATTTGCATTATTCCATAAATCTTTTTACAAAAAGTTGAAAAAAACAACTCAAATACAACCTGACAATATCCCAAATAACCAAAGTTTGAACATTATGGTTTCAAAACATATTACAGGAGTAAAATATTTATAGTGTGGTAGCACACCACAGACAAAAATGCATTGGTAGAAAGATCAGATGAGAGAGCTAGCAGGCGACCCGACCTATGCATATAAGAATCATCTTTCTCAGGAGTTCATGGGATGTGGAAAGGAGAGAGGATCATATCTTCACCAAATGGTTTTGGGAAAGTGGCATGTTTGGGGAATTAAGGACCTCTGGCCACCATATGAGTAGCTATTGCTTCAAATTCCCATCATCTGAGCCATGACTTTGAGCTCAGTAAATGCTCCTCAAAGACGTTCCTAGCACAAACCATGATCTCTGTGTACATTTCATTTCTAGCTCTCTCTACAAGGTTGGCATGGAAATGTTGAATTAGACTGAACAGTGTCTATGTCTCCTTTCTCCTAATGGAGACATATTTCTAGTTCTTTATATAGAAATATAATAGAGGAATTAAAAAGCAGGGTATATAATAAATAGAATTGTCCAGATGGAGTTTAGACAATCACTTTAGTTCAAACGTCCAGTAATTTTTAAAGTTAGACATAAAAAGTCAAATATGTATCAACAGTTATTTTAAAAATATTGTCTCTCTCTGGGATCCAATTGCTTTTATTTCAGGTGCTTTGTTAAGTGGGTGAGAGTTTAGGGCATAGTGAATAAAATAAAAGCTAAAAAACAGATTGCACATCCCAGGTCCTTGACCATAAAGAATGACCCTACATTTTTCTGATTCAGATAAAAGAGATTAATGAAGAGCTTTAGGGGAAAAACAAAGAGACATTATTTCATAAATATAAATGGATACATTTTTTACCATATAGCCACTATTTCATACATGAGAGGAAAATGACTTATCAAAGAAATTTGTGACAGATGTTAGATTGGAAACACCCAAGTTCGTTGACTCCCAATTTAGTTCTCTTCCTACAAAATTAACTTCATATTAATCAGTAGGATTCATGTGCACATCCCTACATGTTGGAATTTTTCTCTTTTGCAAGCTCATGCTCTATGGTGCTAATTGATTTATTGATTTATTAAATCAAGCAGATGCTGCACATAATGAGCAGTAACTACAAACTCAAATGAAATCAGCATGGCTACTGGAGAAACCTTGCTGTAAATTAAGGCATTAGACTCACGCTCATGTATTTAAAATCATTCTTATATTCAAAAACATTTTGAAGTACACGGAATGGGGAAAGAAGGCAGTTCTATTGAGTCTGTTGCCTTGAATATTTTTCTCTCTTCTTTTTGTTCAAGTATATTTCTGTAAAATAGCAATGGGAATTTCTTTTGGTGATTCTGAAAGAGTTTAGACACTAGGTAAATATTCTCATTTATTTTATTTATGTTTTTATAGCAAAGTTATGTTTAATACAATTGGCAGATGAGCACATACTTCATCTCAACATAGAAGCCATGAAAGGATTATTTTATAATCATTAGCCTGATTTTTGTATAAACTACAATTACTTATACTATTTTTCTGTATGTTCCCATATCCGTGTGTGTGTGTGTGTGTGTGTGTGTGTGTGTGTGTGTGTGTGTGCTTGCATGTTTGTGGTAATGGGGATGGAATCCTAGGCTTTGATACTGAGCCACACCCCCAGTCCAATTTTGATGTTAAGACAGCATCTCACTAAGTTTCCCAGGTTGGACTCAAATTAGTATTTTTCTTGCATTGGCCTTCTGTAGTGCTGGTATTACAGATCTATGCCACCAGGCGCAGCCTTCACTACCTATAAATGTCAGACTTTCTAATAATGAGAAAGTTAATTTCAGAATTTTATTCTACCTCATCTACATCAGCCTTAATTTAAAACTAAACTAAGTAAATGGGCATTTGGGGCAATGATAAATACAAGAAAATATCGTTAGTGATTCTTCAATACTTAACATTTTGATTTTCCTCTGAATGCACAAATCATACAAGTAATTAGAATGCCTTGAAAAAATGGTTGCTTTTTCAGTACTTAATGATACTTGAGCAAAAGATAAGAGGTTAAGACTGTTGACTGGCATTTCTATTTTAGAAATGTATTCTCTTTTTTGAAAATTATTTTTGTCTAGAAGAGAACTGAAAACACACAAGTCTATTACTTTAAAAATTTTTCTTGTTTTGTGTTACAAAAGGAAGCTATTTGTCCTAATCAGATACACAGATTCCCTCCACTTCTAGACATGGTTTTATAGTGGGAGAGATCTCTGTGAATGATATGCATTTAGCATTTGTGAAAATTATGAATGCGATTGTTATCTTTTTGTGTGTGCAAACAGCAGTCACTGGCTTGCTTGATCATAGTTCTGAAGGCTGCAGTAGACCTCTATTGAGCAATTGCCATGTTCTGCTGGATTAAATGGCAAAAGTTTATTGTGTCTTAGTCCTATAAGGCAGAAGTCCGGAAGATATCTTGCTAGGCCAAAACCAACATGTCCACAGGGCTGTGCTGAAGACGTCTTTTTTCTGTGTCTCGAATCTACAGGCTTTTCTTACTACTTCACTTATGGCTTTTTTTCAAAACATCTAAGATGAGGTGACTCTTCCATTCTACTAGCTCTCTTCTGGGCTACAGATAGAACACTATTCTATTTTTCAAACGTTCTGTTACAAAATAAATAAATAAAACATATTAATTTGAATCATTAACCTTGCTTATATTTGCAAAGTTTGCTTTCTCAGGCAGTATTTTTACAGATTCTGAAGATCTTTATGTTAGGCATACCTTTGAGTTCCCTTGCTCTGTCTAACACTCAGGGTATTTTTGCAGTACTAAGAGAAGAGATATGAAAATGTATCTGTGTTGTTCTTTTGATCCAAGTAAGTGTAAATATTCAAAGCAAGTTTTCTTTTAAAAAAAAGTGATGGGTACTGTCTAATTCAGCAATAACAAAAGTACCAGGGATGAGTTTTTGCACTTAATCCTGACTTACATGCCTGTAACCCACCCCTCCAGACTAGGCCCCAATCTTCCAACAGCACATGGTTCCATAGACAATCCATAACATTCAAATCCATGAGATTTTGGGGGGACATTCCAGATCCAAACCACGATAACAGTCTAGACTGAACTAAATGTATATCTTCAAATATTTGTTCAAGCATGCTGTTTCAGTTTGCAAAATCATTCAAAGTTACAGAAAGAAGATGAGAGTCGCATAACTGAAATTAATATGAGAAAAAGATTTTTATAAAAATATAATCTAACTTTCTTCTACAACAGGATAAATCTGGTATGGGGTTCTTTTTTTTTTAAGTGTGTTTGTGAGGTCAGTGACATGGTCTCCTTTCTGTGGTGTTTGAATGTGGCAGCAGCAGCAACTTAAGGTACTTAATTTAAGAACTATGGAAACTTCAGGTTTAAGACAGAGCTCCTGAGATCTGATTCACACTGTGCCTCTTGTGTCCCTCCAGTTAATCCCTGAGCTGTTCCCTGCCTTTTGGGGACTCTCCCTGGTCTTCCAGCTCTGACTATTCCAGTTCACACATTACAATTGGGGGTCTCCCCTACTTTGTTTCCTTAGTTCCCAGGCACTTTCTTCCCTCCAGTGCATTTTTTTAAAAACAAAAAGCTGTCAGAAATTGTGAGTTAAAGCCACAAAGCAATCCTTTTAGAATTGACAAAAAAATCTCTTTTCTTTTCTAAAAGGATATTTGATAAAAATACTCAACACAGATAAAGAATGAAGTCTATAGGCAAAAAAGGAAAAAAATAGGATTGCATAATTAAATGATAGGTACTACATTCCACTGTTTCAATCTTAAAAAACAATTTACTATGATAAATAGCTATACGATGTGATGAAATGTGAAAAAATAGTTTAAAGAGCCCTACAACAGCAATAAAATTCAATAAAGTATGCATAAATTTAAAAGATTTAAAACCTTTTTAATGGCACAATAATTATAACACTTCTTTCCAGAAATTATTTTTGAGCATACTGAAAATGTATTTGTATTTTCAAGTTGGGAACATACTTCTTTACAAAAGGTCGAAGAAAACCTGCAATAGCAAAGCCTGTTTAGTTTCACAGAATCTAGTATCGTTTACACTTGTCTACACCTTGAAATCTTTGTGTTAATATGAACACATTGAGAGATGAGTTTTATAAGGGAAAACATGTCACTCTTACATTTGGTACAAAATATGAATGATGGCCCATAAATAAAATTTATATCATTTATCTATTATGAAATAATACTATCATATTTAAATGATAAATACGCTGCCTGGCTTAACTTATCATAGTCTGTTTTGCGTAGAATAATTTTGAGTGCACACACTCAAGCAGTTACTTGGCAACATGATAGTTACCAATGACCTGTGATTTTTGAGTGCTAGTGAATTGGTGGAGATTCGGGGTCACATGCATTATCTTAGTCTGACATCAGATTGTTCTGAGTGCAAGGCCAGCATGGGCTACACCAGCAAGTTTACGATCAGCCTAGGTAACAGAGAGAGCGAGACCCTGCCTTAAAAAAAAGCAACAAAGAAAAAGAAAAAAGAAAAACAAGAAAAAGGGGGAAAAAGGAGAGAGAATGGCAAATTTCACACGATACACACTTTCCTAAAAAATCCAGTTCTAAGTTTTATATCTTGCTCTCGAGGTTAAATTGTGTTTTAAAAAATATTTAGAAGCATTTGCTTTGGGGAAGTACTTCTGCTGATAATACTACCATATTTTGTTAGTTGATAATTTCTTATCTCAGTACAGAATTGTATTCAATCTGGATATTTTCATAATGCTTTTCACTTACGAAATCAGGTCAGATGTTTTAAGGTATAAGGCACTAGGGAAGCACAAATCACAATGTGCTGTCTTAGAAGACAGCTGCTTTATAAGAAGAGTTGGTAAAATATCCCACCCAATGAAGACTATTTTAGTTATTATCAATAATGTCAATATGATAACAGTTTTTTTTTCTTGTAAATAATAAGATATAATCAAAATTTTAAAAAATATATTACTGCTGATAACAATAAAAAGAGCTCATTTGTAGATTTTTGGTCGAAACCAAACGGTACTTATGAGAGAGCAGAAAGATTTTGCCTCAAAAGGAAAATGACGAGAAATAATTTCATGTTTGAAAAGGTGATTTTCTTATCTTCTTTGTCAAGTACTCAAAGATATCAAATACCAGAATTACAGCTTTTTTGATTTAAGAAAATGTAAATATAGATGATACAATTTTGTGGAGCATTCTTCTTTAAATCATTACTGACATTATTAGAAGAATTAAGAGCAGGTTAACAGCCTGAATTCTGCGGAGGCATAGGTATACTTGGTTTTATAACATTTAACAGGTAATGTCATTTCCTTAGAGATCATAGAAATAAAAGGAAAGTATCCAGGAAGTTTACAGCAGACTAAGCTCTAGTTTTCATTTTGTGTTCTCACGATTTGCAGGACGATCTCTATGAAGCTTCCATTTGCTCAGAGGCTGATGCTGCACAAAGTGAAAAACACATTTTGGCAGATAAACGCCTGAAGAAAACAACCTGTCCTTCTAATTTGGATACAGTCTGAATTATTCTATTACTACATATACATTTTTTAGCACTTGTTTTTCATCTGAAATTTTATTTGCAACAAATGTTTGCAGAAGGATGTTGTGTGTGCACGTGTGCATCTTAAACTCTTTCCTAGAAATAGTGAAAAGAAAAAGAATATTGAACTGGATTCTAAAATTTCATTGTTTCTTTCTAAATCTCTTGGGCAAATATGCATAATCGCTGTGCGGAAAAAAACAAATATAAGGTGGTTCTGAAATACATTGTCTCTGGTTATATCTGTGCTAATGGAGGTGATATCTAAAATTCACGAAAGTCATCTAAGTTTACAGAGCTGTTATCTCTGTGTTCATCCCTCCAGAAAGTGTGATATTCAAGGAAATTGAGGAAGCCAGAACGTCAGATTTGTACATAGAACCAGGAACAGAACATCTATAACCATATGGGCTTTCGTGATACCAATAAGACAATAGCAGGTAAGACAAGAGCAACTCCCTCTACAAAAGTTTCCTCTGGTCTTCTACATTTTTTCTTTTGTCCCTGAAAGTAAAGTGACCAGAGTTCACCTTTTTGCACAACTGTCCTTCTCTTGCACATTAGATCTAAATACTATTACTAATACTATTACCAGTGCTACTACCAAATAAAAATTATAAAGCCTGTTGTTTTGTACTGAGCTGTTACCTAAACTCTTTTTATAAAAGTCTCCTTTGGTCGCACTAGACTAACCAAAATACATTCAAACTGAAAACCTTACTAAAGTATATGCACCTCAGAAAGACCACTTTTTTCTTTCTTTTTTCTAAAAATGAGAGTTTAGTGTACATGGGGCAGAATGCCAAGAAATCTCCATAGTTTTAAACCTTACCAAACAAGTGAACCTAGCCTAGGGGTAACTTCCTGTCAACCAGTCAGATTTGACTTTTCATTGTTGTGTTTTCTCTGTTCTTACTTCGCAAAATCTGCTGAGTGCTATTACTTCTTTGAAGCCTTCTTTTTTTTAGATTGTAGAATGAAGTTTTCTCTTAAATATGAATCTCAAAAAAAGCTGATTTGATATGTAAGTGAAATTGTTGGGAAGATTCCTTTGACACCTCAACCCTTGCTTTCTTGAAGACTTTAAGAGGCTTTATAGATTACAGTGTCCAGATTGCCTTCTTCCAGGCTTTGTGTCCCTTTACATGTGTTTCCTCCATTAACGTCATTGCAGTCCATATGAAGTGCATAGTGGCTGGTGGCTTCTTTTCTGATTGGTCCATTTTGTTGACCAGTCTGCATAAAGTACAAGCACCATGAGGAAAACTTCACCGACCGGTTTACCAGCTCCTTCTGCAGAATGCAGCCTTTTCTATAGAAGCACTTAATAAATAACTCTTGAGCAATTGAAGAAATGAATTTTATTTAAGATATATTTGGCAACCTAATATGTGGGACAAAATTGCCTGTTATGCTTTTCAACTGACAAAAGGGCTTTCTGTGCTTGAAAAGACGTCATTTTCCTGTGTTCATAAACTGGTATGTAAACTGGCATCCCAGGAGGGGGCATGCAACCAAATAACGTATATTTATATATTTCGAGCACATTCTTGTCAAAGATTGAAGAATAAGGTCTTATTGAGTGAATACTGCTAAGGAATAGGGGTAAAGTCAATTGAATATTCAAGCTAAATTTTTAAAAATTGCATCAAGAAGTGAATCACGTAAAGTAATCTTACATAAAGCATTTCTGAAAATATTTTTATGGTATTTTTTCTTTCTGATACATTCATTCAAACTTTTTATAAAAATTAAAACACGATGATGCTGCAAATCCAATACTTGATTTTATAACACGGTTTTTCACCGCTCAAAATTTCCAAGTAGCACGTGCTATAATCTGTCTGTCTGTAAAGATAGAAAGTCTTAAAGAAAATGGATGAACACAATACCACCTGTTGTTCATGCGTGCTGTCTCACGAGGGCTAGTCTTCTCATTGTTAACTCGCACTGCAAACGGCCCTTTGCTACAAGCGCAGAAACGCCCCCAGTGTGTCACTGTGTTACCAGCATAGAAGCTTCATTGTGTTTACACCTTCTGGAAATCTTTTTGTTCATGTGTTTTTCTGGCTTTCTTTTGTGCAGCTACTCGGCCAATTTGAAATGTTTTGCTCACAGATGATTAAGGTAGGACTTTTTTGAATGTCTTTTTTTTTTTTTCCTCAGAAGAAACCATCATGCACAAGTTCTTTCTAAATAGCAAAACTTAATTATTTTCAGTAACATTTTAGTCCGACTTATCTATTCTCACACTCATACAGCAAAGAATATAATACTGTAGTTAAAAGGAAAAATAATGAGTTTGCATTATCATCACAATACACGAGAAAAGGAGCTAGGAATATTAAAAATATATAGATTTAATGAGAGGTAAAAAAAGAAAAAGTCAGAGCCATATGATTAAAGTGGAAGCATTGAATGGTGGCAGGCAAATGAATGCCATTGAATTTTTCTTTAACCTTTTATTTCGGATTGGTTGTTTTAGAGAAAAAGACTTTTTTAACGTTAGTATTCTGGTAAAAGCATTATGAAGGTGTGATGGAAGCACACTTTTGCAATTCTTTTAAAAGTCTTTCATCACGTCAGACATTCACAAGGACAACATGCAAAGGGCCATAAATGTCACTGTAAAGGGAGAAATAAGAAAAGGATGTTGTGTTCTGAATTAAGGGCCTTGGTTTTAACTTGAAATTTGTTCCAGCATAAAGGAAGCTTGCACTCACAAAATTAATTCTCTCTTGAGTTCACTGAGAGTTGAATAGGATTTTGCTCGAGGCACCTTATAGCAACTTTAAAGTCATGCGTCCCCAGTATTGATTGATAATTACTCATATTCAAGGAGGATCAATGAAGATTCTTCAAAACTCCAGTACTTAAATTTCATTATCGAAGCATTCTCCATATTTTGGAGAAAGAAATGATGGGCACAGTTATAAAAACAGTTATAAAAACTGCTAGATTATCTGTTCGAAGTCTTAAAACAAACAAAAAGGACAGAATTAGGGTACTTTTGTTTCTAGAATATGTCAAGGTATGCCTCAGTAGGAGAAACTCTTCTCCACATTGATTAGAGGTTGAGATTGGTGGTCATTTCTGTCATGGGCATTCACATGCCTAGTTTCCTATACTAAATT
The DNA here is from genome assembly GCA_004027205.1 of Ctenodactylus gundi. Classification (NCBI taxonomy): domain Eukaryota; kingdom Metazoa; phylum Chordata; class Mammalia; order Rodentia; family Ctenodactylidae; genus Ctenodactylus; species Ctenodactylus gundi. The sequence continues at coordinate 334,292 of PVKB01001877.1, forward strand.
TGCTTAAGACAAAAAAAATCTATGGTAGGCTTCTATTAGTTTTTTTTAATCACATCTCCATAATATCGTAAGTGCTAATTAAAAATCTTAAACACCAGATTTCCCCCGATGATTAAAAGATGAACAATGGGAATTGCCCAAAAGATACTCGGAATACCTTTTCAAGAAGTTTAACAAGTAGATTCTAGATCACCCAGTTTTTGCATAGTAGGAAATTACTTTGTTACAATATGGTGTGACGGGATGAGGCCTCAAACATAAACTTCATGTAGGATTTAAAAATGAGAACTCGGTATTTGATTTCAAGCTCCGATATTTATTTTGTTGTATTACTTATAAGAAATAATTACATTTTTGGCGTTGATCTTTTCCCATGAAATCACTTTTAAACATTTTACTTGAAACATAGATGTATAGAGTAAAATAAGTCTTTGCTTTCTTTTATTCTAAAAATAGTTTTGAGATTCCCTACTCATTCCAGGACTCATTTTTGAATGAACTGTTCTTATAGAAATGGTCCCCAGAAAGTCTCATACCATATGATATATACTGTCGAAATCAAGAATAAATTTTGAGAAGAACAAGTCTTCTGAGAAGCAGGGTGTCATGTGCTATGAAGTGCATTTCTTCCCAACTTTCTAGCTCCATCTTTAACTCTGCTAAGTCCAATGGTAAATAACAGTTGCATATGATATATTTTCAACACACTTAGATGTCATCTTAATTCCACTGATGAATCTGCAGGATAGACGTTTACACAAGGTGGTCAATATCTCCAGGGGTTCCAGAGTGACAACAATCCCGGGTTCATTTTGATGGTTTAAATATGATTGTCAGATAAAAGATCAGAAGTTGCACCTCAGTTTACCTAAGTCGTCTCATGTATAAAATAACATCATGTGTTGTGAACCTAAGGACTCATAGAAAATGAAGAAATGTATCCAAAACTGCCCTTTTCCCATTGTGATAGTTCTATCATAATTTTTGTATCTATACCAAGAAACACAATTTCGCTTTTCTTTTACCTCACTACTGGTGTTTTTGAGAGATAAAACATTGACAAATTCTGATAAGAAAATCTCTTTTGTTCATAGAGAAGCAGTGTCTAAACCAGCAATTTCTGCTTTGCTTTCACAGCCCCAGGTGTTGTAAATTGCTTAAACCTGCCCAACGAAAGAGCTGTAAGACATTAAAGGAAGAAGTAGACCTGCGCTTTATTTCATTTCTTATTCACCAGGAAGTCTTGCAAGCTCAGGGCAGCAGGGACTTAGGAGACCTTAGATGAATGATTCATGCCATTCAGTGACCTAATATCTATTGAGAGGTAGTGCTTTCTGATTGCTATTTACCAAGACCGACTCCCACAAAGAGACCTTGACAAGAGTGACTCCTTCTCTCATAAAAAATCTTCCACTAAATCCCCCCTGACATTAAAAATGCTGTGTCCTAGCTTTGTTGAGTTCTTTTTTTTTAACCTGCAGACCTAACTACTCCTTGAGAATAGCTATGCCCTTACCTGTTCAAATAATAATAATAATAATAATAATAATAATAATAATAATAATATAAACTATCCAACTGTATTTCATAAAGTATGAAGTTCACAATTTTTGATTGAGCTTGGTGTATAAATCTTGTTTCACAAACACAGTCAACTCCTTCTTGCTGGATGCTTCCTGGCTATTGATGACCTGTACTTAATATTGTAGCCATCTAAATACTTTAGTTCTTAGCAGAAAATGATTGATTCAGTCAGTCTACATCTACTCCCTGTTCAGGACACAGGCAGAATGTGCAGAGTATATTTGAAGGCATTGGTATGAACGGCGTGAGGTCTACAAAGAGAAAGCAAACTCATATTAAGTGCAATAAAGTAAATTGCTGGAAACTGCCCAAAGCTCTGTATGATACTGATAAGTTCTGAGCCACCTGCATTTGGACCCCGTGTGACGAAATCACTGTCTGTAGCCTGAGGAAAAAGCCCTTGTATAATCGATAATCAGAACCCTATAATCAATAACCAGAACACCTGCCCACCTGCTGTGGACCCCGACGAAATCACTGTCTGTAGCTTGCGGGCATAAAAGTAGTATATAAGCTGTCCTGGCCCTAAGCTCAGAGTTGAGGTAGGAATCACAGACTCTGTAATCATGATATACGTCTTGCTCCTAGTCCCCAGCCCGCTGGCCTCCTGAGTGAGAGATTACACCTCCTTGCATCCCAAGAGTGAGAGCCCCTCCTGGAGAAGGAGTGATTGTCCAACCAGGCAGCTATCAGCGGGTCCTGATCCAGCCATCAACTGGCGAGCGAGCCCTTATGCCTGTGCTCTGAACACTCCTCCTCCACAGCTCAAGTAAGGATGGTAAGTGATTTATGTCAATTCTACAGCACCAGTGTCCTTAGAGTTTGCATGGACAAATCTAAAATTAATCTGCTTTTGTGCATTAGGGTTTTTTTCCCCTGATCATACTTCTGTTGTAATTACAGTACTTTTTCTCCTACAGAACTAGACTTGGATAATCTGGCTGCCACCTGAGCCACACCAAGTCTGTCCAGACATGAGATTTTGAACATCCAGAGAAAAGCCCACCTTGGAGCACTCTTCCTTCCTCTCGAGCTACTGCTGCACACAACCTTACTGTGATATCCGCAGGCTTAGATTTTAAATATTGTTGCTGTTTTTACTTGTCCTTTTTTGCAACCAAGCAACCCATTTCTATTCTTAACTTGCAGGCTGGAAAGACTCCCACAAGTAGAGGATACAACAAAATACTGCAAAGCACACTTCCAAAACCCCTACATCAATTCAAAGGCTTACTCTGTTCTTGCTAAAATTTTAATTGACAGGCACACTGAGAAATTCAAATTATTAATTGTCAGCTGCCCTCAATTTGGAAATGGCAGCCCACCTAGCCAGTCTCGAAATTAACATTCAAATAGAAGAGTTCTCATTTATTTTGCACATTCATTGAAATGTATATGCCAGACACTGTTATTGGTTAAGCAACCATGTTTTCATTGGAGATGCTTAGTTTCTTGCTAACCATAGAAAGTCTGTAAATAGAATCGTTTTGGAACAGCTCTTATGTATATAATCAGCGTTGTTTAAAATTCACATCCCAATACAATGTGAGTCTATTTATCACATTATCTTCTTTTTCTACATCTAAAAATCATAAAACACCCTAAATTTTCATTCTCTTTTTTTTCCCTTTTACAAGTAACTGCTTAATTTGCATTAGCAATCTAAACTATCACCATTTTACAGAAATGGAAGAGTTTGCAATGAAAATATCTCCAGGCCAATCATTCACAACTGGATTATGTAGGAAGATAGCTATACAGTAAAAAAGAAAAAAAATGGAACAAGGAAAGTTTTACTGTTTGAAATTAATTCTTTTTCCCCCATGATTTTATATCCACTGCTATGAAAAAATACTCCAATTCTTAGCGACTTAAAATAATCACTAATATTTCTTCATAATTTTGATAGCAAAAAATTTCAGAGGTGTTTTGAGATAGCTCGTCTCTGACACCTTGCTGATGTGCTCATGTGCCCCAGGGGTGTGTGGGGGCGGAGACAGACTTAATATGGCTGCTTTGTGACAAGCCTGAGGAGCTAGGGCTCTTGTCTTCTCTACTTATCCCAGAGGCACCTTGCTCTGCAGAACATCACTTCCTGTGGTGATTATCTCTTTTCACAAAATGGAGATCTCTGAGTCATTTTGCATTTTCTCCTTGTAACTATGTTCAAGTGTTCCAAACACCAGGAACTAAGTGCTGACAGCCCTTCATGGCTCAGATCGGAAAACTGTCCTGACATCACTCCAGCTTACCTTCTTTGCCAAAGTTACAGAAAAACTTTAGAGACCAGAGCATAGAGAACTACGCCCTAAATCTAAATGGCACAGGTGTTTAAAATATGGGTTACCCTGAATCTTTCACAGTTACAGATTTCTCATGAAAGTATTTAGGAATTTATAGAATGATTCTCTATGAGACCAGAACTATAGCAGGAGCCTGTCTGAGGCCTTCTCCAAATGTGAACCTTGAGAGAAGACTGCATCTAAAACAAAAAGACCATGCCAAGGTTATAGCAAAGGCTTCAAAAAGGAGATTTTGTAGTTATTTACAAATCAAGACAATTCTTAACACAAACATAACTCAGAACATTTTTATCCTTTAAGCTTTTAGGAATTACATTTTACAAGTAGTTATCATCACATTGATAGGTACAGTTTTACCCAAATAATTGCTTATTAACACTACTCCCGGTACCATTTTTAAGAATGAAGTTTAAAAATGGAGACTGTTTTGGATATTTATGGTATAAATTAGTGCTAGACAGATTTAAATGTTACACAAAGGCACATTTTATTAATAAATAAATAACTTGAGCTCCATTATGGAAAATGCACTCATTCTTGTGACTAATTTACATAAACATTGAGTAAAAAATAATATTAACTAAAAAACAGTGACTATATTATAATACTGGGTACTGGGGAATAGATATGTGAAGCTTAAAATCCAGTTGAGTTTGACATGAGATGTACTGTAAGTCAGTAGATTTTTAACATCAAAGTTTTGTTAGGGGAATCATGGCACAATAACAGTGAATACAGAAGATAACTCATCTGAGAGAGTCTGCACCTGAGGAAGTCTAGAGCGTCTCAACGTCTACCCAGGTGAAAAATGAAGACAATTAGTCTTGAATGCGAAACCTGGGCAAACTCTCTTAGCTGGACAGGTTGCTATATAGTTTAGGAATGGAAAGAGGACCACTATAATAGAAGTATTGATAAGGAAAGATAAGTAAAGGTAAGTCAAATAAAGCTAAGTTTTTAATTAAGGGTAGAAATTTAAAATTGTGTCAGTTATGTATTTTAATCTTATTAAAACATGAGTTTCTATCATAATCTGATGCAATAATGTGAGTGTAGAAATGGGGATAATTTGGAAGAGCATGAAGGAAATATGAACTTTCTCATTTAACATAGCACGAAGTTAGCAAGGCAGTGCTGAAAACTGAAATTTGGATTTGAATGTGAATCTAACCTTGCAGACTGTGAGATTTGGATGTGGTTTATATGATGGTTCATAAGTGAACTCTCTCACAGGATGGGATAGAAAGAGAGGAACCTGTTGGATATGTTGATATTAATATGTTGATAACTACTAATAAGTGATACCAAAAAAAGTAATGGTTGATATATGCTCAAAAATACTCAGGTGGAAATACTTGAATAAAAAGAAAACACAGAATTGGGTGATAGAAAAGAATACGTGCATTCCAGAATTTGACATTAGTTAGAATTTGGTGATGGTAAATTCTGACGAGCATTCTTGGATTTGAGTATGTGAACTATGATATGTTGGTTGAGGGAGAAGGAAGGACAGCGATGACTGATAACAAAGAGATGGATAAATCAAGAGACAGCACTGGTCGTATCATTAATAAGAATGTTTATGGCACCAGAAGTCATTACAGGAATATGCAGGAACTGGAATTATGGACAGTTTCATAAGCAAAATGGTCATTGATTGGGTGGAGGGTAACTCACTGAAGTCAATGGATGTGCCCAGCAAGGCCATGAGTCTTTGGAATGAGACGAGACAGGAAATATAATTCATGTTACAGGCAAGCAAGTTTGTGCATGCGTGTTTAAGTGAGTGTGTGTTATTCCCAAGAGAGGGCAAGGACAGTGTTCTAAAAATAATGGGCGAACAAGAAATGCAATTACTTTCCCAACTTATGTGGAAAGTAGCATCCACCCAGCATTTTGTGCAAGTGATGGTCTCTGACAACAGATGGGTTTCAGTGGAAGAAATTAACGGATTGTTTTGAGAGGTAGCTGAGATGTAGGAGAACTGGTTGATCAATTTTTGTTGTTGCTTTGACTGTCAGTGAGCACAGCAGAAAAACATGGAAGAAAGAAACTAAGTGGGTAAATTATTTGATCACATTAAGAAAGGAGACCTCTAGAAGATGATATGAGAGACTTAGACATCAAACCATGATTAGATTAAGCATATCTGAAACATATTGATATCCATTTTCTGACGATCTTTTACAAGATATTTGTGTCAGGCTTAGTCTCCTGAGATAGAGACACCAAACATATTTAGATATAACAGATAATTTGTAAGAAATCTCGATGAAGAAAGAATAAAAAGGACAACAAATTAGTATGCAAGAAAATACATCATGTTGGTGAGTTTTTTGTTTGCTTCCTTGGCTTATTTGTTTCATTTTTTAAGTCTTTTTTTAAAAGTTTTGAAGCAAAGTTTCACCAAATTTCCCAAGTTGGGCTCAAATCTGCAATTCTGCTGTGTCAGCCTTCCACAGGCTGGGACTATTGGTTTGCACCAAGACACCGACTTTAAGCAGGTCTGACTCCTCTGAGGACATGGCGGAAAGAGGAAAGGGTTTGTAGAGAAAATCTCACGGCAGCACAGTTCTGTAGATATTTAGAGAAGTCCAATAGGAAGGCCGGAGCTGCAAATCATAATCATCACAAGCTGGCATTCAACTCCATTTTTTTAAGACTTAAATAACTTAGTTTTCAGGAAGACATCATGGAAGATGCTTCTTGAGACAGTACACTGTACATCCAGAATGAAACATATCTATTGAAGCAGAGGCGAAATAAAATTCAGAAAATAAGTGATATGCCATGTGGTAATACTGTGGTTTGGATCCGGAATGTGCCCCCAAAGTCTCACGCATTCAAATGTTATAGATTGTCTATGGAACCATGTGCTGTTGAGACAGGTGGATTACAAGCATGTAAGGTGGGATTAATGGCATGGAGTGGCCAGCCACACCTGGGTGCAGGAGGAGCTGATCACTGGCCTGAGACCCGGAAGGATGCATAAACTGCTTCCTGCCTTCCCTGGGACTAGTCGCAACTGGTCTCAACTTGCCTTCCTGGCTGTGATGTCCTGAGAAGCCGCCTCCACCTCTGCTTCTGCCATGGACTTCCATTGCTGCCAGCTGCTCCCGAATGGACTGTGACCTGAAACTGTGAGCTAAAATAAACCTTTCCTTTCCTAAATTTGTGGATGTTGGGTATGGAGTCACAACAATGGAAAAATAACTGAGACAGCTAAGTTCTATGAAATTTCCTTATGAAATCTTTGATAAAAACATATAATAAAAAGACTTTGCTTTGTGTAAAAAAATTAATTTACCAATTATTTGTTGAATGTGCCAGCCAGTCATGGAAACTTTGTGATGTTGTAAAACCTTATCCTCAACTAGATCTCATTCAAATTCTTTAAGTTAATGTATAAAAACATGAATGAATGAATGACAAGAACAGGTGGAGGGAAGTGGATGAGCAAAAGTAACTATTTTGGTGCTGAGAGATTTAAAAAAATCAGAAACAGAAATTACCTCAAAGACTTTGATGTGGCAAAGCAGAAGAAATTAAATTTAAACAATTATGTCATAGTGCTAACATTATAAATGCAAGATGATATGAGTCATATTTTGAGTTGCCAGGTCCAGAAAAAGACTGAGAACACTGCATTGAGATGTGGATGGCACAATTAAAAAAAAAGTAGTCATCGACCATTGAAAAGCTCTTATTTAAAAAAAAAAAAACAGAACAGGCAAGAGATATGATCTATGTCAATTAAAAAGCTGTTATCCTGCTTGTCTCGGAATCAAAAATCAAATTATGAACATGTGTCATGTATCCTTCTATTGGGTTTAAGGACAGTAGGGACCTTCAGGTGTCCTTTTCTTAGACATCTTGCATCTTCCTAATCATCAATAGAAACAGTACCTGAGTTCTTTAGGGCAGATGCAAGATACATGTAATCAAGTATATGTTTACACACACACACACACACACACACACACTCACATACATGCACATTTGCGTCCATATTTATTTTCAAATGTCTGTGATACCTGTCATTGAATTACTTCCCTCACTTGATAGCTCTCACACACATTTGTGTTCAGAATTATTTCTTTGATACAAGTCATTACACAATTTATCCTGCAAGTGTTGTCTCCATTAGTGATAAAGAAATGTTTTTGAAGAAACAAACAGGCGGAACAGGAAAAAACATTCTTGTGGTTGAGTTGAAAATATTGTGAAACTATTTAAAATAGTTGGGAAAATTAGTTTTCTTATTTCCGAACCCTATTATAGCTTTTAGTGTGGTGAGATAGAAAAAAAAATTAAAAAAAGAAAACTTTGAAGTGACCAGGACACCTTTTTAGTTCAACAATTAGGAAAGCTTTGTAAGTGAAATAATTAGCTGAAGAATAGCTTTCTTTTGGAAATGCTGAATTTTCTGTCATTAAGTAATGTTCAGAATCTTTTATATATTTTATTCAAGGAACATTTTATTTTCATATTATAATGTCTCTGAAATTGAAATGCCTCTTTAATGGGATATTGTCTGAAAATTACTATGGTAATTACTATTTTCTTGCATTCTTAATCATTAAAAATATCAGCCTTAAACCTGGAAAATAATTATCACTGGATTATAAAATAATCCCAGGATTTGCTTCCTAAAATTCAAATAACCCTGGGAGGACAGGCATTGGTGAATAGATGTCAGGTAGCAATTTAAAGCAGAATATTGATGATATCTTGCCAATAATATTGACTTTCCATGTTATTGTCTGACATAAAATGATCTTGTGTGGAAAAAATATGTAAATGAATCTTAAGTGCTTGAACATAACAAAGTCCTGGGTGATCGGAAGTTTCCAAATTCTTTAATCGAAGTATTTTGCCTTTGTTTTATTTCAGTTTTTTTCACAAGCATAATATACAGAAAAGAATTACGTTCAATTGACTGAGGAAATTAGGCTTGAATAAGCTCGTAACTTAGATCGTAGACTATTTATCAGAATTAGATTGTCTTTTACTCTTTTAAATAGCCAAGAATCTAATACATGTCTAACAATCACATTTATGTAGTATAAGATTTGAGACTATGCTACTAGTTAAAGGGGTCGACAGAGAGCACACAGTAAAACTGGATGGAAAATTGGCAATCAATGCATTTCAGTTACATTTTAACCAAAATTTAGTTTGCTTAGTATGCTGCATTGAATTGTTGCTCATAAAAAAAGATACTTCATTTTTTGAAATCCTCCCATCTGTTCTTGCACATGTGATCATTTTATCCAAATTGTCCTTACAGAGGGAATGAAATTAAGCGGAAGTTATGCTAAACGGTGGGCCCTTATTCTATATGGTTGTAATTGTTAAAGAGAGGAAGAGACCCAAAGTGCACACCACGGGAAGGTGCGCAGACTTGGAGGGAAAACAGTCACATGGAGAATGGTACTGGGGCTCAAGTTAAGATGGCAAAAGACAAGGAATGTCTGGGACTACCGGAAACTGAGAGAAACTAAACAGCAAGAAAGTCTTCTTCCATAACATGTCTAAGGAGACACGGTCCCGCCAACACGTTGACTTTCAGCACTCTAAACCCTGAGAAGACTAAGTTTTCTCTTGCTTAACATTGGCTCCATTTTTCAGGATTGTTGGAACACACTAAAAAGTTTTGTGCGGCTCCAAGGAAAAACGCAGGTGCTAGCAAAGAATTGGTTCTCTGAATTTTTCTTCACTCTGGTGTAGCTAAAAACTCTTCTGCGCCTTAGCTTGCAGATATGTAAATTCAGTCTTTTCTTCCTTCATCGCAATTCCCTTCTGTGTGTTTACATCTATTTCTTTTAAGGACAGCCATTGTATCAAATTAAGAGCCCACTCTATGCCAGTATGCTATCATCTTAGTGAACTGTATTTATAAGCATGCAATTGGCAAATATATTATATTCTCAGGTACTGCATACTAGGATTTCAATATATCTCTATCTTGTAAGTTATAACTCAAAATATAACATTCAGTAAGGTCACAACAATATCATAGTAAGGTCAATATTTAGTTTGGGTCCAAACATTCATAAAGTTGAAACTATGATTTCTTATGACCAACTTTTGACTATACTGTTACATGTCAAATGCTAGTAAGTTGGTGCAAAGTGCTCAAATATGAATTTTGAGCCTTAATTAATCCTTCATGAATATTAACATGTTTCAGTAGGGAGTCAGATATATTTATTTTATTATGATATGTATATTTCACTGGTTCATTTAAAAATAATTGAGCCTTTTTGTAGTTAACCAGAAGTTTCATATTTGGATAACACCTAGTTATCAACAGAAATATTATATAATCTTTTATATTATATTAGAAATCAATATCAATAACGTAAAAGACACAATATGAGTCTCCATATCTTAAATAATCCTAACCTAATCTGACTGAAAAAAATCTGCCAATTTCTTGCAGTTAATTCACTCTAAGTTAAACGTTCTATTCAAAAGTTAAGTTTTCTTGATGGTATGTACTTGTGTCTGAAATGATAACACCTTAAACACTTAGAACGCTTTCTGTAATATTTCTCTCTTCCTGCTTTAAGTTACTGATTCAAGTTTTAGTGAAGTTTCCAGCATCCTAATTTCTAATATAATATAATAACATATGTTGATTTTTCCTATTATTTTGCAAATTTACTGAATATACATTAGGTTTAACAGTGTGCCCTTCGACAGCCCTCCTGGGAATATATCCAAAAGAGGCCAAAACAACACATAGCAGAGACATATGTGTACCCATGTTCATAGCAGCACAAATAACAATAGCTAAAATATGGAAGTCACCAAAATACCCATCAACAGACCAGTGGATACACAAACTGTGGTATTTGTACACAATGGAATACTATGCATCTATAAAGTCCAGCAATGCAGAGGCTTTTACAGGCAAATGGAAGAAACTTGACAACATCATGCTTAGTGAAGTGAGTCAGAAGCAGAAGGTGAGACATCGAATGTTCTCTCTGATATGAGAGTCCCAGATCACAACTCTTATGGAACTTAAAACAAAAAACAAAGTGAAACAGGGGGAGTAGGGTGGGGAGGGAGGGAGGGGTAAGTCGGGGGAGGGAAAAAAGGAGAGTGGGAAAGTCCTTGTCACCTTGCCACAAAATCCTCAACTTCATTGTAAACCTTACGTTTTGCACTAATACATATCAATAAAATGGGGGGAAAAAGAGTGTGTGTGTGTGTGTGTGTGTGTGTGTGTGTGTGTGTGTTCAAAGACACCTGTGATCACTGGTTCCTTCCATAGTAAAAATAAAAAAGAGAATTTCATGCAAAAAGGAAGTTAGAGTAGCTTTACTTTATGGTTGAGGCAACACAAATGTTCTGTCCAGTAGATGTATCACAATTCAAAATGTACTAACATCTAATCAGAATACACCATCTGTTAACTAGAAATGAATTGTTTGTGACACATCTATTAATCCGTTTGTCAAGTTAGGAATGAGGGGAATCCATGAGTGTATTTCTAAATCTTCTTCTGTAGCCAACATCCCAGAGAATTCACAGCGATACTCTAGTAAGTCTCTTGGGTTTGAGGCTGTGCCTTGTTCTCTTTGAAGACAACTTTCCTTCCCTCCACAGAAGAAGTTATAACATGAAAAATAAGGCAAGTACTGGTATAGAAAAGGCACAGCCCTTTTAAGAAAATGATTGAACTATGATAAAGAAGTCTTAAAAGATTAACCCAAAGGAGTACCATTCTGTCACTGTAGAAAGAGTCTAGGATGCAGTTAGGCATCTAAGCTCCTGCAGTGTGGGCAGGCCTTTCAATGAACAGCAAAGAGAGCCTACAGCACTTTTCCTGACTTCCTGTTGTGAAGAACTCAGGGCTTAAAATATCAGTACTACATGTCCAAGGACTTCTATTGCTCCAGTGTGTCTCTATTAACCTGGCATTAACCAAGTTTAAGTCTACTTTCCCAATCCTGATATAACAAGGCAAGTCACATTCACAGTAATCTACCTTGCCACTTAGAGAATACTGATTGCATTTTGATTAATACTTGCATCAGAAATGTATTTTATCTATTAAATGTCAGGGAAAAACCTCATAAATCACTGTTCTTCTTTGGAATTCTGCAGATAAATTTAATTTTACTATGTTCTTTTTCCTGAGATATCTATGCCTGTTTGTATCATTTATTTATTCATGATTTTGGTTTATAAAATGACTATTTTTAGGTCATATATAAAAACACTCTTACCAATATATTAAAATAAAATTGTACATATTAATAAATAACCTCAAACACCTTTGATATGGGTATACATTCAACATTATATCAGGTTAAATATCTATACCCTTCAATGTTTATGTTTGTGGTAAAACCAAAATGCTTTCTTACAGCTTTAAGGAACACAATTTTTATCGATGGTCACCTTACTGTGCAAAAGCAAACCAGAATTTCTTATTCTTATCTAACTCTAAATTAGTATTCAATAATTTTTCCCCAGTAATATCCTTATTTACATTCATCAAAATTTTTAAAAAAGCTACATCTTCACCATTCAAGAGAGATTTAATCATAATATGAGCTATGAGAGAAAAATAGTCTATTGATGAGTATTGGTTGCTGTGATCTGAGTATATCTTTCCCCAAATTCCCACTTTTAAATTCTAGTATTACAGTTATATTAGTTGTGACCACTTGGGAATATGATTAATTATGTTTTCAGAATGAAGCCTTCATGATTGAGATGAATGACCTATGAGATAGACCACAGTGAATTTTCCTTTCTTTCCACTATATGAGGATATATAGTGAATGGTGCTGTGTATGAGGAATGGTGTCAGATCAAAGAATTATAACACCTGGTTCCTTGAGTTTGGACCTCCAGCCTCTAGATGAATGAGAAATAGGTTAATGCCATTTATGATTTAAAGAGCTCATAGCACTTTGTTATATCAACTGAGAGGGACTATCATATCAATTGCGAAATGTATACAATCTCAGTCTTCAGGACCCCCCCCCCC
>PVKB01001878.1:0-89081 GCA_004027205.1 Ctenodactylus gundi
GTAGTGTAAGTATGACTCAGTGTTTAGAATCTATTGGCATAATTCACTATGTTAATAGTTGAAAAGCAAGTATTTCAATATCCATATTCATGAAAAAATCTCTTACACCATTTAAAGAAGAGTCTTTAATGTCTTTATTAAAGTCCTGAATTATACTAAATAAGAAGAGTGAAAGATTTACTTTTAAAAACTAAGGTGCCTACCATCAGCTGAACAAGTAGGAATATATAAAAATTACAAATAACAAGAAAACAAATATCATTATTTACAAATAATATGGCCATTTTCTCAACTCAATATACACATTTAGAAAGCTACTACCAATACACTGAGTCAGTAAGGTGGCCTTATACCTTTTATCTAGGTACCAATATTTCTGTATTTGTATCTGAATTTAAGAATTTATCTAAACTAGTAACAGTTGTTATAACAATAAATATTTAAGAAGAAAATAATTCACCAAAACCAAATGTTAAATATGCACAAAATCCATATTAAGAAAAACATACAAGCATTAATGAGTTGTAGCAAAAAGCTTAAAACAGATGAAAACTATAGCACAATCTTGGACAAAAAATACCATTAAGCTGTCAGCTCTTTCTAAGCTACCTTGTAAGTTAATAAACTTCTTAAGAAAATTACCAGGAATTTAAATATCATAGAAAAGCTGACTCTAAAACTGATATAAAAAAGCAAGAGATATCAATATTTGAGAGGGAAGTTAATGACTTGAAACTAACACTATTAAAATGCTGAATAAATTACTGCAGCCATACTGTGTATAATTACTTAGAGAAAAGAAAAATAAGTATATAGACCCAAATACATAATGGATTTTATTATTAGTGCATGTTTAGCAATGGAAAACAATCTGGAGAAATCAATAAATATCACTAAAATGATTAGGTAGTCATCTCAAGAAAATAAATACTAAATGATTCTGTTGTTCTAAAATAAAATTTTACATATCAAAGCTATTGGGAAAAAACGCTATAACGTTTAAAAATAAAACCACAGAAATACAAATGTATATAGAGAATAGGAAAGACCTTTTCCAAATAAACATAAAATACAGTAACCATATATGCAAGAGCTAATTGTAAGCTCCAAATTGTATGCATTGACCAAAACGTTTATAAACAAAAGGAAAAAAAAACCACAGAAAAAGCATATATAGTATGGTCTTCACTGTTTAAAGGACATCACTTCAAATCAATAAAAACATTCAAAATATTTCAGTGAATAAATAATTTAGCCTGAAAAGAATATGCAAATGGTTTTCAAAAGATGTTCAACATGGACCCAAATTGAGACTATCATGCTGAGTGAACTGAGTGAGATTCAGAAGCTGAAATATTGCATGATTTCTCTTATATTAGAAGTACAAACTACAGGCAATTTATAGAATATAATTTAGATAGATTTATATAATATAATTTATAATTTGAATGAGATCATAAGTTGAGTGAGGGGACAGGAGGGAGAAAAGAGAAGAAGGGAAGGGATTGTAATGATGATACGATATATGATATATGTGGACAAAATTTTCTAACTCAATGTAACCATTGTATATTGCAAACACACACACACACAACACACACACACACACACACACACACACACACACATATATATATATATATATATATATATATATATATATATATGGGGAATAAAGATGTTTAATATCACTTTTTTATCTCATTGATTTGTATACTTATCTTTATTATTTTCTTTTTGGTGATCAACTTTAATTTTCTCTTTTTCTAGCTTCTTGCAATAGAATTTACATTAATTTTAGATTTTTAGATTGTTGTGTCTATATTTAGATATTTCTTATTAAATGTAAAATTTTAAATAATAAATTTCTGTATATGTATTTCAATCAGTCTTTTTCTGTATTATATTTTCATTATCAATCTCTTAAATGTTTGTAATTTTCCACGCAACAACTTCTTTGACCTATGCGTTTTATAGGTGTGCCCTATAATTTCAAATGTTTGGATATGTTAGAGATGTCTTCCTAGTAGAGCATTGATCTCTACTCCTTAGTATCTCAGTATCTCAAAGTTTATTGAGATTTGTTTTGACTCTAAATGTGACTTATTGTCATGAATGCTTATGGGCCTGTATAAACGATACGTTGGATGTTCTCCCCAGTAAATGTCAGCAAGTTTGCGCTGGTTAACAGCGCGGCTATGGTTGTTTATGCCATCGCGGATGTCTGGCCTCCTCATCCTATTGATTCCTGAGAGCAGTCCTGGGACCTCCAGCTCTGGTAGCACAACTGTACTAAAATGGAGATTTTATTTGTCCCATTGTAATTATGTCAACAGTGACACACACACACACAAACACACACACACACACACACACCCCTGGTTACCATTTCGACACATATGTTTCCCTGCCAACTTAAATCCCATGCATCTATGTCATATTACACTGTCATCCTTATGGAGCAAGTTGCTTCTTCTTGGCAGTTTTACTTAGCCCTGTATTCTCTGCCTTCAAACTGGAGAACTTTGTTCATTTGCATTTAAAATAATTATTGAGATTCTTAAATAAAGGCTTATAATTTGGAATCTGTTTTCTGTTTGTCTCTTTATATCTCTCTCCCTTTTTTGCTTTTCTCTTTTTCTCATTTTCTCTTGAATTAATGAAGTCCTTCAAATTCTGTTTTAATGCCTCTATATTTTCTATTTGATTAGTTAATATCATAATACATCAAATAAAATGCAAGTATTTTGTCATCACATAGTTCCATTTGTCCTGTTCCTACTTATTTTCTTACTGTTAATTTATTTCCTATAAATCCTTAAACATAGTCACAATAATTAACTTACAATTCCTTTTTATTTATTCTAACATCTGGGTTATCTTGGAGTTGCGATGAATTAATTTTTCTCTTTAGTATGGCCACACTTTCGTTATACACCTAGTAATGTTGGGTTCAATCCTAAAGAATTTGAAGTATAGATTATACCGACAATGGACTCTGCTATGTTTCTCTTCAAAGACATGATATTTTGCTCACCACTTGGGAGGCTGAGGTAGGAGGATTGCCATGAGTCCAGCCTGGGCTCCATGGTTTGTTCAGCACTAACCTGGGCTACAGAGCAAGACACTGTTTCAAAAAAAAAAAAAAAAAAGTAAACTTTTGAATCTGTAGTGTGTGATTAGCTTCACTGAAGTCAAAATCAATACCATTTTTCTTAAATTTAATGGCAACTGATTTTTTTCTTACTTCTATGACCTTTAGAAGATCTGTTTATATTATTCTCAAAGAACTCAATGGACACAAAAAAATTTAAGAATAGTTCATGCACAAACTTTAGACCTTTACTTCTCTAACTCTCTTCTTTCCTTCCAAGATTTTTCTCCCCTCTTTCTAGTGGTCACCCTAAGTTGTGCAGTTTAGTTTTATTTCTATCCAGTTCTATCAACCTTCTGAGCATTAACTGGAACCTGTCTGCAGTCACCCACTCATAAAAAAAGTCTGATCACTGAGTCGTTTCTTTCTTTTAAGTGTCCGCTCACTTCAGCTTTTCCTCCTTTTGTTGTACTTTAAGACTTTCAAACAGTAAAGATATTTTTTACAGATTTCATAGTTATTTTTCAAGAGTTAATAATTGTTGGGGCTGGAGGGACGGCTCAGCGGTTAAAGCGCTTCCTTAGCAAGCGCTAAGTCAAGCGCTAAGTACCCGAGTTCGATTCCCCAGCACCACATAAGCTGAGCGTGGTGGCGCACTCCTGTAATCCCAGCACTCAGGAAGCTGAGACAGGAGGATTGTCGTGAGTCCAAGGCCAGCCTGGGCTCCATAGTGAGTTCAGGACCAGCCTGGACTACAGAGGGAGACCTTGTCTCAAAAAAAAGAGTTAATAATTGTTATTGATGAAAAGTTTGATCAGATATGAGTTATGTTACTCTTAGTAGAAACAAGCCTGCAAGCTTCCCCTTTACTAAAAGAAATAGAAATAAAAATTACAATGGCATACTGTATTTTTATGTATACTATTAGCAAGATAAAAACATGAAAATATTGACTGCAATTGAAAAAGGAGATACTTTTATGTATTGTTGATAGAAGCAAAATGTTATGATCATTGATACCTAGTTGTAGGAAGTATATACTACTGTGACCACTAATTAAGTTAAAAGTATATACATTTTTGATTGAACAAATCCAAATCAAAAAATTCATTATATATAATATATAAACGACTGTAATAACTGTACAATGGCCACTACACATACCATTATGTAGATAGATAAATTATATATGTATATACATATACATATATAGAGAGAGGTGGGGGAAGAAAGAGAGAGATCCTAAAAAGCCAATGGTAACGAAAAGCTATTGAAAAATCTTATACATCCATGAAAGGGAAACTAGTTAAATGAATTTTGTTACATACATACAATAAATTATCATGAGGAAAATAAACACATGTAAAATATTTGATTATTTCACACCTTGTTCTAAATTCTTCGCATTCATTATCCCACATAATGACCCTAAAACGTAGATATCATTCCCATTTTACATATAAGAATAAAGATCAAGAAATAACTAAAGGATGTAAAGATTGTTGTTTGAACTCAAAAGAACTTGATTCCAATACCTGGAGCCACCATATGCAGTTTTGCTGTAACATAATATTGAATAAAATAAATGATGAAAATGTAATAAGAACTTAGAATATGTGTAACAAATCACAGAGAAAGAGCTCTCCAAGTAAAAATATGAAATGTAAATTTACACAAAAAGTCAAGGTTCAGAATAAGAACATGGAACTTCACCAATAGTAACTAAATAACAATTTTATTTACTAAAGGACCATGTACACACACAAAACTTTTGTTTACACACAGCTTATCCTTGGATGTACACTCAAGAATATGCCCTAGGGAAAATATCTTGAAATTCAAGACATATGGGAACAAACAAAACATTGAACTTTGTGCCTTTTGAATGTTGAACCATGTGGTGTATTACCTACTTTAAAAAAAAACACATTATATCTTTCTAAAATAATTGTATTTAATGTTTAGTACAATGTCTAGTTTATCAGAATAAAAGGTTCATTTTTAAAAAAGAAATGGTCCATTCTTTAGACAGACCGAAAAATGCTTTCCTATAGATTATTAGCAGCATTCTAGCTCCCTGACGCCCTCACACAGGCAATACACAGGGGTTTTACAGAGAACAAGCAAGGATGCCCAGGTGTCAGAAAGCTCGGGACCAGGCTTGAAGTCACATTAGCTCTCTTGATCTTTAGGATGATACATTTGGTTTTATTTTTTTCCTGAGTTCTCACCTTTAACATTCATTTTGATGTTATTTTTATCCTCAAATCATATTAAAGAAAGACGTAGAACATAGGAGACATATATAAAATATATATACACACATACACACATCAACAAATACATATTTTAGATGCATATATAGGAAAGAATTTTTGAAAAGTGGAATTTAGTGTTTGTGCAAGGCATGAACGTTCAAGCTAGTTGTTCAACGTGGAGAAACCATTCACCTGTAAGAGACTGCAATTTGCTATTTCTTACTAATGCATTGTATTTATTTCTAGATTGTGTGAATAGTAGATCTCCACATTTCCCTGAACGTAAAACACTGAACTAAATGCTCAACCAGTCTACTCCTTCAAGCTCAACTTGGAAGTGATAATCACTTTCCAGAAACACCGCAAAATAACACGATCCTGCCTTAAAGCAAAGACTAGAATATAATGAAAGATTTGTGGCACTGTTTGTGAATTGCTTAAGCATCTGCCACCAGCCTGAGTTTTATGTATCCTCGGGCTGCTGAATTATGCCTTTGTACGCACTATGAAAGCACGCCTAACATTTTTTAAGTAGAGAAGATAAACCCGGTCCGCGGGTCCTGCTACGAATGAGACTGTGCTCAACGCTTGTTTACAGCTTCTGAAACTGCTCTCTGAGCCTGAAATTTATCAAGTAGTTTTATGGTAGAAGTAGAAGCAGGAGTTGCACTTTATGTTCTACTGGCCCAAGTCAATTATAACTTCTTTAAAACTACTCGCATCAACTCTTGCTAACTATGGTATACATCTACATGACAGAAAGGAAACTCGCTTCTCCTTTACATTGAATTTTTAAAGCCTCAGAAGAAGAATGTGCCTTGACTCACAATAAATACCTATTCTCAAAGGATATGAATGAGACCCCTAGTGATGTCCACTTTTCTCCCCTACATGAGAGAAGAGCTTTACTTATTTCAAGTAAGTAAGTTGAGTAT
This sequence comes from Ctenodactylus gundi, assembly GCA_004027205.1. Taxonomy (NCBI): domain Eukaryota; kingdom Metazoa; phylum Chordata; class Mammalia; order Rodentia; family Ctenodactylidae; genus Ctenodactylus; species Ctenodactylus gundi. The sequence continues at coordinate 6,288 of PVKB01001878.1, forward strand.
TCCTTCTATTTTCTGTAAACAGCATTACTTTAATACTTTTACAGGTGCTTCCACACATCTAAGTTGTTGCTTATCTGGCCACTAGAGGAAGCACTGCAGTTGTGCTAGCCAACAGAAGTTCTGGAATCAGCCTCGAATAGTAATCAGACATAGATATGTGTCAATTTCCCCCAGCTGTGAGCATTCTACTTCCTGAACATCAGGGCACAGTCATGCTTTAAGTTGCTCAGACTGGTTTTTATTCCTCAAAATTCTATTTCTCTTTTCTAAGGTTTCCTATGTGTCGGCATAGCAATCATCCCATGGTCAAGGTTAAACAAAGGAGCAGACAAATTGTTGACTACAACAACAACAACAGTAACAAAAGCCTACAAATTCTTTTTCTACCAGCATGATCACTAGCATCACTGCATTCTGAGCATAGAAGACACTACTGTGTGTTGGATAGCGCTTTATTTTTAAAGGCTGAATACTACACACGGTGTGTGTGTGTGTGTGTGTGTGTGTGTGTGTGTGTGTGTGTGTGATGCTTTTCTATTGCTTTCCCCTTTGAGCAGACACTTAGATCGGTTCTATATCTTGGCTACTGTTAACAGCGATGCCAAGAACAAAAAAGTGTAGATACTTTTAGAAGATGAAGATTTCCTTTGTTTTGAGTAAATTTCCAGAAGTAGGAATATTGGATCCAATGATACTTTTATCTTTGATTCTTTAAAAACCTCAATATTGTTTTTGACAGTGGCTCTGCTAATCTACATTCGCACCAACAGCATAGCAGGGTTCCTTTCTTCCTTCATAATCTGAACAAAATTGTCAATTGATAATAGCCATCCTAATGCTGATGAGACAGTATTGTGGTTTTTAATTTACTTTTCCCTGATGATGAATGATGTTGAGTAGCTTTCTATATTAAATGTGTTGGTCATTTTTATTCATCCTATGTAGAACAATCTACTTAAATTTTCATGCTAAATGAAATAAACTAAGCACAGAAAACTGTTGTATTATTTCACTTACATGTGGAATCTGAACTAAAAATCACATCTATAAAACCAGCCCTCTTGACACTGAAACATGTAGCTATGTAAGACGACAGATGCATGAATCCACTCTTACAGTAACTATTTTATTATCTGCACATAGCGTATAACACTAATCTCAAAGTTACACAAAAATTTCATTTTAGAATACAAATTAGGAATTTTTCACATCCCACAGATTAGAAACTTGATGTTCAAGGAGAACGTTCAATGTCAAATATCTAATTTATTTAAGACTGAAATCAGGAATCAGGTCTTTTCTTTTTACAGTAAGTTTTTTAATCTTAGATATTAAAGGTCTTTGGAAATGTTTGAATTTCAAGAAAACCTAGAAGAGAATTATTTCGATTTAACTCTGGCATATATCTACCAGTATAATAGTATTTTTAATAATATATTAGCAGAATATATCTACAAGATAATGAATAATACTGAAATGAACATGGAGGTATCACATAAAAACTATGTCATGCAAGCTTGCCACAAAAAGAGATTGGTGGAGAGTAGGGCTCTTCTTCCTTGGCATGAGTGCGCTGTGCAAAGACAGTCACATATTATATTTTACCCAGGTAAAATTAAACAATAGGATTATTGTTAGTGATAAATTTTTCTCTCAAACAGCAAACCCCAGACTGTCCATTCAACTCAACCGAAATTTTCACCTAAAATGGCTACAATTTGCATGCTTACTGGACTCTGCTGATGGAGAAATGTCACAAAGGGTACGAATGTAGGCTTTAGCTGGGCATCTTAGTGCAAGTGTGTATTCCCATCTGCTCGGAAGCCTGCGATAGGAGGATGTCGAAGTCCAGACCAGTGTGGGCAATGTAGGGAGATCCTGACTCAAAACGAGCATAGAAAGAGCCGGGACGTAGCTGGGACGTGCAATGCCCTGTACCACAATACAAAATACACACACACACATTATAGGTGTTAAAATGTCAAACGAACCAAGTTCTGAATGCCATCTATTATTACAATCAAATAATCTTTGAAAAGTTCACTGGAGAAGGGATCATCCTAGTAAAAGCCACCTTACCACTTTGATTTCTAGTAAATCCCAAAGGAAAAGAGTGTATGATACCCACATGTATGTGGAAGACAGAAGCTGTTCTACAGAAATTTTAGCTGGTAAGGAATATTGGAAGAAATAAAAATGTACCAGATAGAGTTTCTGATATAAAAGAATTCCAGCAAGGGCACTAGAATACTGTGCTTAATAGCCATAATGGATGAGTTGGCTTTGAAATGATTCCTGGTCTTTTCTAGTGAGTAATTAGCCATGGAGGTGGAGGTATAGCTCAGGGATTAGCGTACTAGCCTAGTAAGTGTGAGGTCCTGGGTTTTTATCTTCATACTAGAAGGTCAGTGGTAGCATGTGCCTGTGATCCCAGCACTTGGGAGGCTGAGGCAGGAGGATTACTATGAATTTGGGGTCAGGCTAGGCTATTAAATGAGTTCATAACTTGTAGAGCAAGACCCTGTCTCCAAAAACGAAATCCATCTTTTCACATACATTTTCAACAATATCTTTTCCCACACTACTTTGATTGCTTGACGTGCCCTCTGCCTCTCATCACCTGACTTTTGAGTAAGGTTTTCACATTCTTCATTCGTTCTTTGTCTTCAATGCAACTCAGTGACAATTTTCACCAATTGTACTGCAACTTTCTTTTTTCAATTCTACTTTCTCAGTAAACACATTCTTAATAGGAAGAAGCTGACAATAACAAATATTTTAATATTATTTTAATCATAATACCTACAGAGTGCCTGGTACACAATCAGTATCCACAAATTATTTGGTGGATAAGTACACAAATGAATCACTCCTTCCTCAGTCTAGCAGTAGGCCCTTGGGGAATGTTGGCTGATGTACGAATCTTCTTCATTCTTAAATGAAGTTATGTAACTTGCTCTTGAGTGAGTATGACCGAGCATTGGGCCTTCTACTTTTTTTTTCAAAAAGCAAAGCATGCTCTCTCCTTGAAAAGAAAAAGAAAAAATAGCTTGATGGGCATTTTTCTCACTTAGATGTGACAAAATTCATTATAAGAAACAGCCCTTTTCATTCAAACGTAGCCAGTCTTGACAGTAAAGAAAAACTGGTGCCTAACACTTTCAAGAAGAATTAATCTTATTCAATTCCCAGAATTCACTTCTATTCTCAACGGCCTGTCTGTTATATAATAGTACCACATCTATGTTACGTTTTCTGGACATAATCGTTTCTTCTATCTTCGAATACATTCACAGCCCACTTGGGTTATTTCTAGACAATTGCTTGCCATCTTTAAGATTCTCCTCTACACTTTGACTCAGTGTTTTTAGCTACCAAACAAAGATAATGGCGTGAACTTATGGGAGAGTCTGAAGACCATATAAATGATACAAAGAAAACGTTGAAAATGGTTTCTGCTACACAATATTCACTATAACCATGCTCACGCAGTTTGCTTTAATGTAGGGGATTTTAGAGTTATACCGTTTGTTTATAAACAACCAACTCTCTTAAACTTGAATATCACCATCTAGGAAGAGTGCTTGACAGTTTCTTCTAATTTCCATTTCTTTCACACGTGCTAATTGGGAAACAGTCTGGGGATCCAGGACATAAGGACGTGCTCAGAGCTGAACCCCTACACCTTGCTTCTCGATGGTATGTTCGCGCGCTCACCACTCCTCCAGTTAAATTGTTTCCTGATCCCCAGCTGCCACCTTGATAAGAAATGAAGTCAGAGCCTGGCATCCAGACCTATAATTTGCCACTTTATTCTTCAATCTCAACAGGGTGCTTCCTGTTACTAAGGATTTTTGGCTTTGAAATGAAAGATGAAATAGACACCTGCAGAATTCTCCTAAAGTTGGTCCCTCCTCCTAGGGAAGAGCCTGAATAAGGCAGAGGAAAAACTGTAAGGGATGATACCAGACAATTTCCAACCCAGAAAGTTCCCTTCAAATGAAGGCCTCCATGATTGCTTTTTTGCAAAAGGCAGTCATAGCTCCATGGGAGAGGAAAGGATTCCACATTGTTTGAAGAAAAATAATTTGACTCTTGGCTATGTTCTTTCTGGTCTATTTGACTAGGCCAAATAATTATCCAATGTTTTATTCATTTGTTCCTGTTGTCTATCAGACTTGGATGATCACAGTGACCACCTCTTTATCTGTATAGAGGTCAAAATGGACCCTGAAATAACCATTCATTTTCTCAGGAAGTCTATACTTTGGAAAAAATGGCTAATCTCCTTCAGTTTTTGAGACAGCAGCTACCTTGTTCACTCCCAGAACCTTGGTTCATTTCAGGTCCGCTCATGATTGGCCCTTGTCTATCTGTGCTCTCAGTTTACGATCAAAATGGTTGTATGCCTTATATTTGTTTTCTTCATACAACTAGCAACTTTTCTATAGTTTAACACAGGTAGAAAATATACCAACTGACAGCAAAACAGAAAGTATCATACAACTTATCTTGCAATGTGTTTTTGATGTGCTATTGTATTACACCAGAGAAAGTACGGAGGAAAAACATCCATCAAGAAAGTTGCTATTTATTGTGGTTTTGACTGGATGAAGGCATTGAAAAATGTTTCCCAGGCATGCAATCTTTGGCATGCATAACACCAGAGCTTTCCCTCAGAGAAATATTGCACCACACCTAACTTGTCCACATTTAGGTATTTTTCAATGCTTTCCTTTCTAGTCATTTGCTCGTATCTGTCACAAGGCACATAAACAGAAATATTCTGCTCCCACTCAGACAAGAGGGAATGTGCAGCAGAGCAGGGTGCAAGAGATTCGCTTGCTCATAGAATTTAGTCATTTATTTATTCAGCAAACGTTTCCAACAGGCTTACTGTGGTACACAGAGTGTACGCACTGGTTCATGGTGGAGGGAAAGACAGGATTTCTATCTCTTTTCGGGGGCAGGAAGAACCATTTGTCAACAGAAGGCAAATGGACAGCAAAAAAATGAAATCATGTAAATAATTTGATTTTTATATTGCAAATTCTCATAGGCAACGGCAGGTGGGCTGAAGCTTGTGATATGGAGAGAGGAGGGAATGGAATGTCCGATCGGGACAATCCATGAGGTTGTCCCTGAGTTAACAGTCAGCTGAGCCAAGAAGATTAAAGAGTCAGATGTCGTCAACCTAGGCACGGGCTGTTCTTAGTGAGAGGAAACGTGAGTGAAACTCTCTGGCCATGGTGTCTGTACCACAGCCAGCTAGAGGGTGCCAGTGTGGGGAGAACTCCGAGAGCTGCGCAGCTCGCTGGAAGGGTACGGCCATCACTTCTCCTGTCTGGAAAGGGACAGGAGGGGAGAAAGTTCAGTATGAGGGAGAGGTGACAGCCTGAAGGTGCACAGATCATGTGACTCCTAGGGAAACCGAGGTCATCAGATAACAGGTCCCATGTGGAGTCTAAGAATAGGACATCTCTGCCGTGAGCAAAGTCACTTTGTAGTTTGGAATCCTCTAAGTGAATGCCTGTCTCTCCGTGCACAGTAGACTGCCAAAGACAATACTCTAAAATACTTTCTGAAAATAACATATTCATTGAGGTTATACAGAGGAAAGCAATAAACATGAAGCAAAAAATATAAAGGAATGTGTAAAGTGGATTTTTTAGATAGATTTAAAAATTAGCTTTCTCCTGGATGTTTTTTGCAATGGCAATTTTATAGAAGAGAAAACGCACTTTGGGCTTTTAGGGTGTGAAAGTATGCACTTGCAACCAGGCAAAAAAACCTGTTCAATATTTAAAAGATAGAAAATAACTTCAACTTTTATTCAAACTATTCCATCTGATCTATACAATATAAAGCAACATGAAATATGCTGGTAATTTGAATTAATTAGGTATCATTTCACAGAAGTCTAAGAGATTTCAAAAAGGGGCAGAATTAAATGAACATCCGCTGCTCAACGTTAATTGAATTTCTTAAAATATTCACCAAGTGATAGGTACTATTATAAAAACGCTCCATACGGATTAGTCATGACAAAATAACACACAGGATCTCTCTGCTTTATGGATATCGAGCTCAGCATGTTTTGCAGCTGACTTATAGTCCTTAGGAAAGAAGTGGTTCCCAAAATAATTAAGCACATACATCTTTAATGTCTTTTTGCAATCTGGCCTAATAATTTGACACAGGCAGTGGGCAAAATGTCCTATGGCCTATGGATATAAAGGTTCCCCAAAATGATCTGCCATCCTTTTAACAAAACTATGCTAAACTATTACCAACTTGTATATTGGTTAGTTTTGGGAACACTACATATTTTTGAAATGTTAGCTGTTTCAGGAATACACTTTTATGGGAAGTTAAATCCTTTGTGCAATGGCTGCTTAGAATCAGTAAGCAGCAAAAGAAAAAATAGAATAAAATAAGTTGAACTTAATCAAACTAAAAATTTTGTGTGCTGGATGACATCCTGGTCACCATCAAGAAAGAAAAAGAGAATCCACAGTCTGGGAGAAATTATTTGCAATCCACATGATCATAAGAAACTTGCATCTAAAATACATAAAGAACTCTTCCAAATCCACAATAAACAGTCAAGCAACCCAATTTAGAACTGAGCAGAGTCTGAAAAGATATTACTCTGAAGTATAGGCCCCTTGCCAATAATTGCATGAAAATATTCTAACATCATTAGACATCAATGGAATGCAAATCATCACCACAATGAGATAATTGTCAACAAAAAGACAAGTGATGACAAGGTTGTGGAGAATTTGTAACCATCATATGTTGCCTGCAGAAATGTAAAACAGGAAAACCATTTTGGAAAACAGACAGACAGTTCCTTAAGAAGTTAAAAATAGAGTTATGTTGATACCCAACAATATACTCCTATGTATCTATCTAAGAGAAATAAAAAATAGACCCACAAAAATATGCATATGTGTGTTTATAACAGCTTTGTTCATGAGAGCTAAGAATGGAAGCAACTCACATTTTCTAAAATAAAAGATAAAAGAATAAATAAAATGATCTATCTTCATTGAACAGAATAGTATTTGGCAATAAAAAGGAATGAGGTGCTACATAGGTCACAGTAACAGAAAAAAGCAAGTTACCAAGATCTAAATACTGTGTGTTTCATTTTCAAGAAATATCCAGAAGAAGCAATTCTACAGACATAGCAAGGAGTGGTTGTCTAGAAGTGGGGGGCACGAGAAATTGAAGGGAAAAAGGTGATTATTCGTGTGCGCAAAGTTTCTTTGGAGGGTGACAAAATACTCTCCACTTTTCGTGATAATATTATACAACCGATGCATACAATTAGAAATATTAAGCAGTAAACATTAAAATAATATTATGATTCATAATACATGAATTATACCTTAATAAAACTGCTTTAAGTTAAAAAATATAAGTTCTTAACAGATATGAGAGCACTGTGTGATTTTTCCCTTTGCATGTTTCTACCCAAAATGTGAGTGTTCTAACTCAGTAATAAAGAAGCAGTTCAATGATAAGACTGCAATTAAGTGCTCTTTAAATAAGCTACATATGCTGCTGTTTAAGCCCTCAACAAGGAGACGAAAGCAACCAAGTGCTAAGTGACTTTCTAAAATATACAATGCTGACAAAATTAAATGTATTCAGGTAATATATTAGTTCCATTACTGTATTTATGAGAAGCCTAGAGTTACAGTTCCAAGCAATCACTTGTCCAACTTCCACACTGTGAAACAGGACAACAGAGAACTCAGGGGTGAAGCGTTTTTCCACCCGGCTGCTTACAAAGTGGTAGGTTGAGGACAGAGCAAGAGTCAGGTCTCTCGAGTCCCCATTCAGGAGAAGGTCAACTACACAAGTTGTTTCTAGAACGCAAGGATCTTAAATGAGAGGTCCAGCTATTAATTGAAAAATCGAAGCCCTATATTCCTTAAGGAAGTGATGTATTACAGTTATAAGAACTATATTAAACACAATCGTTATATCAAGTTGGGCATGGAGGACTCACCCAAAGAATAAAAACTTACATTCCCAAACACATGTGAAAAACAAATTTTAATTTTTTTCTAAGCAGTTATTTTAAAAAGGAGGGTTGGGGACTGTGAGAATTTCCAAAAAGGATTCCTTCAGACTTTGGATATAAAACTGCTTTTCATTCTTTGCTGCTGCAGTGTCTCTCCATGTTCAGGCTCCCACGAAACCTCAAAAGAGTACCAATATCATGTGACACAGAGGCCGGTAAGGCCCAAGAAAGAGAGAGAAATGAAAGATAGAAGAGCTCTCTGCCCCACCCCCTTTAATATGGAGGATGGCTGTGAAGTAGTGTGTGAGATGCATCTCCAGGCTGTGTGGCCAATTATCAACCATCACATGGTCTCATTTGTAGTGACCTCAGTTGCTACTCAATGTAGGCACCAGCATCACCTCAGACACACAGACTTCAGTCCCACCTTACCCTTGGCCAATCAGATTCTGTGTTTGCACAAGAGCCCAAGTAGTCACATTCAAGCAAGTGCTGAAGAGTCCTTCCCGTCCATTACCCTGAGGCACTACCTGACTGTTGGCTTTGCGGGGTCAGACCCCGTGCCCTAAGGAAGTTCAGATCATTCTTGCTACCTAAATCCACAAGGATCACTGGCTTGGGGGTTTGAAAGAGAGATGACCTCAATTGGAAAAGAAGCTGTGTTTTCTTTAGTCAGCTGTCGCACTAAACCAGCTGTTTGCCCACAACCCTTTTCTACTTTTCTTCCTCTCTACCTCAGCTTTTATGTTTGAGACCCTAAGGAGTTCCTGTGGCATCCCTGCCCAGGGCTCCTCAATATGTTTCCATGTTTTCATCCATTCAAAATAAGCAAGTCTCCATTCTCAGAAATAATGTCCCGTTTCCTAACAAAATCTTCATTTTCATGAGTTTAAATTAGTTCTGTCCACAGATGGTACTGTCCCGTATCATAGACACATAATCAAATCAAAACATCTGTCTGAAAGTAGAAACCTGTTGCTGGAGAAACTTTGAGGACCTGTTAGGGAGTGCTTTATACTAATTTTATCCCAAAATAAGCATTGCTATGGAAACTCGCATGCGGGTTTAGCAACAGCTAATCAGCGGTTCTTTTGTCTAAAGAGCAAAGAAAATGCTGGTGTCACATTAGCAGTTACATACTGCCTGGCATGTCCAGATGAGTGAAATTGCATCCAACTTCACAGATTCGTCCTGGACTGATGCTTCTTTTCTCCCTCGCTGGTGGATCTTGTTCCTGGTCTCTCTTGTGACAATCTTCTGAACTGCCAGCACTTGCAGGAAAGGGTCAGTGGCTCAAAGAAAAAGAAAAAAACTACAACTGTCATTTTTCTTTTTGAAAAAAGAAAACTGCATTTCCAAGAGCTGTTTTGCTGTAAAACATTAAACCCAAATGCTAAAATGTTATCTTTGGATGGTCTAAAGGTTTCAATTGTTCTTTCTTCCCTCTCACTGTCCACTTCAACTATGAAAATGTGTTGCCCATGACAAGAAGAAACCCCATCAGCGACCCTACACTCTATGCTACAAATTTGATTTCAGTTTGGTTATATAGTTTAATAATGTGGTGAATGTGAGGAGAAAATGGAAGTTTTTTACCATCTGGCAGCTCTACACAAGAAAAGAAAATGTTGAAAATTCTCAACATGCCCAAAGACAGAATTTTTGTATTCTGAAAGTACTGGTCCTTCCCTTCTCTCATTTTAAAGAGAATAGATTTGGAAGAAGTGAACATTTATAGTTCAAGTAGAATCCAATTGTAGTTGACATAAGTAACTCGTTATGAACAATGTTCAAGTATGTTTCCTCTTTTACCTGAGTGCTCACTTGCTTACTGGCTACACCATGACTATTTCTGGTAATTTCCTATTTCCCCAGAATGGACTCCTGAGCCTCAGATCACTGTAGTTTATTTTTTGCTAGACCCACACTGGCCCAGTGGGTATTTCTCCTGCTAGTTTGAACCTCCTCCGGTGGTCTTAGATACTCTTATTCTGAATACTGGCCATGTGTCTGCTATAGACCTGAGTGTCTTAAATTCAAGCATTTCAAAAATTTTTATTACAAAACATCTTATTGTTATTCCTATAGTATTGTCAGTTATCATTTAATATCAGCGCTGAGTGTTGAGTATCTCACATGCAAACTTAACTACCTCGTTCAGTGACAGGTAAGTACTCTGGCATTTTGTCATCAATTGAATCTCTAAGACACTCACTCATCTCCAGGTTTCAAATGTCTACTCTGCCAAAGATGGTGAGGGTTACAGTACAAGGTCTGTCAACTTATAACATGACATTCTGTGTCTGATTCCTGGAGCCAGATTCCTTGCCTGATTCCTGCCTCTTTGCCTAGAAATGTGACCTTGAGTAAAATAACAACACAGCTCACCTGTGACATAATTATGTTTTATAATAATGTGAAAACTAATTTATTAGATTTATTTTTAAAACACTTGCCTTGTTCTTTAATGCAAAAAATGCATCTCAGCAATTAAACCATTTACATTTATTTGTTCTTATGTCGGCCTACAGTTTCATTGCTTTTAGCCATTGGGTGGATATTTTCCAATGGGGGCATAAATTTGTAAACAGAGAGAAACTTGATTGTGAATGAGGAAAAGGTGTCTTGTACAGGAAACCCACAAATTGACTTGCGGATATCTATCTTGTGCAGAGCTCAGCTTCGTTTCCTTTCTCTAGCTCTCTTTCTGTCTATACCTCTACATTCCAGGAGCGCACAGATGGTGTTCTCATCTAAATACATAGTGTTCCAGTTTTAGTATCTAAGTCTTTGATTCATTTGACTTGATTTTGGTGCACAGTGACCAGTGTGTGTCTAGATTCATTCTTCTGCGTGTGACTATCCAGTTTTCTCAGCACCATTTGTTTAAGAGATGACCCTTTTTTTCCAGTGTATGCTTGTGGGTCTTTATCAAAGATCAGGTAGCCGAGGATACTTGGATTTGTCTCTGCATTCTCAGTTCTGTTCCCCTGGTCAACCTGTCTACGTTTGTGCCAGTACCATATGGTTTTTATAATTGTTGCTTTGTAACGTAACTCCACACCTAAAATCATAATGCCTCCTGCCCTTGTCATGTTACTCGGGATTTCTTTGGCTATTCTAGGTCTACTTTGGTTCCACATGAATTTAACAATTGTTTTGTCAAGTTCTGAGAAAAAAAAGCTGTTAGTATTTTTATAGGAATTGCATTGAATCTGTATAGCAGTTTGGGCAGTATAGTCATTTTGACTATATTAATTCTGCTTACCCAAGAATAGGGTATGTCTTTCTATTTTTAGCTGTCTTCAGTTGCTTTTTTGGGTGTAATATAGTTCTCTTTGTAGAGGTCCCTCACTTCCTTGGTTAGGTTTACTCCTAGGTATTTATGTTTTTTTTTTTTTTGATGGGCTATAGAGAAAGGAATTATTCTCCTGAGCTCTTTCTCCGAAAGTTCATTGTTAGTATAGGGAAATGCTATTGATTGTTTAGTATTGATTTTGTAGTCTGCAGTTTGGCTGAATTTGTTTATGATTTCTAAGAATTTCAAGGTGGAGTTTTGGGGGTCTTATGTGTGGATAATCACATCATCTGCAAGCAAGCATAGTTTGACTTCCTTCTTTATGATGTATATTCCCTTTATTTCACTCTCTTGCCCGATTGGTTCGGCAAGGTTTTCACGGACTACATTGAATAGAATAACAAAAGTGGGCAGCCATATTGTGTTCCTGATTTGAGGAAAAATGCTTTCCATTTCTCTCCATTTATTATGATATTTGTAGTACTTTTGGCACATATGGCTACTATAAGTTTGAAGTAAGGTCTTTCTGTATTTATTTATTTTCCTCAGAGTTTTTATCAAGAATGGATGTTGAATTTTTTCAAAGGACTTTTTTTGCATCGATTGAGATGATTGTGTGATATTTTGCTCTTGCTTTTGTTGATGTGGCATACTACATTCATTAATTTGCATATGTTGAACCAGTCTTGTGAGTTTTTTTGTTTCTTAGAGTTCAGTTTTTATTATTTCTATATCTCTGCCAAACTGTTCCTTAATTTCTTGAATTGCCTTCATTTTTTATTTGTTTCTTCTTTATATTCCTTGACCTTATCGATGGTTGTTGTTACTCCTTGTATGTCTTCTTTGAGGTTTCTGTACATCCCTTTTATGTCCTGTGTGAGCTGTTGGGCCCAGAAACTATCATCTTTATTGCATTTCCTATATGTGGGCTCTGCTGTTTCACAATCCCTGATATCAGTTTTTGGTGTGTTGGGCCATTTTGCAAGTGATTTATTACCTCGTTTCCTAATTGTTTTATTATAATGAGTTGAATCTCAGGTGTTATTGATGGAATCCATTTCTATTCCAGAGATATTTTTATTAGACTATTTCTGCTTAAAATATTATCTTGAGGTCATTCAGGTTTTAGAGTTTATGACAGTTTTCAGTTTATTTGGCTATTAAGTTTAAAAGTATTCTCAATGTCCAGCTTTTTGTTAAGACCTTAATCTCTTCCACCTTTTGGTTAAGGAGGTATAGAATGCAGAACTGTATATGGTGCATGGACAAAATTCTTATTAGCCTGTCTTGGACGTGGAGATCATTAACAATGTCCACATCCACACTTTGCATAAAGGTTTAGATTTACAGTACTATCTAAAATTGACAACTTACTGGTAGAGTTTAGCAGGTAATGTAATATTGTAACTATTCTACTCTCAACTTTAAAAGGTATAATATACCTTCACTTTATATCTTGGCAGACCTTGTATTGACTTAATGAAATGTTCTATTAGTACCAGTAGTGTAGCCCAGACTTTCAAATAGTAGTGCTCTATACTACTTAGGCTAACCCAAACCACTAGGGATTGTCCACTTCTACTGGTATCACTGGACTCAGGGCCACTGCCCTCTCTGGCTCCCAGAGGTGTCCAGAGGTAAGGTTGCAGCACTATTGGCGAAGGCACCCCAAGCACAAAAATGAAGGTAAAAGGTACTGAGCTGAATCCAGTGCAACTCTACCATGTCTGTTTACATTATACTAGAATTTCTAGAGCCTCACTAAGACACTTCACGTATATGATTTTATCAACTCATTTCAACAATCACACTGCGTACCTAATCCTCTATACTTCAAAGTATATCAAAATGTTAAGAGTATGAATATTTTTTCATTACTTTAAACTTTCTAATATCTGTGCAACACAAAATTCTTCACGTTAAATAAATATGCTTTGTGCAATATATTTTTTTAAATCTAGACTTATATAAATGATATCTAATATTTTATGTAGTAGAAACTTTCTTAAGTAATTTACATGCATAATAAACTTTTCTAATCCTCTGTATTGTAAAATGAATTAAAAGAATCATTAACTTCATTTTACAGCAAGAAAAATCAATGCTGGACTGGGAAAAAAAATCAAGGGAAATTTAATAAAGGAAAAGGAGGCACTGTACTTCTTCTCACACATACGTACTTAATACATTATGCAGTTCTGCTTTTCTGGAAAGCTGCTCAGTTCTCAGATCTGTATTGCACTGCTTTGGGTTAATATGTAGAAACAAACCTTCAACAACAATAAAATTCAACAAATTCTTTTCCAAAATTCACCTCTTCCAAAACAATGTTTATGCAAGCTGTTCCAAGCTGTGACAGTTATCATTTAGAGACCTAAAACACGTTTGCATATAGTTCTTTCTATATCCTCAACATGTAAAATCAACCCCCTGCAGCTTTGAATTCACTAAAACTTCAAACTGGCAGTAGGATGTAGCATTTTATCTCTACATAAACCATGTAGGCCCTGCTAAACTCTCCAATGAAACAAGATCCACAGCTTACTACGAAGAAGAGAAATTATCCTCTTTGACCCAACCTTCTGAACAGTTGAGCAAGACTAGTCTTGGGGTAAAGATGGCATCTGATATTTTACCTAAAGAGTAAGAGCTGCCTGCTCTGGTCACGATCCACGCAGGAACACAATGTCCTCCATTTGCAGTTTGTCCCATGCTAATGCATGAGAAATTAAGAGACATATTTCTTGGTGGACCACTTCAGAGCAAAAAGAACTAGTAAATACTATAATACGACCAACTAGAACATTCCATTTTTGAAATAGTCACACAATTGTTTTAGTTCTATATAAAAATGCTTTTAATCTGTATGATAAAAATTTCTAATTTCTCTAAAATCTGTGTTCCCTCAGCACCATTGTCCTAAGTGTCTTATTAATGTAATATTCACCTACTGTCTCAAAAAAGCAAAGACTAATAATATAAAGACAAAAACTTGGTGACAATCAATATCTTACCATATACCCCAGTTTCCACTCTACTGAGGAAATCAGACATGGCACGTAGGTAATTCTTTCAAACAATACCCTACAAGTGAGCAAATTACATCAGAATCTTGCTGAACATCTGATGTCAGCTTAGGGATTTAATTAGAAAGGAATAGCATTATGAAAATCACAGTGGGTTGTACAATAGCTTAGATAAAATTGAAACCTTTAACCTCCAAATCTATCACAGCATCCTTGATGATACAAGCAGTATTTTTTTGGTCTGAGAAGTTTTGTTACCCTTTGTCTTAAGAATCTGATTTGAGCTCTTCTACAGAAATGGACTTACAGGGGATGATGAGTCTTCTGAGGACCTGTTTTCATCATTATTCCTTTTTGTAGAACTGTGTGTTCCGACTAGGAACAATGTGTAAGTTCACTGGCGATTCAACACAACAACAGACATTTGAATCACTGCCAATTCACATTGACATAAGCATAGACAATATGTCTGGTCATGGCCCCTGAAGATGATGCTTTGTGGAATAAAAGGAATAGGGATGTTAATACACAGTTTTGACATATTACATTCAATGAGATATCTGCTTGCCTAGCAATCAGTGCCTCTGATAGTTTTCTAAAGATGACAGTGGCCTAAATGAAATCACAGTGGCAGAAATTTATTGATATATTTGTTCTAAAGAAAGGTATATATAGCGCTTTAGGATGACGTCTTCAGATTCATCTGAACAAAATATGAGAGTAATTTCTTTAGGTGCTCCTTTACTTGAATATTAGCAATGTACCTCAGGAATTTCAGAAGATGCCCCCCTTACTGAAGTTTTGGAAAAGACTCTTAGGAGAAAAACATTAGAACTCACAAGAACTTTCTAATAGGTGATGCATTAGTAATAAGAACGAGAAATGGCATTACAAAAAGAGGCAGTCTTGTAGGGTTGGTGATATTTCACACTGGTGAGGGCCAAGTGGAGTAATGATATTCAGAGACAAGTTGGCTAATGTTACTGTAATGGGCAGAAGGACTCAAGCAATAATCAGAAAAGCTTGTCTCACAAAAGTATTGGCTGTGTCTCCAGGACTGAAAAACATGGATGGTCTACTGAAGTTTTACTTAACTCCTATAAGTGAGAAATTTTACATCTGGTAAGTACAAATCTGACTAGAATTACCACACAAGGATCAAATCTTCTTAGCCAATTTCTAGTTGAAATAGTTTACTGACTCAAAGCCATTGAGTGGATGGCTAGTTTTCCTTAACAAAATCTTTTAATGCAAGACAAAACACTCACACAATGTTTTTATTTGGGTATTGTTTATCCTCCAAAGATCATGTATTGGAAATGTGGCTCCTAGTGTGGCTAAGTTCAGAAGAGACAGGACATCTAGGTTCTAGTTAAGCGTGTAGGCCACTGGGAGACACCGCTCTGGTAGAGACTGAACTGGTTCTCATGGGGCCCTGAGTCTTTTTCTCATAAGGATGTTGCATAAAGAATAAGATGAACCCCTCCCTCCCCGGCTGGTTTTCCTTCTTATCATGTGATCTCACTTCCACATGCTTTACAATGATTTCATCTACCATTATACGCTTAGCAGAGGCTGAACCTAATTTTAGACTTTTAATCTTCAAAACTGTGAAAAAGACAGCCACTTCTCATTATTAAAAATTTTTGTCTCAGGTTTTTGTTATAGGACTAGAAAATGAACTAATGCCCCTTTAGCCCCTATATGCCCCTAAAGCTCTTAGCTTTCTAAAATAGAACCTTCAACCTTACGAGGGATCACTTACCCAGGCAGTACATTCAAGAAAGAAATGATTTAAACTTGCAGAGTGAAGTCCTACTATAAGCTGCCTTTTTACTGACACTGATCTGAAGGACTCAAGATAATTAAGGCCTACCATCCAGAACAGAAGTGTACGAAAAATGCAGATGGTTTAAGGAATTCTTCGTTTGTCTATTTTGTGAAGGATATCTTGAGTTTCTGACTCTGAGTTAGAAACCATTGTGTGTGTATGCTTTTTTTATTATAGGCTTGAAAACAAGGTCAGAAGAGATATATCACGCAACTAACAAAATTTCCATATTGTTTTCTTGACTCAGAGGGTTTACTGTATTGCAAAAACCATATACCAGCCTCTAGAACTGTGTCAGCAAAGTAGGGTTCTAACATTCTGGGAAACACACTTGCGTAGTAGAGAGTGGGAAATAAGTTTTTAAAAAATTAAACAAGCTGCCACCTCAGTAAGAGTCCTGATGTGTAAGAGTTCTAAAACAAGTTGAGATACACCTTCCAAAATGAAGGGCACGGGGCCTCATCTGGAATCAGGCATCCCTAACTGAGGGTACAATAGCTCAAAGCCCTGTTTGAATTCCAGAGTTAAAGGGGTGGGAGGGCATGCATCTAATGTGTCCTGTTTATAAGACCCAATCATAGCACTTACAAGAGATCATGTGGAGCTTAGTGGCCTAATTAATTTCTAAATTGACTCTTTGGTATTTATTTCTAAGATACTAATAATCTTCTAAAATAGAGTTAGCTAATCAGTAAATTAACTGGTGCTACTTCTATTACTTGCGCTATGTTCATGACAAGGTCAATACTTATACCTTTCTTTTGTTTGTTCAACTGTAAATTTGGAGGATCTGATAGTTAGAAATTTGGCCCCCTTAGATGTAAGAATGAGGTATGCATTTCCTTCTTATAAGGCCCTCGATAAGGAAATTCTCTGTGAGACTCAGTTTTCATGTATTTGAGTAGTGTATGCAGTGCTTGTCTTTGCAAAACTCATGTGAGAGCTAATAGCAACAGCACACATGAAGGTCCTTGTGCATGCTAGCCTCTCAATACAGAGAATTTATGAGCTTTTGGAAGAAACAGAAAGTGGCTAACAGCACCTGGTGCTGCAAAGAAAACTCTCTGCTGGCTATAGATCCCCTCTTGGGAAAGATCTAGTGAAGATCTGGATTTGCAAAACACTGTGCTCCACTGGGGTCTTCGGGTGGGGACATCCGCAACAGCAAGAGACCCTCCAGCAATCCCTCAAAGCTGACAGTGGCATATATGTATGAAGTGCTATGAAACCAAAAAGAATTGGTCAGTAGTTGGTAGGCTGTCAGAAATAGAAATTTTAATATTCAAAAATAAAGTATTACATAGTTATAAAAATAGTGCTCAGCTCAGATACTGTACTCAGGGAGGCAGTAGAATCACTGCCAAATTTTATATTACAGAAGAACTTGTGGAAAAAGCTCATGCATATATTTTAACAAATTAATTTTTTAAAGTCTGAAAAATGAAGTAAGACTAGTCTATTAAAACCTATTGTTAGAAAAAACAGCTGCTGACAATTTGATAAATTATTCATCCAAGAGTTTCGATAATCTGAAACAACTTCTCCCCCATATGTTGACAGGGGAAGAACTATCTACCAAAAATGATGAAATAGACAAATTTTAGGATACTTCTGAACTGATTAGAAAGTGCTTTTGTCTCCTAAAGCCCTATTTGCTCTTAATTTTATACTAAAATTCTTGAGCATTTGGCATGATTTTTAAAAAATAAGATTCATTACACACAAAAATCCTATTGTTACAGCATAACAGAATTTGACATATATTAAAATAAAATTGTAACAGAAGAAAACCTCAAGAAATAGCAGAATACAATTGTGGTGTTGGCTTCATTAAGATTTTGGCAGAGAGAAAAATGTAGGGACTTGATGGAGAGAGTTGTACATCCCAGATACCCTTGCAGGGACAGGTTTCCTGTAAACTTCTTAGGGCACTGCACCTCTCAGAGGACCTATAGTCGTAGGACACACCTTTCATGTGTCTGATTATACCCAATGACTGAGTCAGGGAGGAGGAAGGGTATTAAGTCATGGACTTTTCAACCTCACACGAGACAACTCTGGTCATTTTGTTTTCAGCACTTTTTTCAAGGGCAGCTAGGGTTACCATAAGGTGAATAGCACAACAATCTCCCCCTATCATTAACCAAAGGTATTCTGAAAAAGTTGTTCATATTAAACTCTAGCTCATAATCTCTTGCCAAGCAAACAGTCTGCAACAAGGAACAAACAGCAAAAATTAAACCTCAACATCTCTGTTATCTCATCATTGATTTATTAGTTCAACAAGCATTAACTGAGTACCAATTACACGGGAAGTAAAATTTTAATAAATTGCAAGAGAAGAAATGAAGCTCCTACTCTCAGAGGTTTTAAAATCTAATGAAGAAAATGGAATTGCAATTGAAATAGAACAATTCTGTGCATGGACATGAAAAGAACTCTGAAGAAGATCAAGGACCACAAGTCAGACTGGCTTCAGATTGATTGTGGTTAGAACAGGAGGTATTCCTTCAAAGTTCAGCGAATGATGGTGAACCATACACATACCCCAAGATAACAGTGAAGCATCTGTGTAGGGAGAAGGTACATGTCTTAGTTACTTTTTAATTGCTGTGACTCAATACCTGACATCCATATACTTAAGGGAGGAAAGATTTATTTTAGCTCACGGTTCCATTCAGGGGTAGCTGGCAGCAATGGAAGTACATGGCAGAGGCAGAGGTGAGGGCAGCTTCTCACGACATCACAAACAGGAAGCCAAGTCTAGACAAGTTGAGAGTAGTCCCCCAAGGAAAGCAGGAAGAAGTTTATGTATTCAACCAGGTCTCATCCCCGTGATCAGCCTCTCCAAGATCCAGGTGTGGAAGGTGTGGTAAGCCCCCACTACATTCCCAGAATCTAATATACATGCCTGTGATCCAACTTACATGCTTGTAAAACACCTCTCCAAGCTAGGCCCCAGTCTTCCGAGAGCATATGGTTCCATAGACAGTTTATAACATTCAAATGCATGAGACTTTGGGGGGACATTCCAGACCCAAACCACAAAAGGGTACCATCTTTAAACTCATTTGAATGACCCCCCTTGGAAGTCACAGGACATAGGATTGAGAGTGCCCTGTACATGTCATCGACAGGACAAGTCTTTTCGTTCTAGCAAAGTGAATTGGAAAATGCAGCCAGCAGTGATTGGATGGAAAGCTACTGCACAGAACAAAACATTTCCTTCTCTGCGAAAGAAAGGACTGATTTGGACTCCTGGAATTTTTTACCGCCATTATATTTGAGCATAATTTCACTTTTTGTGTTTTGGTTAAATCCTTTTGATTGACTAGAAAACTATAAAACATCCAACAACCTTTTGGTATTTATTCAAGCATACTTAGCATGCAAAAATTGCCAAACCAGTGTTTAAAAATGAACCCACAAAATAATGAAAAGAAGAGAACCTACACTGCCCTATTTGTTCTCAGGAATTGAAGCTAAAACAATAGGATGGTATGAACTAGAAAGACAACTGACTCATAACACATAGTACAGCAGTGTGTTAAGTTTAAAAGGAATGGTGAAAGTTCTGGAATCCTGATTCAGGCTTGAATAGAGGACTGGGGATTTGTCGGAAAGGTTATTTTCAACAAGGCGTGTATATAACCAACACTGGAAGTTTTTCCAGATACAGGCATCTGAACATGACATCTGTCTTCTAGAAAACACAGCTGAGCACTCAATGGTGAGGAGCAGTGCAACACGGCTCAGGTACGGGAGACCGGCGCTGGCGCACGACATCCTTCACCTCCAGAAACTACAACAGCCCAGGAGGGAAGCTAGACGAGCGAGGCATAACTGGGGCATAACCGCAGGCCTAATCAACCCGCTTTGCTGAAGAGGAAAGCGTTGTCAGGAGCAAGATCAAAGCAGGAGCCTGGCAGAGGTCCCTGGACCACACCCAGGCTACTTTTGAGTGTGAAAGTTAGAATGGAATCTACGGTTTCTTGGCATCAGGTTTCTCCTTGGAATTAAAAAAAAAGTTGTAGCAGTGGTTGAATAATTCACAAAATTTTCTAAAATTAATTGAACTTTACACTTTAAAATGGGTAATTTTGTGGTTTATAAATAAGACTTCAGTAAGGTTGGGAGAGGAAAGAGGGAGGGGAGGGTAGGGGGAGGGACAAAAGGAGAGTGGGAAAGCCCTTGTCACCTTGACAAGATACGTATGTGCACAAAATGCTCAACTTCATTGTAAACCTTAAATTTTGTACTTATACATATCAATAAAATGGGGAAAAATAAGGCATTATACATAATTTTGTAAGTATCAGATCAGGATCAGTTACAAATGATTTATCAGTTTCTTATATTCAAAATAACAGAAGAAAATGTTTTTGTTTCAAAGAATAATCTGACAAATTCACTATCTATAAGATCTGATGAGAAAAATAGCAAGAGTTACAAAGTAAGTGGGATGGTTTCCTTACCTCAAAATTGAACATGTAATTTACAGAGCTGATTCTCAATTAGCAGCAAACACAGCCTTTACATAATTTTCAAGAAACACAGATTTGCTGTCTTCCCAGATTAGTTTTGAACATAGACGATTATTTGTTCTTTAATCCCAGCTGCCATTTCTCCCTGCATCTCATGATCTGCACCATGCACCATTCTCACGGGGTAAGATTTTGTATCTTAGTGAAGTTTTGATTTGCATTCCTCTAATGGCTAAGGACATCGAACACCTTTTCAGGTATTTACTGGCCATTTGAACTTCTTCATCTGAGAACTGCCTATTCATTTCAGTTGCCCATTTTCTAATTATATCATTGATTTTGAGGAATCTGTTTTTCAGTTCCTTGTACGTCCTGGTTATTAGCCAGCCTCCTGCGCGAGTTATAGGTGGTCAATCTTTTTTTGTTCCATCCTATCTGTTCTCTCTTCACTCTATCGATAGTTTTCTTTGCTGTACAGAAACTTCTAATTTGATACAAGCCTATTTGTTGATTCCAGGGGCAATTTCTTTTTCATCAACACAACTAACAATACCTGAACTGTGAAAGATGTCAAAATACCCACCAACCGACCAATGAATACAAAACTGTGATACACATATACAATGGAGTACTACTCTTTCTATAAAGAGAGATAAATTTGAGTCTTTTTTGGGCAAATGGATGCAACTTGAGACCATCATGCTCAGTGAAATGAGTCAAACTCAGAGGGAAAAATATCGTGTGGCTTCTCTAATATGAGAAACCCAGAATACAGGCATTTTATAGAACCAAAATAGTGAGATGGGTTTCTGGGGAAGTATTAGGGAGGGAGCAAAGGTGTCAATGCCAGAGGAGGGATTATAATGTTATAATGCAGGTGTGTGCAAAATTCTCAAGCTCAATGTAGCCACTGAACATCGCATATATTTACTAATAAATATTGGGAGAAAGAAACTGGAATTCCAGATGTGGCCATTCTTCCAACTTTCCTGAGGGACTCTATAAGCTCCCCCTTGCAGCCAATGGTGTGACCTCCTCAGAGTTCTGAGTCCCAGGATCCTGAACTCCTCACCCACTTATTTAAGTTGTATTAAGTCCAAAGGCTTCATTTTGTTTCTTGAGCTTAACTGTGATGGTTGATCCATGAAATGACCATGTCTGTGACAACTTCCTGTTGCTTAGGCCAAAGACATTGGAATTATCCCTGCCTCTTCTCTTTGCTCATAGTAAGGACATACCTTAAAATATGTGCAAAATTGGATTACTTACCTAACCATTGCCATGTTTTAAACTGATTCACTATCACCTACATCATTGTAGTTTATAGAAATATATTTTAACTAGTCTTCCTATATTTACCTTTACAGCTATTCTACCCAAGATACACAGAATGATCTTTGCAAATTACAAAATTAAATGCTTTGTTTCTCTTATTAAAAATACATTGAATTTTTCATTCATATAGAATAAAGACTCTATCCACAATCATCTTCTTGGTTTGACCTGAACATGCCAGGCATACTCCTGCCTCACAAGGTTGTGCTAGAACCTTCATATACCCTTGAGATGGCTACCTGAGGAAGGTTTATTCTTGCTCAGAGCTTCAGAAGACCTAGTCCACGGTCATCCGACTCGGAGGTAGCAGTGTCAGGGCAGAGGAAGGATGTGGTAGATCAAGGATCATACACACTCTGATGCCCAAAGAGCAGGCAGTGCAAAAGAGCAAGGGGGCCTAGGGACCATGTGTAATACTCAGCACTTGGGACACTGAGGCAGGAGGATTGCCATGAGCTCAAGGCCAGTCTGGGCTCCATAGTGAGTTCAGCACCAGACTGGACTACAGAGAGAGACCTTGTCTCAAAAAAAAAAAAAAGTGTCAGCCAGGTTAACTTACTTCTGAGGCTCCTCACTTCTTAGAGACAGCCATCTGTGTCTTTTCTCATGAATTTCCCTGTTTTTGCACCTGGATCCTAAGGACTGGGTGGATGACCGCAGTTTGTCACCTGCCAGGGAGAACTCAGAAGTATGTTTGTACAAATCCCCTAGGCTACTCCCAAGCTATCAAGCTGACCATTAAGCTTAATTGTCACAAGTGCATTAATGAAAAGAGAAAATTTGAAAATGAACACTTCACCCAGGGTGAATATTTTAGGAATGTGGAGTTAGATATCTGTAAACCAAACAAATAATTCTCTCACAGTTCTTAGAGGGAATAATTCTGCCAGCAGCATCACATGGGAGTTCCAGCCTCTAGAATTAAGATAGCATGTCTGTTGTTTAAGCATCAAGGTACTTTAGTGGCACTTTGTTGCAGCACCTCTGTGAAGACAATACACCCTTCACAGGGATGAATGGGCACCAACCCCTTGGATGGATTCCCAAATCCACCCAGTCCTTAGGATCCAGGTGCAAAAACAGGGAAATTCATGAGAAAAGACACAGATGGCTGTCTCTAAGGAGAAGTGAAGAGCCTCAGAAGTAAGTTAACCTGGCTGGCACTTTTTTTGAGACAAGGTCTCTCACTGTAGTCCAGTCTGGTGCTGAACTCACTATGGAGCCCAGACTGGCCTTGAGCTCATGGCAATCCTCCTGCCTCAGCCTCCCACATGCTGAGATTCACAGGTGTGAGCCACAACACCCAGTTTATGTGGTACTGGGGAATCGAACCAGGGTACTTGGTGATTGACTTAGTGCTTGCTAGCCAAGTGTTTTAACTGCTGAGCCATTCCTCCTCCTCACTTCGATCTCAGTTTTTAAAAAATTAGTTTCTGCTAATCCAGTGAGTTTGTGGATGTTAGCTCTGGCAACCACTTTCTCAGAGAGGCCTGTCTTAGTTACTCCAAAAAAATTGTAATCACCCCGCAACTAAGCACCTCTATATCTATCTAATCTGTCTGGTTTTGTTTGCATTCTTATTGTTAATACTTTAAATTCCACCATGTGTTTGTTTTACAACAGGGAATCATATTGTAGACTGCCACACAAATAAAGCCAGCATATCTATGAGCCAAACACAATAGAACTTCATGTCCCACACAGAGCAATCCAAAACAGCGGCTGTGGTGGGACGGTGGCTTTTCCTCACCTCGTGACTCAGTGAGTGGCTTCTTCCACTCTGTGGCTCCATCATCCATCAGGATGTTGGGATACATTCCATTCAGTAAAGGGAGAATACAGGACGGGTGGATTGTCTTGGCCTTGGCCAGGAAGTGGTACCTACCACGTCCAACATGAGCAAGGATTTATTCAGCACAGCTAAAGTAAGGGGAAATCCAGGAAATGCGACTTGCTATGTACTCAGACAAAAATAAAGAAAAAGAAAAAGAGGACCAGAGCAGCTAAAAATGTCTGCTGTGAAATATCTGTTTGGTTTTTAGTATTTCTTTCCCACACTAATATTTGATCTGTACAAGGACAGGAGATCTTATAGACTTTGGCCCATGATTAATTCCATGACTCTGGACTAATGCCTAACACGAAGTAAGCACTCGAAAATATTTCTCTTATAAAAAAATAAGTACTGCATTTTTTAAGGGATAGGTAAAAAATAAAAGAATTATGCACACATTTTAAAAAATGCTCTCCTTCTGAGAGCATGAAACTCTATGAACAATTAAAAGGAAAAAATATGGATTGAAAGGAGTAGCAGAGCATACAGTTACTGAGAGAGTTTGCTGCCAATGGAAAAAGCCAGCTTTGGTTTAGAGCAGAAAAGAAGTCTTGGATTTAAATTAGCTAAAAAAATATAAATACCAGCCTCTGATTTATAATGGGTTTGAAGAACTCTACAGCTCTTAGAAAATACTTCATATTTTTTGAAATATTGACGTATTTTAATAAAAATTTTAAAAAGCTTTTCTTTTTGAGTGATTGTTAAACAAAAAGCAGTATTAAATGATTTACAGACAGTTTAGTATTTAATACATACAACAATCCTGTGAAGCTGGTATGACACTTTTTCCCTAGGAATTTGGAAAATAAGACCTTTATTAATAAGAGTCTATAATTGTACACATCAATATTTCAAAAGATTTATTGCTCACTCCAGGTTTTTTTTTTTTGCTGTCATAAATTATATCTTTTTGCAGAATAGCTACTTTTTTCTATCCAGAAGCCACTTACTCCAGTTAAAAAAAAATGTTAATTTGGCTACCTATTCTCTTTTCATGCAAATAATCATAATATCTGGAAAAAAATAAAATGTTTTTCTCTTTGTACAGAAGTTTTATATTTTATTGCAGGTTCTTTCAATTTTGTTCTAGGTATCTGGTAAGAACATCCACTAAAACACAAATGAGAAGTTTTTATATCCTTGATTTTCTGAATATAAAACTACACTTTTTCAAATTATCAGGTTTTTTGAAGATTATCTTTATCATGTTAATTTCCTTTATATTTCTCATTTCAAAGGCTTTTCATTGTTGCAATTTTGATCTAGTTTACTCATTGTTTTTCCTATAACTATGAAAATTATTTTATTATTTTGTATTTCTCTCTTTATGTGTTAACAGGCAGGCTATGCCTAAGCTACTATGACAGGTCTTCTTAACCAAAATATATAAAAATATATATATTTCAGGTATAGAAACACCATGCAGTTTATAGTCTGGACTGCTCCCTCGTGCCCAAAGCAAATTTGTTTTGTCTCAAAAAACTATGGTAATTTTATTATCACTCTCAGTGATTAGTTTAGACATATGTAGTGACCTGGCCCTGATCAGTGAAACACAACTTTTACCTTGAGAATTCTGGGAAAGGACATTGACTAGAAAAGATACATGTTCCTATTCATTTATTTGTCTGTTTATTTGCAGATGGTCTAATTATTTGAATAAAAAGAAAACACTTTGCCAGCTCCCAGTGTCTTTTAGATACTAGTTCTCTGGATACTCTGGTCCCTACCCACTTTCAGTGTTCTTTTGACTTGGCCAGAGTCATGGGAACACCAAAGGACATATTGAGCACATGATACTAAACAGCCTACTTTTTCTCAGTGAAGAGACAGATTTCTAAGTTCCCAGATTCATCTTTCTTTTTCCTATGTAAATCATGTCAGAATGTGGGTATTTTATCCAATTCTTATGTATTTTGAGGTTAGTTGATCCTCTAATTGTGTTTGTCCTTATTTAACTGATGTTTACTTTTATCTTTATTGTTCCTCTCCCACATAATATTCTTGTGTTTTTTACTTGAATTCTGAGATTAATTTTTAACATTTTTAACGCATAGATGAAAATTTGTAAATTTCTACCTCTGTATCACTTTAGCTATGGCTTGTAGCACTTGCTTATTTTACCCAATATACACAGTATTTATATTTTTATTCATTTGTATTATTTTCTAGATATCATTGCAGTATTTTTTTTACAATGAATTATTCAGAAGTTTGATGTATAGGTGATGATACTGTTGATACTGGGTTTGAAGCCAGGGGTCTCAGTTACTTATCCATTGTTGTAACAGAATGCCCAATATCCCCATTGATCCAGCTATACCTCTTCTGGGAATTTTCCCAGAAGAACTAAAAACAACATGCAACAAAGATACATGTAAACCCATGTTCATAGCAGCATATATCACAACTAACAAGAGCTAAAATGTGGAAGACACACAAATACCTATGAAGAGATCAATTGATACATAAATTGTCATAGTTATACACAATGAAATACCAATGATCTATAAAGAGAGGTTGGAGGCTTTTGTAGACTAATGGAGGCAAGTTGAGACCATCATGCTTAGTAATGTGAGTCAGAAGCAGAAGGTGAAATATCAAATGGTTTCTCTGATATAAGAAACTCAGATCACAATTATTTCATAGAATTAAAGGTGGAGAATGATGGGAACTGGGTGGGGGAGAGTCAAACAGAAGGGAAGGAATGTGTATGTGCACAAAATAATCAAGATCAACGTAAACTTTGTGTTTTGCACTTATACGTATCAACAAAATAGGGGGGAAAGTATACCCAACATCCACACTACAATGGAAGAAAGATTTATGTAACTCACAACTTCAGAAGATTTCATACTGCCCATTCCTGAGCAGCTGACAGCAATGGGAGAACACTGCAGAGGCTGGATAGCTGCTCACCCCTTAACAGACAGAAGCCAAGTGAAATGAAAATGCAATCTGGATACTCGGACAGACTCTGGAGTTCCTCCCCCCAGGAAGAAGCTGTGGCAATGTTTCCTCTTCCTTCCTTTACTCAGTTCAAGCTGTTAGTTGGGCCCCCACATGCAAGGTGGGTGTTCCTTCTGCGCTTTCTGTCCCACGAGTCAATAACAAACTCCTGAAAGATCTGTAACCTCCCAATCTCAACAAGTCGACATGATCTCTCCAAGTCAAACCCCAAGCATTTGTACCTTCCATCCAGACCCTACTCCCCAGTAACACAGAGTTCCACAGTTACCTCACTACATCCAAGTACATGAGGCTTTTGGGGAACACCCCAGACCCAAGCCACAACACCAGATTTTTGACCTCCGAGTTCTGGCCCTAAACATTAGATTACATTCACTCTCTATTTTCCTGGCATACCGTCCTTCTTCGTCTATGGAACACTAGACTTTACTTTTTTTTCTTTTAATAAATTTGTGCATTTTTTTTCTTTTGAAGTCTCAAAGCAAGTGAAAGTTTATTGTAGACAGTGAGAAAGAGAGAGGAGAGAGAAAGTTCTCAAGGGAATCTTGACAGCAGGTCTCGACTGAGAGTTCCCACATGCATATCTTTGTTATATCCATCCATCACTTCTAATGTGAGTGTTATGGAAAACAGGTTTATGTTAAATCAATTACTGTGTGGAAAAATAGTATATCTGCCAACAGATTTCATTTACTCATTTCTCTAAGTGAAATAAATTTAATATTGCTCTAGATGATCAAGGCACTGGACTCAGTGGCAACCACCTCTAATCCCCGTACTCTGGGAGCCTGAGGCAGGAGAATCAGAACGTAGGTAATTTACTTACTTAGTGAGAAGCTGTCTCAAATTTAAAAAAAAAAAATCGGTAGATGCAACTCAGTACAAAGGCCCTGGCTTCAATCCCCAGTACTGCAAAAACATTTTTTATTAAAAGTTATTAATATTCTTTGACAATATCG
Source organism: Ctenodactylus gundi (assembly GCA_004027205.1). NCBI lineage: Eukaryota > Metazoa > Chordata > Mammalia > Rodentia > Ctenodactylidae > Ctenodactylus > Ctenodactylus gundi. The sequence goes on from PVKB01001878.1 coordinate 34,066, forward strand.
TCTTGAGATGATGTGAATGGGCTTAGTGAAGATGTAATTGAAGCTTCTTAAGAAAACTCATGGAGCTACAAGAGGACATAACCTTCTAAGGAACAAACCAACAACAAGTAAGAAGTTCAACAAAGAGAAATCCTTAAAAACACAGAAATTCCGAAGTTTAAAGAACACAGTGATAGAACTCAGTAGAAAGCTTCAGTAGTAAACTTAATCAAGCAAAAATCAAATCTGGACATTTAAAATTATCCTGTCATTGAAACCAAAGAATAAAAAATAAAAAGAGAATGAAGAAAGTCTATGGGACTTACCAGAAAATGACAAACAGAACAATTTGCATCTTAGAATAATCTCAAAAGAAGGGAAAAAGAAAGGAGAGAAAATTTACTTAAGGGAATTAGTGACTGAAAACTTCCCCATGCTAAGAATGGCAATTTATGTATCCACCGGCCTGTTCACAGGCATTTGGATGTCTTACAGACTGTATTTTTATTTCACTGGGCTTCTGTCTGTTAGGGGGTGAGCAGCTCTCCAGCCTCTGCAGTGTTCTGCCATTGCTGTCAGCTGCTCAGGAATGGGCAGTATGAAATCTTCTCAAGTTGTGAGTTACATAAATATTTCTTCCATTTTATTGTAGATGTTGGTCATACTTTTCCCCCCATTTATTGATATATATAAGTTCAAAACATAAAGTTTACATTCATCTTCCAGAATTATGAATTCTGAGAACCTGAGTATATCAGCCAGAAAGAAATCTACAATACACATTATAACTAAATTAAGAAAACTCAAAGGCAAAAATAATTTTGAAAGTAGTCAAAGAAAAATGACTTATCAGACACAAAGGAACCTCATACAATATCAGATTTTGAAGCAAATCTTTATAAGCCATGAAAATATAGGAAGATAGATTCAAAAAGCTGAAGGAAAAAAACCTGCCAATAATGAATATTTTACTCAATATTTATTAGTATATATATATATATATATATATATATATATATATATATATATATATTATATGTGTGATACACAATGGTTACATTGACCTTGAGGATTTTGGTAACATATATATCACGACAACATTACAGTCCCCCCCATTGGTCCTCCCGTTCCCTCCCTCTTACTCCCATCCCCGACTTCCACTATCACATCAATTTAGTTCTAAGAAATTCCTGTATTCTGAGTTTCTTTTGTCAGAGAAACCATTCAATATTGTGCCTTCTGAGTCTCACTCACTTCGCTAAGCATGATGGTCTCAGGTTGCATCCATTTACCTTCAAAAGCCTCAAATTTATCTGCCTTTCCAGAAGAGCAGTACTCCATTGTGTACATATACCACAGTATTTTTGTATCTATTGACCTGTTGAAGAACATTTTGACATTTTTTACAATGTAAATATGGGTATAAATAAATGGGTATAAATATCTGAGTGTAAATGTATGCTATTAATATGGGTATACATGTATCTCTATTATATGTTGTTTTTAACTTTTTGGGAAAAAAATCCCAGAAGAGGTATCGCTAGGCCGAACGTCAGGCTGATTGTCAGCTCTTTGAGAAATCTCCATATCGCTTTCCGTAATGGCTGCGTCAGTTCACAATCCAACAGCATTGTGAAAGTGTTGCTTTTCCATCCCTGCAACCCCACCAGCTTCAATTGCTATTGGACTTCTTGACGAGCCCATCCTCACTCAGATAAGATGATATCTTAGTGATGTTTTGAGTTGCACGTCTCTAATGGCTAAGAATGTTGAACATCTCTTCATGTATTTTCTGGCCATTTGAACTTCTTTATCAGACAACTGCCGATTCATTTCAGTTATCCACTTTTTAATTGGGTCTTTGCTTTCGAAAGGTCTATTTTTCTTCAGTTTCTTGTATATTGTAGTTATTAGTCTCTACAAAGAAAACTTTGTTGTGCTGAAAAAAAGATAAACCAAAGAGAACTCTAGAAAATGGAAAGACTTCCTATATTCTTCAATAGACAGAATTAATATTTCCAAAATGGCTATATTGCCAAAACTTATAAACAGATTTAAAGCAATTCCTATAAAAATACCAACAACTTTCTTCACTGAACTTGAAAAAAAAAATCCTTAAATTCACATGGAACAAAAAAGACGTAGAACAGCCAAAGCAATCTTAAGCAACAAAACAAAAGCAGGTGGCATTATAATTCCAGACATCAAGGTGTGTTACAAAGCAACTGTAGAGTAATCACAGAAAAACAGACAGGTCAGCCAATGGAACAGAACTGAAGATGTAGAGACAACTTCGAGTACCTTCAGCTACCTGATTTTTGACAAAGAAACCAAAAACATATACTGAAAAAAAGTAACCTCTTCAACAAGTGGTGCTGGAAAAACTGGTTGTCCCCATGTAGAAGAATAAATCTAGACACACACATGTACCATGAACCAAAATCAAACCAAGGCACATAAAAGACCTAGATATTAAGATGGAAACATTGAACCTTCTGGAGGATAAAATAGGCAAAACTCCAGAAGACTTAGGGGTGGGCAAGGACTTTCTGTATAGGATACCCGAGGAAAAAGAAATAGCCCCAGAATAAAAAAAAATGGAATTATACGAAATTGAAAAGTTGCTGCATGGAGAAAGGAATGGTCAATAGAGTGAGGAGAGAACCAGCAGAATAGGGAAAAAATAATGAATATAAAGCGTGGTAAAGCTGTACTTTATAAATGCAGGTGAGATAAAGATGTTTTGAGACAAACACTGAGGGAGTTTGCCCCGGTGGAATTGGCTTAAAAGTAGAGATAAAGTGAAGAATTTGAAAAGGTGCCAAACAGAAACTAAAAGCATATGAAACTATATATTTATTCCCTTGGTTCATTGAACAGTATATGCAGTAACAAAGATATTGAATCAACCTAATGATATAATAATAACATAAGTAACACATATATTCCACATATTGGTAAATATATTATGCATTTTAAATTGTCATAAAATGCATAATATATTTTAAATGCATAATATAAAATTTTAAAATGCATATTATAAAATGCATAATATCTTTTCTGTTACCTCTTAAATTATATATAATAAACATTAATATATAAATATATAATATCATTTAGTCTTAAATAAAGAAGAAAATGATGCCACGGAAGACTTGAAGAAGATAGAAACTTTTGAAGGTGATAGATGTGTGATGGCACATATTTTTTTGATGATTTCCAGCTGTGTACTCATTTCAAAGCTCTTTGTGTAGCATATATTAAATATGCACAGTTTATGTTACATCCATAAATTGTTTTTTAAAAAAGATACCCTAGGTAACTATGGCTAGATCTAACATCATCTTTTGCAAGTTAAAACAAAATTTACTGTATCTGCTAGCTTTTAAAAAGCATTTGTAAAATTGATTGCAGATGAACATTCTTTTCCTCCAGGAAATTAAAAACACGTACACGGAGCACCTCATTTCCCAACACCATTCCTTTTTAAGTAGGCTTTCAAGGAAGTATTTTTCCCACTTACATCTCCAGATAAACTGAAGCACAGTATTTGAGGTCAAATTGCTGACAAGGACTCTTAAGATTCTATTTAAAATATAATATAATATACCAAAAAAATTGCATGATATTTTCAAGAAAAAAAAGTCATATTGAGAAATATATGTATGCATGTATACACACACATATACACGTACACATAGAGTAGGGACTGTATACTCACAGAGAAAAATTTAGGTCTCTTGTGTTTTACTCCTTTTTTGAATAAGATTGGATTTAAAGCAGAACTAGGAAAATGTCACCTGCTTCTATCCTACTCTATCACATGGCTTTATGCAAGTAATTTAAACAATACTGTTGATGACCACATAGGCAGATTCTGAAATACTGGGGATATGCTTTCTCTTTTAATATATTCTTTGACTTTTGCTACAATATTCATACATTTCATATTAGTAGTAGGCCCTTTTTTACCCTCAGTGCACACACACACACACACACACACACACACACACACACACATGCACATGCGTGCATGCACAAATATATTCCTAACTATTGGAAAGAATAACTGCTCAGGCTAAAAGAAAGTGGAATAAGGATTTCAAGTCATATTTAATACAGCAAAATCTTGTGCATTTGGCCTACAACAATTTAAAAACTTAGTGAAGCAAATGGTGCTTATTCTGGTGGGTTTTCTTCCTATACATCAGAAATAATTTTATAAATAACTTCAAAGTGAAGTCACCTTGTTTATTAAATAATTTTATTAAGTAACTTTAAAGTGAAGTAAATTTTTTATTAAGTAACTTTAAAGGCACATATAAGGACAATGTTTACTTTCTACAAGAACATGATTTCCTTTTTAAGAGCCTACTATACAAAAAGTACGCTAATTTTGAACCATTCTTACCTACTCATTTAAATATATTTCTTTAGAATATGATTGGTGGCTATATCTAACAGCAAACAATTGGATCTCCTTTGAAATACTCTATTCTTTAGATGTCTCATGATTCTAAACTGACTACCAGTTTGTCAGCTTACATTGTCTTAATAGGCATTCCTACTTAAATGCTGTCTAATCTCTTTTAAAAATTAGCATTCACTAGTTTCTTCTTGTAACTCAATAACTCATTGTGCAGAAGCTGAGGGACATTGTGGCCTTCGCCCATTATTTTGCTTCAGCTTTTCTCACCATCTACTTTGCAGAGCGCAGAATCGATACCTAATTATATCTAGTCAAGCTAGAAAAATAGCAGACATGCCACTTCTGCCTTCCTGAATCACAGTGACTGTAACTACTGTGTGAGAAAATAAGCCATCATCTTCCTCAATTCTATCAAAGCCTGCCCACTAAAAATCAATACACATTACTAAAGATTATCCACTCGTTTATCATTTAATTACCTCTAGAATGTGTCGACACCCTTAAAACAAGATCTAAATGTAGTGCACTATGTATGTGTGGGCTGTGTCTGCTATCAAGGGTCTTCGAATTTTTAAAGATTTTTAAAGATAGAATGTTACCTCAAGAAGGGTTTTAAAACATGAGCTACTCGCAACTTTTGCAAGGAATTCCACAAACTGCAAATCTTCTGGGAGTCGGGAGTGATACTTTATGATATAAGAAAATAGCAAAGCTTTGAAGCCACAATTGTGACAGGAGAAAGTTTTCCATACGTAAATTTTGCAAAATTACTAAACCTCAGTGTGGTAGATTCAGGCCATTCAGTAATATTAGTAATGCCCATATTTCAGTCCAAATGAATAACTACATGTTATATGCTCAGCCTCTCTTTCAAAGATTAAAGAAAAAATAATTGATAGCTACATGTTTAAATCTGATTAGCTGACTCATTAGGGAACCATTTATAAAGCCCTGGAAGGAAAACTTCCATTCTCACAGCAAAGGATACTCAATCTGCCCCTTGAGTTCTGATAATTTTCTCAACTGAAACTGTTTTGTAACATTGAAATGAGGTAACTGTACTCTGACTAAACTTCTCCCCTCTTAAAGAAAATCTTTGCTGTCAGATTTATATTGTCTCAGCAACTTTAGAAGTTATTGCAAAATGGGAGAAATTAAGAAACTTACTCATCTAGCCAAAATGAAGGCTATAATTTTATGGAAAATGTATATACCCATATGTGGGTTGGGTTGATCTTGTGAAATTTTTCGCAGACAATAGTCTTGGGTAGGTTGGGTTATGTAACTGTGGGAGGGAGAGGAACATGAAAACAAAGATTATCTATTTGTTCCATATATCAAAATACAGAATATGAATACATTTGATATTTATTCATGGAACAGGCATGAGGATTGGTTCTGCATCATCGTGTAAGCTACTCTCCCCACCAAACGGAGATGGCAAAACTACTTTGCTTTAGTAAATAAATTATTGACACACTGAACAAAATTGGGAGAAATGTCTGCAACAACTGCATGAGCCTTTAACTTTTACCCCAGCAACAAAATGATTTGAAAAGCTTTGGTGCTCAAAACCCTAAAATAAAGAGCAAGAAGAGTCCCGAAAATCAAGAACAGAGTAGGAGACAGGAAAGCAAATTAGTTCCACTTGTCGATTGGGAGAATCACTGCAGGAAGGGGAGGGCTGCCTTGCTCCCCCTCCTGCTGTGTAAACAACTCTCAAAGTCAAAGAAGAAAACACCAGAAAGCAACAGGATGCCACGGAAGTCAAATGTGCACAGCCCAGAGATACGTGCTGGATCCAGACACTGCCTCTGCTATTTTGTGGCTTGGTAACCTTAACTATAGCATACGATCTCACTAAATCACAGCTTTCTGGACAGTGCAAGGGAATTATGTGAGTATCAGTGACGTCATTCCAGAACTTATCTAAGCAACCAAGTAGCCCTTGCCTTTGAAGTTTATTTTCTTTTCAAAGACTTCCCCAAATTACTATTTTTTATTTGTATGTTTTTGCAATATATGGTAATTGTGTTCAATTTGGGGAGTCGGTGCATATAAACTTCACATTCTGGTCACTCTGACTACCCTACCCCTTGGCCACCAGCCTGCCCGCCCCCGCCCAGAGGCCCCCTCCCACCCATGCGGAGTCCACTTCCCTGTTTCTTGCTATCGCTCTTCTCTTTTGTTCTTTTAGCCATACGCTTTTGTGTCTCTCCTGTAATGGAAACCACGCACAATTTAACCCTCTGTGTCTGGGATTGGAAAGATCATGGATAAAATTTTGTTTCATAAATTCTATCAAGATCTCAAGTGCTCCTCCCTCCTTACGAGATAAAACGCCCGCACATTCATCTACAATTTACAAACAGACACTCGTGAATTTTCTCCTTCCACCTGGAGTGTGATGTGGCAATTAACCTACAGCACTTTTTCTTTCAATGGGCTTAACAACACAAGAAAACAAAAGAAGAAAAATTACAAACTTGGTGATGGCAGAAATTATTAATTCCAGCGGCTCTTTTGAGAAAATAATTACGTAAAGGAACTATATGATACTAGCATTCTTTGCGTTTAAGGATCTGGGATGAGACGTTCCCATGGAACTTATCTGGTAGAAAGAAAAATAGCAGAGATATGATTTCTCTGAGAAATTACTTAACGCAAGAATTGGCTTAAAATCACAATTGTGGTTCTGTTTTCAAGCCAGCAAGAATGGCTTATAATCTTAGTATCAGCTTCTCAAACACATGTGTTTTCAGCTTGCCCTCCCATTCCCCATCTGGTCCTTATTGGTATAAGGTATATCCAGTTGCTACTGTTGACAATCCTAGAGTTATAAAATGTACAGAGATGTAAGCCCAAGGAAAAAGGATTCCAGTCCATTTTTAAGAGAATGATACATTTCCAATCCTTTTAGAAAAGTCAGTGGAGGATCCCACCAAGGCTTTTGAGTTCCAGAGACATTACCAAGCAGAGCCAATGCTCCACCTTCCCACCCATGTGGTAGCAATTAAGAGTGGGTCTTCTCACTTGGAAGCAGCTTCCATTACCTCATTTTTTCAAAACAAAAATACTATCTCTTCCTTTGATTAACAAAGAAGGAGTGCCAGCAGATAACATTGCTTTCAACTCCATTAGTTGACATAACTATTCAAAAGGGTTTGATTCGAATTCAACCAATGTTGGGACCCATGACTGCCACAGACCCACACAGCCAAGATGTCTTTTTATATTCGTGTGCGGCCAGAAAAACTTTCAGCTACAGAGAGTAGTCCACTTCTCAGGGTCTTACTTCTCCAGTTACTTTCCTGAGTGCTGTGGGAAACTCCGTGGTACCACAAGGAAGAGAGCACGAAGTAAGCACTCTTTCTGTATGTAAGGGTAGGCTTTACCATTTTTTTTTTTTTTTTTTTTTGGCAAGCAGATCTTTCTACATTCTAAAATTGGGAGATGTAAGCAAGAAAATGGCTCCTTTTTCATTTTTGAAAAATTTGGAATTTGATATTGCACACAAGGGCTGAGCATCTCATCAGCCCTATTTACTGTTGGAAACAATTCTATTGGAACGTGTTGGTAATTCAATACAGAATTTTTCTCCAGACCACCAATTCAGAATTGGCTTCAATGAGAAAGAATTCTGAGTTATTATCTGATAGCCGTCTGTCTGCTTGAATGATACAGGTTAAGGAAATTGAAGAGATTCCGTGTAAGGGTACAGGACTCTGTGAGTCAAACGGCAATAGTATCAATGCTTTCTCCTTCCCCCCTCCTCTCCATCTTCCACTGTTCTCAGCAGCACAAAAGCCAAGTGATGAGTTGAGATAAAGAATAAATCACTAGTTTGCTTCTTGTGTGGTCCTATCTCTCACAGATAGCTTCACATTCTAGAGAACCAGAGTTAACAGTGATCAGTGGTATGTAACTCCCCAAGAATTTGCTCCCACCGAACCAATGTCTTGGTTCCAGGGAAGGTTGGGTTTGGATCACAGGAGCATGTCAGAGCTGAAAAGACTGCAGTGCCACAAATACTCTGTCAACGAAAAAGAAATCAGACAAAACTGAAAAGCAAGAATAATAAGCTTAATGCAATGCACAACTGGAAACTTTAAAAAATGGAAAGCCATTTACAGTATTCCCAAACAATTTTCTCATCTATTGGAGAATCCTTTGTGGTGAATACCCAAAACCTGAACAAGGTCATGAAACTCAGAGTAGTGGAAGAGTTCTGAACATGGAGATCAAGGGCTTGTGCTCTAGTTTGGCTCTCTGGTCAGTAGCTAGAAACCCTGGACAAGGCTGTGACTCTTGTAGTACCTCGAGTTTCCCATCTTTAATCCAGTCCCAGCACTGTTATATGGCTTACTTTCTTTCTATCCTGTTTTACAAAAATTTAAAGATGTTTGTGAAAAGATTAAAATATCAGTTAGGTAGAAAAAATAACAGTAAGGGATGTACTACACAATTTAATGGTGTAATTAATAATTTATAGTAGGTTCAAAAATGTTGAGACTGAATTTTAATACTCTAAATCTTAGGAAGGAGAAGTGATAAGATGCATATGTTAATTAATTCAATTTAGCCTATATGTTTCAAATCATGATGTTGTATACCATGAATACAGAACACTTGGGGCTGGAGGAATGCCACAGTGGTGAAAGCAGTCACCTTGCAAACATAAACCTCTGAGTTCAATTCCCTAGCACCTCAAAAAGGTGGGCATGGTGGCACATGCCTGTAACCCCAGCACTCAGGAAGTTGAGGCAGGCAATTGTCCTGAGGTCAAGGCCAGGCTATACTACACCAGTGAGTGTTCAGGACCAGCCTGGGCTACACAGCAAGATCCTGTCTTAAAAAAAAAAAATACAAAACATTTTGTCAACTAAAAATAATTTTATAAAAGTTATTTCAAGATTTTTCATATCATGGCTTAAAATCATAAATTTTGCTCAGTCATTTGATCTATAAACTCTCCTTACGTTTGTTTTAACATCTACTCCCAGCAATATTAATACACCAGGATTAACAAAATACTGGTAAATACTAAGATCTGGCCTTTTGTCAGGCATTACTCTTGGGAGCTATTTATGATAACTCATGTAATTTTCATAACAATCCTATAATGTACCTATTATTATTATTATTATTATTATTATTATTATTACACTTTGTATACTATGAGGAAACTGAGGCCTAGAATCCTTCAGAAGTGAATTTGAGGTTATACAACTACAAGTACAGAGATGAAATTTGAATTCAACCATCCTCATCCCAGAATATGTGCTAATTACCCAAATGTACTAAATTTTCATGAGGTGTGAATGTGAAAACAAATATGTAAGAGGAGCGAATCACAATATTTTAACACATACATTCATTAGTCATTTTTGTACTATGTTCGGCACTAAGAATGTAGTTGTGCTACTCTCCCTCATTCAGAGTGGGAAGGTTAGAAAAAAACAAGAAACAATCAAACACATAAACAAAGAGAAAAAATTATAAATACTACCAGGACAATGGGCCACAACAACATGGCCGACAATGATTCTTACCTGGGGAAGGTGCCTCTAGGACAAGAATATTTGAACTGAGACAGAGGCATCCACGGAGAGCAAGTCACCACCTGAAAACCCACGTACTCTAAGCAGGAAGAATTACAGGAGCAAAAATTCTGATTCGGAAATGAATTTGTGAGATAATCCCCAGCACGGGTGGAAGTAGGTGGATAAAGGAGAAAGGTGATGAGAGGTGAAGATAAAACATAACCTAAATGAAGAATAAAAGATGGTCAGTGAGGCAGGTGGGTGGGAGGGAGAAGAAACAGGAAAAGTGACTTGATCAAGCAAAGCAGGCCTCCAAGTCCTTCCCAAACATTTTCTCTCACATTAAAGAACAAGGAAAAGCCACAGTGACGTTTTCGGCAGATGGGAGAAATGATGAAATATATTTGACGTGTCTCGAAACCTGACTATTCGGGCAGAGGAGACAACAAATGGAAACCACAAAATTGAAAGATAGAGCAGTTGAGGGACGACCACAAAGCCCTGGCAAGAGAAGATCTCCCTGTCTGGGGTGGCAGCGGTGGACACGAGAAGATGTGGACGATTTAGGGGATCGCTGCTGTTGAACAAATGTGGCAAAAGTAAAAAAAAAATAATAAAAGAAATGAATGATTTGGAAGATTGTTGTTGTTGAATAAAGATGATACGGAAAAAGAAGGCACAATTTGAGAATTATTTTCGATATAAAGTTGACAGAACTTGGTAGGATGGAGAAAGAATGTGGGATGGTGTTTTCATTTCTGGTTTTTTCTTTTTATTAATGAGTGCAATTTAAACATCCATCAGATTGCCCAACTATCGCTGGCACATCACTTCGCGAAGGATTCATTTGCACTGGAAGGTTGTATGTTTGCACTTTGGACTCCTTGAGGTCAAGAAATGTATACTACAGAAAGATTAAAAACCAAAATCATAACAAATTCTAATATTTATTAGATGATTAAAATTAATTGCTCTCAATTTCTGATCAATCACATAGGGTCACACATATATAAAAAGTACTAAACTTAGAAAACGATCTATTGATGAAGAATCTAGTGAATTGGAAAATCCCAAATTCAATTTCAATTTTCATCGTAGCCAGTTAACTTTATTGAGACGCCATGTAACCCTCTGTGGAACTATCTCTGTGCTCTCCGAACTTGATATTACCCAAGAAATGCCGATTCACAATCTTATTAGTCCTTACTTCATAAATGTCTTAGAGCAGATTTGTTCTCTGATATTAAGAGGAAGAAAGGACAATATTAATTTCAGAAAGCTAGTCTTATTATATTCACTCAACGTAAAGATGGTTTGGCTATAAGCTATATGGTCATATTGGCAACCTTTTCTGATTAGGTCTGTCAGTGTAACCATCTGTCTCTCGCTAGTGCCATTTCCTAGCTACAGATAACTCAATTGAACAAAACAATTTTCCAGTAGATGAGTGGTCAACACACATTTTCTGTAAAGAACTTCGCTTTGTAGGCCAAATGATCCTGTCACAACCACTAAATTCTATTACAATAGTGGAAAGCAGCCATAGATAGTCACTGGAGGCGTGAGTCTATTATTTCACGATAAAACTTTTATTTACCAAAACAGGAATAAGCTCCAATTTGATCCATGGAAATAATCTACCAAAAGTTACAATGTAAAATTATTTTGGTTATATAGTATGTTTTAATTATTTCACAAGTATTTACACACACATATATATACATATATATATATATATATATATGTATATATATATATATATACACACACACACACATAAAGTAAAGATGCATGTATACTAAAGCATACTAACATAGGGCAAAACATGAAATCCCATATTTCTCATACCATTCCCAGAGAAATGTTGTCACTTATCTGCTAAAAATCCCCCAGTCTGCCTTTGAGAAAGGACTACTCCTCTTCAAATGTATCCTAATCCAGCTCTCCTCGTGTGGCTGCCATTACTTTAGAGTGACTCATACAGGCCAATCAAAGTGTTCCATTTCCCTAGCAGAAGATAAATAGCTCGTCGACAGGACCAAGTTACAGATTTGATTATGGACATTAAAAGAGATAAGTCTGTCCTTCCTCTACAATGTCGAGTCACAGTGATGATGTAACTTGAGACTCTCTTAAGTCACCTTCCCAGGAACATGAATGAAGTCATTAGTAATATCAATGAATATAATCAATGACCTGAGATCAAAGAGCAGCAAGTGTGGGATGGCAAAACCTGACTCAGGATCAGGCCTTCAGCTGCACAACCAAGAATCAACTCTCCTGTAACGATGCATTTTAGTCAAAGAGGATTTCTATTGATTGCGAGTAGAGGGGTTTGAAAAAGATAAAGTTTTCATGTAGATTTTCCAAAATCCAGTGAAACTGGATGTATTTTGAAAAGCAAGTCACTCCACTATCACCATAGGACCAATGATTGACTTCATTAAGAAGTTAATACTGGGCAACTTGAGATTCCATCTTATTAGAAAACCCATAGAATGCTAGGTTAAGGGGAAAAAACTTCAATATGTCATGATACAGTGTGTGTTAATATTTTAAAACCTGTAATCTTCCCACAGGCGTGAAAGATCACGAAGAAACAAATCATTCTCCAGTGTTAAGCTGAATAACTACAGAGAGTGAGAACAAAAGCCTTCAAGTAGTTTGGAAGTAGACAAAATGTAAGGAAATAAAACATGTAAGTAGACCTTCAGACAGAAAATGGTCTGATGATATGGAAGACTTCGAAGTAGTCCAATTGGTTTTATTGGCATATTTTTATAAAGAATGTTTAGTCTGTAAAGGAAAACTATAAACCACAAAGGCAGTCCAAGCGAGAGTGATTTAGTCATTGATATTGCTGACTACTTCAGAGATAAAACAGTAGTGGCATTGAATGAGAAAGTGTTGGAAATGATCACTGATCGTGGCAATGCCCACATTACAGTGTATGTGAACACATAGATATTTGGGTTCAAGATTGTCTGAAATGTGCTCTTTATTGGTGCTCTTGAAAGCTCTTTCAGATGCTAGACAGATGTCAGGTGAGTGTGGTGGAGGGGCAAGAAACTCCCAAATTGAAGAAATCTGGCCAAATGTGCCTCTTGTAACTGTAGCACTTAATCAATTGTTTATTCAACAGGTCCCAAACGATGTTTTCATTAAAAATGAAAGGTAAACACTGAATTGGCATTATTGTAATGTTCTCCCCTAATAAACCTGCAGTGGAGTTGGCACTCTGTTTATTAGCAAAAGGTTAATAGGGATAATCAGAGTAGAATCACAGATGAATGGAAATTTTGCCATTGAAATTTAACATTGAACATATTTTGTGGTCATTTACTTCTATAACTAGAAGTCCAGGAAGTTTTCTTGCCTAAGTATTCTGTAGTTATTGCTTTTTCTATGGAGCATTACATCTCTGAGACTGCAACTGGACTTTTGTTTTATTCTCATAATGTTTACAAAAGAGCCTCACAAACTGTGCTGGACAAGGAAGTTAGCCAAATTCACAAATTCAAAGAGAAAATCTGCAAGAATACGGTAAAGAGAAATGTTTAAGAACACATCATAATCCAAATAAAAGACTAATATCCTCATAAATGTGTAGAGTAACCAAAATCATTGTAACTAATAAACTAATTATAAATAACCTATTCTTTGTTGTGACAGAAGAAAACGATTTGTTTCTAATTATATCAGTCATTGAAAATTTTACAAATAAAATGTTTTGAAAAGCTATGTATTGTTATTTTTATGATATACATGTTCCCATATGAACATCCATGGTTGCTGGACCAAGTAACATAGAGAAAAAGATAACGGAAGGATGTACAAAAACAGATAGCATTTTATAAACCCCATGTCATCTTCTATTACATCCTTCGGGTCACATGCATACTGACAGTAGCCTAAGAACAGCCTTTTATTATTAGCCCTATTATTCATACGTGGTTTATGAATGCTGTCCTCCCTAGTTTCATCTTCATTTTAAGACTTACTAAAAAATGACTGAGTGGGTATCTTCTTTGTATCCATAAAATTCCTTATCTCAGAGGGAAAATAATGGCTCATGGTTGTCATCCTGGTGTGATATCATTGGAAATGAATAATTGCTTCTCAGCTTACAATCCATCTCATCAGGACAAGGTTGCAAAAGGGTTCTAGGGAAAACTTACATTTAACTTTTTAACTCATTCCAAGACTTTTATACTGTATACCTATATTCTTAAGTATCTTTGATAAAGTAGTCCTGAAACATAATGACCAAACTCAAAGAGTAACCACGCTTCCAACATATGATCTGTGAAGATAAAACAAAGAAAAACTCAATTTTTTTCTACTTGGTATTTAGTTTTCCATAATTATTGCTTTATCCCTTCTGCAACTGATTTTCTTTCCATTCAACACTTCATTTTATAACTATTTATTGAGCATCTTTTTTCTCAAACATTATTCTAGGCATTTGGGGCATGACCAACCATCAGAACAAAAATCTTTGAATCTCATTGTTTACACACACTTGGATTGGCCTGAAGAGAGAAAGTCCAACTACAGATATAAACATAATTTTTAAAATTATAAAATATTTGAGATAATAACAAGTTCTATGTAAATAAAATATGTAAGTGCAAGGTTTGGGGCAATAGCACTTTAAAATAAGTCTCCCGTGATAGTTTTTGCTAAGATGTTGAAAATAGAACAGTTTTCAGTAAACAAGATACGTATGAAAAGATTTCTAACACAATTATCCACAGGGAAGTCTAAGTCAAAACTACTATAAGATACTCCTGGTGCCTACCAGGAAGGCTATAATAAAAACAGATTGTAACAACTGTTGGAAAAAATTAGGCAGGAAAAAAATTAGGAGACCCGCATTTACTCCTGGCAAAAATATAAACTGGTGCAATGGGCAACTGCTTTGGATAACACTCTGACACTCCTGCCAACACACTCCAGGAGAGTGGGCGCAGTCTTGAAAGTCCAGCGTGAATACGCGGACTGACAGACCATATGAGAACAAACTACTAAGGCTATTGGTTCTGCCTGTGACAACCTTGCTGGCTCTTCACCTCTTCTCTGCCATGTCCCTACCCACTGGATGTGAAAAGGTGCTCTGACATCTACATTCTTATCTCTGCTGTGGAGACTGCCTAATGTGTGTAAAATATGCATCTGGATGTTCCATGCAAGCATCCCTTTCAGAGGAAATGGCTGATGTCAGGTCACCACCAACCAAGAGGGTCTGATCCCCGGCAGGACCTCTTGTTTTGTTCTCAATTCCTCCAGAATACAGTTTGTTTGTTTGTTTGTTTGTTTGTTTTTTAAACAAAACTAAGGACTGTGGCCTTGTCTAGTGATGGTATAAGTGTAATTCTTTACATATATACATATATGTTGAAATACATACTACTAAACAATAAGTGACCCTAGGGCAATCTTTGGTGTTTAAAATTATGCTTGTGTTAATGTATGTGATCTAATGTATGTTAATGTTATGTGATCTACTTTAATTCAAGAAAATAAAGAAAAACTCTTCAAATGTGTGTTTTAAAATATGGATCTTGGAGTGTAGGCTGGAGAGTCAGGTGACAACCACGCCTACTTCCCAAAATCATCCCACTGCAGCAGCGCGGTTTTGTCTGCTGCGAATTCCAAGCCAGACATAAACAAGCACAAAAAACAAATGCAAACCCTCCTTCAAAACATGAAACCCACCAGTATTTTCTCCAAGGAACTAGTAATCTGAGTGCTGGTATTATCTGAGAAGACTGACTTGACGCAGCTCAGGGACCATGGTCACAGGATAAGAAAAGAGGCAACGTTGAGACAAATCTACCAGCCGATCATTCAGCCCATTGTGGCATTGTGACAGTTCCCTTTAATAGATACAACCCTACATGTGCTTCCTACCTCTACCTTCCTACCACTGCCCTCCAGAAATATGCATTTCCTTGGAGATCCATCTACCATCAAGATACTCACCAAACTTTCTGTTTTCTCTTCTCATGCCCTCACAACCACAGACAACAAGACAGGTCATGGATTCCACGATGAGTTAATAAAGATGGCTGATATTCTGGATAGAGTAGAAGGCTCTCTCTGCCTTCAGATCTATTCCTGAATCCACTGCAAAAATCTTCTTTGAAAAGAAAGTACCTCATGTTATCACTTATCTGAAATCTTTTAAATGTTCATGCTCCCCATAACTGGAATGCATCCCAGGTTTCTTAGACAGTTTGGTTCAGTACCACCTGCTTCTCCAGACTGAACCCTCCTGTTAAAAGATTTAAAGGCAATGAGAACACAAAGTCTGTCGGTTACCTATAGTCTGGGCTGTACTAAAAACTGTTTTTTGTTTGTTTGTTTGTTTGCTTGTTTGTTTTGGTTTTTTTAGCCAAGAAGGTGCTGTTCACCTAGTAGCTGTAATCCCTCTGACAATGACCCTGTGGGAGTTCACAGGCCATTCTTTTGTTTTATTCTCCTTCCTCCAGCCCTCAGGAAGGCTGACCAGAGATCTCTATTCCTTCCTAGTTCCCCGCGGAGGCTCATAAATAGTGAAGTCACACAAAGGAAGAACACCAAAGAACCTGAAACAGAAACCTCTGAAGTACCTGCACCATTCTGATTGAAAAGGTAATCCACATTTTTTAACTACTCTAAAGTGTGGTATTCAACATGCACTTGCACCTGGGGTCCAGACGCTGCTTGCGGGAAAATTTCCATTATCATGATATCGACTGTGCTAGGGTTTGATTTGTGCTCTGTGTGAACAGGAGTCTTAGGTTATGGGAACTGTTTGGTAAAGACTTCTGGGCTATTGACAGAGTCTGACCTTGCCTGACCCCTCCAATTTTTTTTTCTTTCACTAAGGCTACTCTGAGTTCAGTTTCTGTCCCTTGTAATTACAAGTAAATTTTACCTGATAAATATGGATTCAATGGTAGCTAGTAATCATCAGGAGCTAACATCTACTTTGTACTATATTCATTTAGTGTCTGTTGTGATATGAAAACAGGCATGGACCTAAGTTCTTAGTGTGTCAATTAGTCCTTAAAATATAAAGTAAATACAACTATTATCTCCATATTTTCCTGGCACACTGACATACACTGAATGACACAATTTCACACAGCTAGTCCTTTTCAGAGCTGTGATCCCCTCTTGTTCCTCACCATTATACAAATTTCCAGAGTGCCATCAGAATATTGCCCTCTTTCCAGTAGTACAACACTCAGTATTCAGAGGCAAAGAATTTTTTCAATTTTTCTGAACACATGCTGCACAAATCCATTGTATTATATTTTCAGGAATGTAAATGAAGGGTTATGTGTATTCACTCTAGCATTCCTTAAATTTAAGCTAAAATTCTTTGTCTCTTTATTAAATGGAATACTTGAAACTGTGCTTTTTTTTCTTTTCTGAAAAACAAAATAAACAAAAGACCACTGCCTACCTCAAAGGATTGTTGATTGTTAAATGAAGTACTGTTTATAAAGATGGATACCAGTGTTTAGGCAGCTACTGTCAACACCAAAACCACAGGCCATTCTAGCACTGCCCACCTCCTGCTCCTATCAATATTATTTCCCAGTGTCATCACTAATTATGCGGAACCAGTGCATTTGTCAGTTTTCCTATTGCTAGATTCAATACTCAACGTCCATAACATACAGAGGCAGATGCAAGATGTGGCTAATATTTTAAGAAGATTGCACCAATGGGTAGTTGGCTCCACGGCAGACATATGGCAGGAAGGCATGATACTCAAAAGCTGCTTAGTTCATGGTGTCCAGGAAGCAGCACAAGGGGACAGTGCGCTAAAGAGGAAGAGACAGAATACCAGAGAGATCCCGAGGCTGTGTCTTCATAACCATCCCACGTATACCCAGAAGTGTGCTCCACTTATCCCCCAGAAGATCCCAAAGCCAATCAACTTAACGACCCTACCTCCTGTGAGCATGAGGCCGTTCCTCACTGAATCGTATTAATGCATCTTTCTCAGATCAGACAACACAGCATAGTTCAGTCAACTGTGTTTGCTAGAATCCCCAGAGCCCCTCCCACTGCATTCCTCAGTGTAGATACATAAATCCCCATAGATGCTGCCAAGGAATTCACCACCGGAGAGTCACCAGTGTGTTTCCATTTCTAGTTCCAACTTTCTGCTTTAGTCTGCTTTCTGTTGTTATAACTTAATACCCTAAGCTGGGTAATTTATAAAGAGAAATTATTTAACCCATAGTTCTAAAAGTCCAGAAGTATGGTGCTAGCATGTGTTTGGTATCTTGTGTTGGCCTTTCTGCAGGGTCACAATATGACAGAGGCCATCAAATGGTGAACAGAGCATGCTAGTAGAGAGATTTGAATCCTATCGCAGAGCCACTCCCAAGGTATGTTATTAATCCAACCACCTACCAGTTCATAAGTAGGTTAACCTATTCACAAGACAAGGACCCTTATGACCCAAATATCTTTCAGATGTCTCACCAGGTCCCACTTTTTTTTAATCTCATAATGAAGATCAAATTTCAGTAGGTTTTACGAGGGATATTTAAACCATAACGTTATTATTTCTGGTCCAATTTCTTTTTTGCCAAACAGAACTCAGCATTTCACTTAAATAATGACTCTCTGGTTTAGAAATATGTCAGAAGAGATCACAGAAACCAAGATTTTTTTTTCAGGGAATGGGTTTTTCACCCCACATTTTGTTGCTAAACCCATCACCAGGTGGGACATATCCAATCTGCCTCAATCTCTCTATGTGGGGATGATGGAAACTTGATCAGGAAAATTTTAATGTGCCACTATAAAGTGCTCTAAATCTGTGTTTTAGGTACAGGACAGCAAAGTAAGAATGGAACTATAGGGTAACAGAATAAATTGATGCAACATTACCTGAATTTCTAATGCCAGGTAGACGTACAAAGAATAGCTATGAGGTGCCAGTTCATCTTCCAGAATCATGTTTCATCCCTGCTGACACCCACACCTCCTTCCTCACTCACTGCTTCCTGCATGGGTTATCTGTGGTTCACACAATATTTAGTCATTTATTCCATTTGATGCCTCTTTGCAGAAGCATTGAACAACTGCTTCTGAGAGACTAGGATCCACTGCTTTCATGACTGCTTCTCCTCTGAGACTGTGCTGCACAAACCCTGCCCCATTGCACCCCACAGACTTCTGGGATTGATTGCTCACCTCTCTTGACTTTGGTTCCTCTTTAGTCACTAAGTCCACTCGACTTTTCATCGGAGGCTCACTAAAGGCCATCTGACCATCAAAATTCTTCCCATGTGTTCCAGCTCAGAGTTTGAAAAATCTAGGTTGCATTAAATCTGTGAAATTTTGGAGTAAGAATAAAGGTTTCCAAAAGTATAGCTAATTATTTTAATGCTAAAACATACTTTTTATGACTGCTTACGTGTGCTGTATCAACTTGAAGCAATTGGGAAATTTTCAGATGATCCCTGGGGCAGAGCTTAGGTTGTGGAAGCAGCAGGCATACTTTCAGTTCAGAAATCAAAAAACAAACATCTCCCAGCTGAAGTACACCACATACAAAGAAAGGGATATTCCTCAGAAGCTAGTTTCACAGACCACAGCAATGGAAGCCTAGGATACAAGCTACTCACTGTTATGACTTGAATTTTATCTCTCTTCCAAAATCTAATTGTTTAGAACCTAATTTCCCAGGACCTCAGAATAAGACATTATTCAAAGACACAGACCTTACCACAGTAATCAAGTTAAAATAAAGCCAGGGTGCTGTGGTTAGGATCTGGAGTGTCCCCCAAAAGTCTCATGTATTTTAATGTTATGGATTGTCTATGGAGCCATGTAATGTTGGTGGATTGGGGTCTGGCCTGGAGGAGTGGATTGCAATTGTTGGGATTAAGGGCGTGTTGGGATTAGGGGCGTGTGAGTTAAGACTAAAGGCATGCGAGTTAAGACTAAAGGCATTTGACTTAAGACCAAAGGCTTGTGAGTTAAGACTAAGGGTGTGTAGTGGCCACACCTTCTATACCAGGATGCAGGAGAGACTAAGAATGGGACCTGGACTAGTCTCGATGAGTCTCACCCGCCTGCCTGTTGTGTGATGTCCTGAGAAGCTGCCTCCACCTTTCTGTCTCTGCCATGTACTTCAGTTGCTGCCGGCCATCCCTGAATGGACTGTGACCTTCTGAAACTGTAAGCTAAAATAAACTTTTCCTTTCCTAAGTTTGTGGGTGTCAGGTATTGAGTCACAGAAATGAAAAAAGAAACTGAAACACAGGGCATGGGTCCATATTTCATTATACCTTTGTAAAAGTGAGAAATTCAGAGCTGACGGGCCCGTAGGAAGGATGTTATTAGAATGTTAAAACGGTAATCCACAAACTAAAGAGAAAGGTCTAAAACAGATTTTTTTCCTCAAATCCCTCAGAAGAAACCAGCCCCACCGACATCTTAATTTGGGACTTCTTGGAGCTGGATGCATAGCTCAGTGGTTGCACTTCTGGCCTAAAATGCACAAGGCCCTTGGTCCAATTCCCCCAATACCACATAAGCTGGATGTGGAGGTACATGCCTGTAATCTTAGCACTTCAAAGGCCGAGACAGGAGGATTGCCCTGAATTTGAGGCTAGCCTGGACTACACAATGAGCTCAGGATTTTCCTGGACTAGAGGGAGACCTTGTTTCAAAATTTAAATAAGTCATACATACATACATACATACATACATACATACATACATACATATTTCTTTCTTTAGGGAATAAATGTATATTTTTGAGCAACAAATTTGAGACAGTTTGTTACAGCACATCTGAAAAATTAGTAAACCCCTTAACAGTGTGTGTGTGTGAGCTCAGGCCCTGAATTGAGCCCAGACTTTATCTCTTTTTTGGGAGCAGAGAACATGCAACTCTCTAGGCAAGTATGTCCAACCTGTGTTCTACTGTTTTGCCTGTGTGTGTGCATGCATGTGCGTGTGTGTGTGTGTGTGCACACGTGCGCATGCATACATATTTAGAGGAACTCTCAGTCCACATATAAAATGTGCAATTCTGTTAATGTATATTTACAAATACTAAAAGTTCCTTTTAACATTTTTATTAGAACATTTTTTAAATCAAGAGAGAAAATAAAACAGACTGGACCACAGATTGGACATGTTTGCTCTATAGAAATAACAATTATGAAGCTTTAGATTTTAAAAAAAAAAGACCAGAAAAAAACTCAATTTAAACATTGTGATTGGTGCTCCTATCATTGCAAATTCTGGTCCTTGAGAGAAGGTAGCAGGCTTCCAGTGTGGTCTCCAGAGCCCAATTCTGCAGAGAGTTTCCTTCCTTATTTAAGTGAAGAGTTCTTCAGTTCACCTCTGCTGGGAAAGTTTGTTCAATACTGTTTAAGTGCACAGGCCAATTATCCCCGCCTCGCTGCTGGCCAAGACTGACAACCGTAATAGAGAAGGTAAAATTTACCCTCATTTTCTGCTTCCACTATTACCATTTGTAACTTTACCTGAAGAGTAAGTTAAGGTTTCTACAGGAAGTTAGCAATTGGAGACAATTTATGCTCAAGTTTGGGGTATGTAACATGAATATTTTAATATTAGAAAATATTTCTAATGCAAGCTCATTGACAATCCCTAACTGGAGAACATACAGTAGGGACTGGGAAACATTTACTATCAGAAATATGACAGGGTGTGAAATATTAGCCCTGGGTAAGAAATGGCCATGGAATTTGATTTGAATACCATGCGATTACCACACGTTCACAATCTTCTGCAGCAAAGCTATTATACAAAACCCCGGTCTATTATGTGGCCAAAGGCAGGGAACAGCATCGAGAAAGGATGCAGGGAACGGGCTCCGCACCAGGAATAAGCCACTCCTTCTGGATTACTCAGAAGGCACCATTTAACAAGACAGAAATGAATTCCATTAGACAGTACTGTCTTAGAGTGACTCTATTACTGGCAGACAATTAGATTAGACATGCTTCTCTGATCTTTTCCACGAAACGGCGGTAACACTCTTCTAGGAAGCCAAATTGACTCTGTCACCTGCCTGCGTGTGCAGCAGCTGTTTAAATTCACAGTCAGTTTTTACAGGAGTCGTAAGACTCTCAGAATCGCCCATGATGAGAAAAGGAGGAGATGTGCTTGCGTCTCTGGCACTGCCGTGCCCAAACCGAAGCCCACCTCAAGGAACGTTTGCAGTCTCATCCATGAAGCCAAGTGTTCCTCCAGCCCACTGAACCCATTTTCTTCTGATTACAAGCATTTAGCTCGAAGGGACGGACTGAACTGAGCCAGAGCTCTGCCTTCTGAATATGGGAAGTCAGTTCTCAGCGCTGCCTACACAAAGGAGAGTGGAATTCACCCAAGGAAAATTAGCAAATAACACAGAACTGTCTCTGTACCTAAATTTGGCCAGTACCTTTCAGCCAAGCTGTCAAGACACCAATATAAAACCCGCACAAGAGGCTGTCTGTCCCGGGGCGGCTTCCCTGTCACAGAAGTGGCCAGAGCTGGACAGACATACACATCACTCCTGCTGCTGGCCACGCAGGTCAAGACCGGAACCTGTGTCTCAGAACCATCCATCCGTCCCAACAGCTGGTGAGCCAGAGCCTGAACGTGGGGAAAGGTTTAGAAGGACACAAAAGGAGCTTCCTGCGTGGCCTTTCCGAGCCCTTTCCACAGAGCAGCACACGCAACTGTGTGTGAGTATTAAAGCGGCAAAAACATTTGCACTTCAACAATTAATCACTGAAGTTATAAGGTTAAGTGATTTGATTATAACAGTGTAACGGAAAATAAATGGGCCGAGTAAATATGTATGTGCCAGGATCTGTGGCTGTCACACGAGGCTGACTCTGCAGCTATGGTTTCGTGCCCGTCTAATCACCCAAAAGGAAGTGAGTGATGCTTTCCCAGCTATGAATACAAACCAGAGTGCTCGCCCAATCATTGTGATCCGAGAGAAAGGAAGGGAAATTGCAAAAGACCTAACAAATGGGCCTTTTGCAAGGGCGGAAAAGATCGTGAAGCAGCCGATGTGAATGAGTCATTTCTTAGAAGGAAAGGTTTGATGTTTTTAATAAATAAAATCAGAAAATAAGAAGGCAATAAAACAAAGTGTCCATGAGTGGACTTCTGTTCTTCTTTCATGCATAAGAAAATCTGACGTACATAACCCTAGTAGCGTAGCATGAAATACCATCTGCGATTTTGTTTCTACTCAGCATGCATCATCAGCGTTTTGCGTGTTTCCATATTGTCTTCCTCGTTGTTTAGTAATGGCTTCACAGCACTCTTTCTAATCAACACGTCTAATTTCTCTTTTGCCACATTGGGTAGTTTTTCCTCATCATTTTTTCCATTAACACTACCAAGACTGAGTAGCAAATGATACGTACTCATAACACTACTAAGCATTTTACATGTATTAATGTATTTAGTCCAACTAGAAGACACCCTGTGAAGTGGGTATTTTTTTAACTCCGTTTTACAGATAAGGAACCTGAGGCACAGAGAATTCACCCAGCTACAGCTGAAGATGAGGACTTCTAACTCAGGCCATCTGACCCTTGAGTAGGATTTTTAGCCATCATTCTATATTATTCTGGACATAATTTCTTTTCCCTCCTGCGTCATAGGATTGTGTGTATGTGTTTATGTGTTTAAAGATTTTTAAAAAGTATCTAAGTGTATCACAAAGTGTGAACATTTCAAAATTCTTCAAAATAATATAGCCAAACTGCTTCCAAATCTATTAGATATTGTATCAGTCATTTTCTCCCAAATCTGTACATCATGAAACTGTAATCTTCAACTCAGAACATTCAAGACCATCCCATGTTTACTAATTTTTTTCTTTGACCAATACACTATAACTTCTCCATTTTTAGGGTCAAATATTTCTCTAATAATTAATTCTAGCTTGCCAAGTTTCAATGCTATCATCTTAAACATGACCAATGTATGCTTTTCTGTTCACATTAACCTATATTATACTTGCCCATTTTTAACTTTGTATACCTTCAGTATATTTTTTTTTCTTCTTCTTCTTCTTTTTTTTGAGACAGGGTCTCTAGTTCTGTGGTCCAGGCTGGTCCTGAACTTACTCTGTAAGCCAGGCTGGCCTCAAACTCATAGTAACCCTCCTGCCTCGCCCTCCCAAGTGCTGGAATTTGAGGCCTGCACCGCCATACCCAGCTAGACCGGAGTGCTAGAGAACTAACCTGGGGCTTTTTGCTTCCTCGGCAAGCACTCTAATCACTAGCTACATCCCCAGCCCTCTGTGTATTTCTTATAGGCATATGATTATTGAAATGATTTTTAAATCCAATAGATATATAATAATATTTCAACATTACATAGCTATACCATGCAGAATATCATTATACATTCATAATTAAAACTGGCTTACAAATCAAATATCTTTCTGCTACCTTTGTAAGTTTTGGGGTGCTCCTTTTAACTTAAAATTAATTTGTAAGCATTTCATATTTTCAGCTTAAATATTATGAGAAACAGCTGCTGTCTAAAAGGTCTCAAAATAAGACTTTTTGGATCCAACTAGCTCCATGGAGAGAAGAAAAGGATACTTTGTTGCAATGGTTTTTAATTTCTCTTCTAGTTTCACTTCTACTCAGTTTCACAATTCTTTCTAAAACAACTTCACACGTTTGTATTTTGTAATAAGCTCCCTGTTTACTTAAATTTAAAACTGCATTTAACAAAATGAAATAATATACTCTCACAATGAAAAAGACCATGTATCTGTTGTTGTATCTTCTTCAAATTTCTAAGGCTGGGCATTTACAAGTTCTCACAAAGTACAGCCCATGTTCACTTTTTTCAGTGAGTTTTCAGAACTCTGGGATTTAAGTTAGCTAACATGTTTTAATATATATGCTTTTTTGCTTTATTGTGTGTATCATTCACTGACTTCACTTTGCTCCGGATGGATACTTCTCCCCAAAGAAATGGGCTGTTATTGCTACTGCTTTTCTTTAACTCTCAAATTAAAAGTTTTTTCTCCCTTTGGTTAAATAATAAAAGCTTTAGTCAAACTCTACCGATATTCATAAGTAGTGTGGTTATAATCATTATTTTAAATAGGCTTAGTGTGGCTTACAATCTGTGGTTTAGAAAATTATGTGACACCCACTTAAAAGGGGCCAAGGATGACTTCTCAGCCTCAGTACAGCTCACAGTGACTTCCTTAGAATGACTATAATAAGGTAGAGGTGACCAGGAATAACTTAGCCCCCTTTCCTTTCCCTCTGATCAGTGCTTCCAGAAGGCCAGCAGCCCAGCTACAGAGAGCCTCTGCAAAGGCCCTCGGGGTACTGAACTGAAGCCACCACCCACGGCCAGGGAACAGCGCCATCTTGGAAAGGGATCTTTGGGTTCCAGTCAAATCCTCAGCTGACTGCAATCAAAGCTGATGCCTTGATGACAGCTCCGTGAGAAACACTATGCCAGAAATGCCCAGCTGAGCTGCTCCTCAAATCTGACCCACAGAAGCTATGAAATCGTGTATTTTTTTCTAAGCATTTACCTATGAAAGCACTCTCTTGTGTGGGTGAAAACACATTAAAAGTCAGCTTTATTTCTTCTTTCACCATGCAATTGGTATTTTTTCATGTAATATCAATAGATTCACTTTTGTTGTAGTGCTTATGACAAACTTTTCTAAGGCTTTTGTGAGTAGAGGAGCTTACAGAATTTTTGTGATATGGATCTTAACAATATTTCATTTATAATGTAATATATTATCACATTTTGGATGTGTCTATGTATGATACCAACCTGATAAATCAATTAGATAAAACAGGTGTGTGCAACCTACAGTCCACTAGGTTTTTGCCCTTTATTTTTAATGTTAAAATGAAAAAAAACTTAAGTGAAGTTCTAGGACTTATTTATACTACATTGACTAAATTATATATTTTTCAGGTAACACCAGAGAGTTCTTCTTTACTCAAAGAAAAAAAAAAGAAGAAAGAAAGAAAAAGCATGGGCAAAAAATAGGAAGCTGCTTGTTGGATTTACTGGAGATAATATATTTTATTCAAAGCCCATATAATTTTATTTATATTTCAATTACTTCAACAACCAAGAATGTCATGACATCTCTCATGTTTATGACATTCCAACCTATTACATTTTCATTTAAGCAACTTTTATTCATGCATTTAAATATGTGTGTGTGAGTGCAAACGATTCATCTTAGCTATAGGCTCATTATGAATTGTATCACTTAATGCCATAAGAGGGCTTTAAAAATAGTTTAAGAAAATCCTGGGCTGAAGGGGATGGTACAGTGGTTAAATAAATTGCCTAGCAAGCACAAGTCCCTGAGTTCAATTCCCCAGCACCACATAAAGTTGGGCATGGTGGTGCACCTCTGTAATCCTAGCACTCGGGAGTGTAAGGCAGGAGGATTGCAATGAATCCAAGGCCAGTCTGGGCTCCTTAGTAGTTCAGGACCAGCCTGGGCCACAGAGCGAGACCCTGTCTCAAGAAAAAAAATTCTGTTGTTCTTTATTCATTGTGTTTCTGCTATTAAAATTGTGACTTTCTTTTGTCACACAAGCTGTATCAACAAAAAACCTTGATACAGCTTTCTTCATTGTTTCAGGTGTGACCTGTCAATTCCTGTTATAAATTTATTTCTTGTAACTAGTATTGAATTGCTATAATCTAAACTGAAAGATTCTGACTTTTAATTGGGGGTTTACATATTTTGCATTTGTTATTACAACCAATTTAGTTTTAACCTTTCCTCTTCTCAATTTGTCAGTTATATCTCTTTTCTTTTTTCTGTTGTTTTTGTTGTTGGTTGTTTCTCTGAAATTAACCAATGTTTCTTCAATTGATAGAACATGACTCCTCCCATTTCATATGCAATGATATTAATATGTTAATGATAATTCCAATATTTCTCTAAGTTACTTTGGAGTTCATCTTAACTTACATTTATCTAAATATGAAAGGCTAAAACAAAATGTTTAAGTCAACTTTGGTCTAACATAAATGAGGTGAATATTTTAGTACATTTTCATTTTCATTCATGAGTTAACCTATTCAGAGTAATATCAGGAATATTGCATTTGTTTCGTGACATAGAACTAGTCTGTGCTATGAGATAAAAGTTTTCAGAAGCTTTAGTTTTCTCTCTCTCTCTCTCTCTCTCTCTCTCTCTCTCTCTCTCTCTTTCTCTCTCTCTCTTTTCTTGTAGTGTTAAAAGGATGGAACCCAAGACCTTCACAGAATGCTACATCACCAGCACAGTTTTTGATTTAGATTTTGAAATAGTGTCTCATTAAGTCTTTAAGTGACCCAAATTGGGCTCAAACTTGTGATTTTCCTGCCTTAGCCTCCCAGAGTGCTGGGAATACAGGCCTATGCCACCAGGACCAACTCAAGGATTTTTCTTTTCTCACATTCTTCCTTCTTAAAATGAGTGCCACTTCTTTGAAGATTGTGTTCAGATTCCTACAAATTTCTATTATTTTCCCATATCATCAATGATCCTAAGAGAAATCTTCATTTAATACAGCTAATGATATAAAGTTCTTATCAGCTAGATATCTTCTTAAGGCTACTTCAAACCCCCTTCATCTCTTCAAATTCCCTCTACTATCACCACCCCTCTCAATTTTTAGTAGAAAAGTGTCTCCCACTTCACCACAGGAAAAGAGAAATCAATAGATAAGAGAGACCACTCTTTCCTGTGACTACTTTAATCTTTATATATATATATATATATATACAATGAGTTTGGGTATTTGTCTACATCTACATTGTGTAAGCATTACTATTCCTTCCCCTTCCCATTTTTGGCCTTCCTGCATCACCTCATCACCCCTAACTCCCACTATCACACCCATTTAGTTTGATAATATGCCCATATTCTGAGTTTCTCATCTTGCCTCTTAGACAAACCATGACACATTGAACTTTTTGTGTTTGGCTCACTTCATTAAGCACGATGGTCTCAAGTTGTGACCATTTACCTACAAAACCTTCAAATCCATCTGTCTTTATGGAAGTGCGGTACTCCATTGTGTACATATTCCACACTTTTTGTATCCATTGATCTGTTGATGGGTATTTAGTCATCTTTCCACATTGTGAGTGGTGCTGCTATAAACACGGGTATACACGAATTTCTGTTGTATATTGATTTTACCTCTTTTGGAAAGATTCCCAGAAGAGGTATCACTGGATCAAATGAAGTGTTTATTTTCAGGCAGTGTGAATCTCCATACTGCTTTTCATAGTGGTTGTAGCAGTTTACAATCCAGTCAGCAATGTAGAAGTCTTCCTTTCGCCATGCGACCTCACCAACACTGATTGCTGTTTGAATTTTGAATATGTGCCATTCTCACTATGAAGAGATGAAATCTTAGTGATGTTTTGATTTGCATTTCTCTAATGGCTAAGGATGTTGGACATCTTTTGGTGTATGTGCTGTCCATTTGAACTTCTTCATTTGAGAACTGCCTATCCATTTCAGTTGGCCATTTTTTAATCAGGACTTTGAGGGGTCTATTTTCCTTTTTGTTTTCTTGTATGTTCTAGTTAGGAGGTTTCTGTCAATGATATAGGTGGCATTACTTCCCCCATCTGTCAGTTCTTTCTTACTCTGTTGATAATTTTCTTTGCTGTGTAATAACTTTTTAATTTCATGTAATCCCATTTGTTGGTGCTGTGGCCTGTTTCTTTTGCATCAGGTATCCTATTAAGAAAGTCCTTGCCCACACCTACATTTTTAGCTGTTTGCCTTTTTTTTTCTCTAAATGGTTCAATATTTCCATTTTAATATCTAGGTCTTTGATCCCCTCTGGTATGATTTTGGTACATGACAAGAGGGGTGTATACAGATTGTTTCTTCTCTATGTGGATAGCTAATTCTTTCAGCACCATTTGCTATCCTTTCTCTGGTGTATTTTTTGGCCTCTTTGTCAAAGATCAAGTAGCTGATGGCACTTCATTTTATCTCTGCAGCCTCAGTTCTGCTCCACTGGTCAACCTGTTTGTGTGCCAGTACCATATACAGTGTACAACTGTCACTGTGTCACATAGCTTGATGTCTGGAATTATGATGCCACCTGATCTTGTCTTGTTACCCAAGATTGTTTTGACTATTCTAGGTCTCTTTTTGTTCCATATGAATTTAGGAGTTGTTTTTTCTTAATTAGGCAAAAAATATTGTTGATACTTTAATAGAAATTGCACTTAATCTGTACATTCATTTTCACTATATTAATTCTGGTTATCCAGGAACAGGAGATGTTGATGTCTTTCCATTTTCTAATGTTATTTTCAACTTTTTTTCATCATAATATAGTTTTTCTTGTAGAAGTCCTTCACTTCCTTAGCTAGGATTACTCCTAAGTGTTTAATTTTTTGAGGTGATTTTTTTGAGAATGAGATTATTCTTCTCAGCTCTTTTTCGTTGACGAATGATATTGATTTTTATATAAATTTTATTACTTGCAATATGACTGAATTTATTAATTAGTTCTAAGAGTTTCTGGTGGAGCTTTTTGATCTTCTATGTAGATTATCATGTCATCTGAAAATAAGGATAGTTTGACTTCTTCCTTTCCAATACATATACCCTTGGTTTCACTCTCTCTTTCACTCTCTGGCTAGGGTTTTCCAGAACTATGTTCATTAGAAGTGGCAAAAGTGGACAGCCTTTTTGTGTTCATGAAGTGGAAATTCTTTGAATTTTTTCCCATTTACTATGATATTTTCAGTAGTTTTAGCATACATAGGTAGGTTCGACCATTTTATGGTAAGGTCCTTCTACATCTGTTTTCCTCAAGGTTTTTTTTTTATCATGAATGGATGTTGTGATTTTCCTACATCAATTGAGATGATCATATAGTTTTGTTCTTGCTCCTATTAATATGGTATATTACATTAATTGGTTTTCATACCTTGACCAAATTTTGCATCCAGAAATGGAACCAACTTGATCAGAGTAATATCTTTCTGATAATTTTCTGGATTCTATTTGCCAGTATCTAGTTAAGAATTTTTGCATCTATGTTTATCAAGGAGATTGGCCTGTAATTTTCTTTCTAGTTTAGAGTAGTTCTGGTTTTCATAACAGGGTAATTCTAGCTTCCAACAACGAGTTCGGTAGTGTTTCTCCTCTTTCGACCTCATGGAACAGTTTAAGATGCATTGGTGTGAGTAATTCTCTGAAGAGCTGGTAAAATTCTGCTGTGAAATCATATAGCCCTGGACTTTGCTTTGTGGGTAGAGACCTTTATTACTGTCTAAATTTTCAGTGTTTGGGTTTTTTTAATCAAATCAGCCAGTCTGTGTTTGATAGGTGAGTTGTGTCTGACAGGCGAGTCTGTGATAGGTGAGTTAAGACCATTAACATTCAACATTAATATAATCGTATACATGCTACCTCCTGTCATCAGTACTATGATTCACTGTTGATTGTCTTAGCTATAATCTTGTTAATTTATTCTCTCTTTCTGCTGTTCCCTTTTCTCTTGAATCAGAGACAGTCTATCTACTTCTGTCCAAGATTCCTTTAAGTATTTTCTGCAATGCTGGTTTAGTAGATGATAATTTCTTTAGATTTTATTTGTTGTGAAAGATTTTATCCCTCTATTTTTCGTGATAATTTTGCTGGATATAACAGTCTGGGTTGGCATTTATGTTTTCTTAGCACTTGAATAGTATCAATCCACAATCTCCTGGTCTTTGTGTTTTGTGTTGAGAAGTCTTCCATTATCCTGACGAGATTGTCTTTTTTTTCTCTAACAGCTTTTAATATTCCCTCTTTGTGTTGAGTCTCTACTATTTTAATTGTGATGTGTCACGGGAATGTTCTCTTCTGGTCAAAGTTATTTGGAGTTCTATATGCTTGCAACAGTTCAATGTTAATTTCTTTTCCTATACTTGAGAAATTTTCTTCCATAATTTCCTTGAACATGTTCTTTAAGCCTTTTGTTCTGTTCTTCATTTTCTTCAACACTTTCATAATTCTGAGGTTGTTTCTCTTTCAGTCATCTATGATCTGTTGCTACCAGTCACTTTATTGTCTTTAAATTTTGGACCTTACTGACTATCTGATCCATTTTATCCACCTTATCTTCAAGATCTGATAATGTATCTTTGAAATGTTCAAGCTGGTTTCCTGTTTTTTTTAATGTGAGTTCTTTATATGCTGAAGTTCAGCTTTCATTCTTTCTATATCTCTATTAAATTATCCTGTCATTTCTTGCACTGCCTTCTTTATCTCTTTGTTTCTTCTTTATTATCCATAATGATTGTTATCTCTTTGATTACCTCCACTTTGAACTCTTTGCATATCTCTTGTATGTCTTCTGTGAGTACTTTTACCATTAGCTCTACTTTTCTCTTAACATTTCCCATTGGGTGTGCTGCTTCAGGACCCCTGATATCTTCTTCTGGAATATCAGGGGGTTTTGCAGGTGATTCATCGTCTTATTTCCTCATGGTTTTATTGTTGTTTGTTGTGGCTCAAGTGGCACCTATGGGCTCTTTCTCTACCCCTTGGCTACTATACGGGAGGAATTCTCTTCCAAGGCCTTGTGTCTTTTTGTCCTGTGTCTACTATGGGCAGAACTATAGTCAGGATATTTCATGGGTTCAGTCAAGCCACTGGTCCAATGATGGCCCTCAGTATTTCTACAGATGTCCAGCCTGGGGAGTGATGCCATCAATGACTGATTGTGCAGGGACAGGTGTTGCCACAACGTGAAGTCATAAGGGTCCTGCAGGTGTGGCCAGAGCAGATCCTGCCTGGTATACATGGGGTTGGGGGTGGGCTGCTGAACTGGGGCCTTCTAGGGTGCACCAGAGGAGAGGCAGGCCAAGCTGCAGCTGAGTCCAAGGCTGCCTGGCATGCACCTATATTTTCTTTTTATTCTACTCCTGCAATAAAGTTATGTTTCATTCACATTTGTTTCTTTATATTATGCAAAAAAATAATTAAAACAGACTACTTAGTTGGGTGTTCTTCAACTGATGAAAATTTGACAGTGGCATCTGGTTCACTCACATAAGTGTCTTGATATAAATCTCCTTTCGTTTAGAGGTACACAGAGCACATTAGCTGTGATAATTGCTTTGAATAGTAGAGAACAGTGGAAATTGTTAAACCATACCCTGTGAATCATAACGGCATAAGTACTGCTTCTCAGAATTATCGGGAAGTTATAAGAGAACATGAAGTAATCCTGTTCAAATCCTTTGCTCACTATTCTGAATCCAGCTGACATCTTTCTCATGCAAATAAGACTTTTCTGCTATCTCATAAACACAATATTTCAGTTGACTAGACTGATGCAAAAAGAATTAAGGATTCATAAGAAACAACATCACTAAATTCTTCTTCATTATCACCATCTTATTTTATAAAACTTTAGAAATTGTTGATTTTTAATTCCTTTTCTCCCAGTCTGGCATTAATTTTACTTTTTAAAAAGGTTGCAGTAGTTATGGATGTGTATTGCTGTTGCAAGTCAGAGCCAAAGAAGAAAACCCGCGAAGTCCTACTGCATTGAAACACTCATTAGTCCATTCACTCACTCAAATAAGTTTACTGAATGATTTCTTTGGGGAATGAGAAGACAATAACAAGAAGTCAGAAAAGAATGAAGAATGTAGCTATATCTTTCACACGCTGAGAGACGGAAACTCAAGACCCTTCCTCTCTGAGGCTCCCTCCTTTGGTCTGATAAATTATTTAGAACAATCACTTTTAAAGTGGGATTCGTGAGCCTCTGAAGTATTTTAGGAAAAGTCTATGTAGTCAATTTGTGCTCCGTACATTCTTCCTGCATCCCTATCTAGCCACAGATTTCTTCGTTCTCAATATAACCCACCATGTCGAAAGGGTTAAGAGCCACTGTCTTGTTAGTCTACAAGTAAGAATGATTCACAAATCTTATATTTCATTTCTTCTCATCCACGTCTCAGGGGAGAATTCTCAAAGGCTGCTAATAGCTTGTGGTAGCAGAATTCAAGGAGGCCCACTTAGAATGATGAATAGTTTTGGAAGACAAAACTTTTTATTCGATCTTTTTCGGTATTTGGCTCATTTCCTTTTGAGACTTATAATTATTAGGATTATTGGTACCCACAGGATATGGAAGAGATTATGCTTATGAAAGAGAGTTCTTTTGTTTGTAATGACGGAAATCCATGTCTAGTGCTATAACCTCAGAAAATAATGGCTGAGATTTTTTTCTTAAGTGTCATATGAAGCATCTACTTGATATTTATTAAACTTACTATCTTTAAATTAGGGTTGGTATTATCCAGTTATTTAAAGCATTCTTAATAATGTGGTGGAAGTAGAACTAGGAAGCAAAAAATAACTTTAAAATTGTGTGTGCGACAGGGTCTCACTCTATAGTCCAACTGGTCCTAAATTCACTATATAGGTCAGGCTAGCTTCAAACACATCACAGTTCTCCTGTTTCAACCTCCCAAGTGACAGAATTACAGGTGTGCACCACCGTATCACCACACCCAGATATAATGTGGTGTTGGGTAATCAAACCCAGAGGCTCACGCTTCCTGACAAGCTCTCTGATTCCTGCACTTTGCCCCAGACTTAAATTTTACGAACTTAAGTGGAGTGGCTTGTCTCAAAGTTTTGATGGCCATAGATATCTCCTCAAAATAAATATT
Organism: Ctenodactylus gundi; assembly: GCA_004027205.1. Taxonomy (NCBI): domain Eukaryota; kingdom Metazoa; phylum Chordata; class Mammalia; order Rodentia; family Ctenodactylidae; genus Ctenodactylus; species Ctenodactylus gundi. Next base: position 67,732 of record PVKB01001878.1, read on the forward strand.
AAATAAATGTTGATGCGTCAAACTTTGCATATTTGCATCCAAAATATCTAAACTATATCTATTTGGTTTATAAACAATGCTTACTACCATCACCAACTTCATTCACATGTCAGAAATCCTAATTTTGAGCCCAATTGTCAGTCAGATATTATATTGTTAGGAATATAGTTTTCAGTATAAAATTGAACAGTGTTTTAACATCATCGTTGTGAAGAAATGAGTTATAATCCAAAAAATAAAATGACATCCATGAGTTAGTATGGATATAAATAAATGAGTGGATAGATAAAACAGGGGAGAAAAAAAGATTTTCCTTGATAAAATTATTTTTTCAAGTTTTTTTTTAAGTTTTTTTTTTTTTTTTTTTTTTGGTAAATAGTCTACCTTAACGGAGGTGGAATCTAACGCCACAGTTCTTAGTACACATTGTTCATGGCATCTTCTTTCCATAGGTGGGCCCTGGCAAAGGGGGGAAGTGTGGAAGTAGCTGTGCAAGGAGAAACATGCTGAACAAGGCCACAAGGTGCAGGTCGACATCAGCAATGATGAAGCCACATGTCTCCCCTTGCAATGATGTGATAAAATGATGTTAATTGTGCAAGCTTCCTCCTCCAAATTCATGATTCCTACCTAATAATAAGAAAAGATCATACAGGGTTCAGTACAGGTGTTACAAAATATCTGATCTGTATTCATCAAAATCAAGGGAAGACTCTCCCGTAGCTAAGAAAACCCTAAGGAGACATGAGGACTAAATCTTAACGTATATTGTGGGATCCCAGGTAAACATTTATATGTAGCAGTCCCCCAAGATGGATGTGATTATTATATTATGTATCCAAACATATGCTTATCAGAAGGGAAACTTCAACAGAAAAAAAGCTTTATTTAAGCAAAAATTAAGAAAATGGGAATCAAGTATAGATTCCAGTTAATCACAAGGTATTAATATGGGCTTAAGTGAAAAACATATCATATTCATTTTAGACGCTCACTGCAGGGGAAATTTGGCTCACGGCATATAGGAATTATGATGTTATCTTGCATTCTTTAGGTAAATGTAAAAATAAGATCCATTTCTTTTATAATGCCATCTGCCTCAATTATTTTGATAAAAGTAATACAGAACAGTAATTTGGTTCACGTATGCAACAGAAAGATCTTACTAATCTTAAGCAACTCCTTTCTGTCCAACCAATAAGGATTTTTAATTTGTCATCGATATTACCTCCCTTCCAAATCTCTTCTCAAAGATCAAATCATTACTCACCACATAATTTTAATTTCAAATCAAATAAAAGATTGCAATGAATATAAAACCTTCTTATCTTATGAATTTCTTGTCATTCAAAACAATCTGCATAGCAACTTCTTGATGTTCTTAACCACCTCAAGTTCAATTCCATGCACTCAACCCAGCTGGCTTTGAGGATGAACTCTCTGTTCCCCTCCCAAGCTCAGCACAGTTGATATTAATAGCTGCATCAGCAACTTAGCAGGTGCACAGTCATGGAAGAGAAACTCTTTTTGACAGCAACAAAACCCTCTGGTGTGAATAATCCTGGGATTGATCTGAATTACAGTAACTGCAAATAAAATTTTCCAGAAGAAACAGGGCAGGTAAAGAATTCCAGCCACTAAAAATTAAAAAGAAATTTTATGAGGAAGCCAGAGGCCACCGAAGCTGAATACTACTACCAGAATGTCCAGAAGGAAGCTTTTCTAAGCACAATTATAAGGCTTTAATTTCTTATTTTAAGAATTTTTTTTTACATTTAGCTGAAAAGTGGTACTGATTTTTAAAAAAGAATTGTTAAATAGTTTCTTGATACACAATAGAATACTATGCAACCATAAAGAAAGACTGATATGAAGCTTTGAACAAAAATGGGGCCACCTAGAGTCAAGAATGCTCAGTGAAATGGATCAAGCACAAAAGACTGATTATAGATGGGGGTTCTTCTTACAAAATTCACAAAAATAATGACATAAAAAAGCCCCAATATGAATGACAGTGTAGAAAAAGAAGCAATGGTCAGCTAGGAAAGGGGTGAACCTCTGAGAAAGGGGTGGGCATAGACACTCACTGGTTCCCCAAACCCCATGTCTCTGACGTGTTATAGAATTTGGAATTCATGTAATTACAAAAAAATAATAAATTTTTATAATATACATGAAAATTTTAGAAAAAGAAATGAAGTCATTTTCAAAAGGCTACTCATGGAAATTAATATATTTTAGCTTCATCAATCACCATTATGGAATCATTTGCCCTTGTGGCATGAATTTATATCTAATAATGACATTATTAAATTTTGGATTTTCTAAAACCATTAAAATTTCAAATATTCTGTACTAAAGCCTGACCTCTTAATTAGATTTTATACAAAATACATAGTCAATGTGGACATTTTTAGTGTTGTGGTAGGGAGAGAACAGCTACTTTAAGGAAAAAGTTTTGTATTAATCTGGGCATGGTGGCACACACCTGGAATCCTAGAACTCAAGAGGCTGAGACAGGAGGATTGCTGTGAGTGTGAGGCCAGCCTGGGCTACTACAGAGCAAGAAAGACTATCAAAAATGTTCATTGGAGAACATACAAAATCTTTGAACTCTCCTTTATGCAATCCATCCCCGCATCCAGTGAACTTGGTCAAAAACCTGTCTACCAATTTTACGAATTCTGTAAGGTTAGATGATGAGACCTTGTGAGAGTTTTGGATAACAAATTACAAGAAACTAAACCTCTAAAAAGTCTTATTATTCTTGTCTTTTAAATTTTTACAGCAATCAAATGCACTTTTTGGAAAAGGAACAATTTCTTGACAATTTTTGGTAAACATCAAGACTCAAATGGAAGACTCAGCAGGGGATCACCTGGCCATTCTCCCAGGTGTCTTCACCTTACTAGCCATCTGTAAAGGCCGCATGCCTTCCTGCTTCTTTACCCTTGTCTGGTTTGTGATAACCCACTTTCCCACTACATCAGGCTCAGGCTGACTTTCCCCCAGGACCAGTTTGCTTAGCCCCAGAAATGAAGCATCACAATCAAAACAGAAGAGATCTTCTTCCAGTTGAAACCTTCTCAGTGAGACTGAAATTGGGCACATAGTTTCCCAAAATCTAGTCTACACTCACAAAGAGAAGCTCCGTCAATACATGTTCACTTGTAAATGAATAAATGTGTAGAAAGGAATTGCAGGAATAAGGTTGGAAAACCCATTTTCTCATTTTAGGCTGGATTAAGGAGAGGATTGGGCTGGTCTTGAGTTGTAATAGTCTCCCCTTGAGGGGGTGGGAGCAAACTGCAAGCACTGGACAGTATGTGGGGACAACACAGTCCAAGTCGCACTGCCCTGGCCTTAAGAGAGTCGGCCCTGCAGCCATCTGTGAGACTCTGCCCCACTCTAAACATCTCTCTGTGGTGCAAAACTCAAACACAAAGCCGCGATCCCCAGATTCAGGCCCCGTAGGCAGCTGCCGTCCCCCAAGGACATGAATGTCCACTCCGCTCCAGTTCCTCGTCACGTGTGAACCATGTAGTCTTCTACGACTGAAAGGCTGAAAACCCTTCTGCCGAGGCTGTCCAATATTCACAAGGCGCGTCTTCCAGAAACTCAGCCTTCATACCAAAGCACCAGGAGAAGCTCATTTCAAAAAATGTGTTTTAAAATGAATTAACTGTTAACCATTAATAAATTAAATATAATAATTCTTTCTTGCTCTCCTATTAATTCTGTGAACAATTTGGTACTCATCTCAGTATTATTTCTATAGCTAAACAATGCATCGGAGCAGGCCCAATGGGTGTGCACAGAGATGCACATGCCAATTCCATACATGCACAGACAAATTCTAACTCCAAGTTCCCAGATGAATGGCCACAGCAATACAGAAGGGGGTATCTTGACAGGGGACAGGCCAGAGGAGGTTTATAAATGAGAACATCAAGTCACTGAGACTTTAAAAAATAAATATCATCAGTAAATATTTAACTGGAAGATTCCAATTTTTTAATTTCTGTGCTATGCAAATATTTTCTAAATTCTCTCAATTTTGATAATATGAGCAATTTTTAAGATGTCTGCAGAGAATTGTTGACTTTTTAAGACTGTGTTTTCTTATGCTTCCAGAAATACACCCACCCACCCAGATTTAGCCCTTTGAGCACCTGAGCATCTCTCTACGATCAGGATACATCTCTTTGTTGTTCTGTGGATTCGTTCTCTTTGGCCTCAAGTTCTGATCACAGAACTGCTATGTGATCTCTATTCTTCCTATCATTAATTCTACCTTTCCTTTTCTTCTTCTATCACTATCACAAGGAGGTTTTGCCTTCATTTACTTGCACTTTTTATTTGAGTCCACTTCAAATCCATTGGGAGATCTAACTTATGGGCCTGAGTCTATCTACATGAGCAAATTAATACAAAAAGGGAAGAACGAAGAAAATACTGAGTTTTAGATTATTGAAAATACTGTTCAATAGGCATGTCTGGTCTCCCTTTCCTTAGTTTATTATAGTACAGAGTGACCCTTCATGTGCTACATAATCTTTCTTATATAGCCTTAATGTGAGAAAGATTAGTCCTTTAAAAAATGGAACCATGTGCAAATGCATTAGACACTAATGTTAAAAGAGGCAAAAGGAAATAATTAAATATTAATCATGTCTTCTCACAAGAACAGCTTTGTAGTTTCAGATATTTGCATAGAGGGTTCCATGAAGTTAACACAGCTGCCACGGCACTGTACTATTCTGGAGGTTTGGTTGCAAACAACAGAAATTCATTCTTTCCTGTTGTGGCACAAATCTTTGACTATTCCCAGGATTTGTTTTCTTCATTTTCCTCCTGTTGCTTTAACTATAGAACTTCGCCTCTCCTGAATTGTATTAAGGCATTCCAGCAGAAGATTCTGCTTCCTACCTTTCTTTATTACTAAGCGTAGTTATCAGACTAAATTTTAGAAAAAAAGAAAAACTACCTGCGACTTTCTTTACAAAGAGATTGTTACCTCCCCATTACTCTCTTCTTCCAACTTTGAATAAAAGATTACAACAGTGTCCTAGATTTGATGAGCGAGAGCAGGAAGGAAGCTAGGTATTGCCCCAGGGTCGGACAGCAGAGTTGTCCCAACAGTTCTAAGTTATTCATGCATCTCAGCTCTTACACGACAGAAAAGTAATGTAATTATGAGAATTTTTGCTGCAACGTTTTAATTTATTTTTAGACAATTTACTAACTTAACCAGATCATAGATTTACTGCAATTATATTGGGTGTCTCTAAAATGATGAGTGATGTTCAAAAATCGGCTTGAGAAATAGTTTCCAAAATCCCGGCACAAGCTGCTGAAATGCTTCCTCAGAATGATTTTGTGACATCTGACCCCAAAAGCTGGTTGAGTATCATCAATGGTTGACATCATTCCTCTATGCATCAACGTGTAGAGACTGAATAGTAAGATAATAAATGCCACCATGGTCTCCCTTTGCCCATGAAATAAGCTTATATGTTTTCCCCTGATCTTATATATTTTCAAAAGAGCAAATCTACCCCCTCAGAGATCACTCATATAACTGAAAAGGTACTCACGTCCCCAAGGATGAGATTGCAAAATTCGCAAACCTCTGTGTCCCACTCAATGTCTAGTATCTTCTGATATTAAATCAATTCCATGTTGGTGTCATGGACCGTGAAAAAAAGGATCATGCTATCAAGTGTACCCTAAATTAATAGTAAAAGAGAAGGAGTGAGAATAAAAAGTGAAATCTGTCAAATGTATAAATGTGTGCCTGACAGAGGAGAGAAATACAGTTTCACGTGGATATTCTCATCTGCAGTTGGGGTAAAAACACCGTCAGTTATTAAAGTCTCGCCTCCCAATCCCCATACTGTATTAACTCAAAGCAACATTTCTCCCAGTCAGGATGTTGTGTGGGACCAAGACAAATTGTTTACATACTCTCAAGAAAAGATAGCCATTTGTATTGGTCTCGGGAAGTTCATTATTTGCAGAGAAATATAATTGTCAAATCTAGTTCTGTGATGTCTCAGGGTTCCACTGACTATTTCCAAGACCATAGGTGGAGCAGCAGCTAGTGAGAGCCATGTGGTTGAAATGCCCAGTTATCCAAGGACTACGCCCGGCCAACCCATCCTCTCCACTGGCCAGGCTAGGATGCTGAATGGGCGCATGGTTGTAACTACTACCCAGTCATCCATTGAGTTTTGTATCCTGAAATTCCTCTTGGCATCTCCTGTTACTTTTTACCTCCATAGCAATGATTTGAAGGGCTTTTTCCATTTTTTTTTTCTTTTACATAATTTAAAGATTACATAAAAGTTGCTGGAGTCACATAGAAATTCTCTGACGCTCTCCGGTAGCCGTTGTAGCCTCCTCCACCTCTTCCTCATTCAGTATTCTCTCTTCCCCTCCCTCCTCATCTCCTTCTTCTCTTCTTCCTCCTTTCTTAATCATGTAGCACTTGTTGCATACATGATGCTTCTTTATATCTGCACAAAACTCTAATACTGTTTCTATTTTCTTAATCTATAGAATTTTTATTGTGTTTAGAAATATACAGGTACTCATATTGAAGTGTTTATTTTCTTAAAAGACTTATTTTACCTATCAGAGTAAATTTATCAAAATTGGAAAATTAATGAAGGTGATCTATTAGCTAATTCCACATAATAAGTGTGCTACAATAATTAATTCGTTGGAGCAAAAAGCCGAAGGCTTATTTTTCTGAGCTTCTGTCTTTGTTTCATTTGAAAGAGTTCATGAGGTTTTTTTTTTCCTTTGCCTTATATAATATTGATTTTGAAAAGTACAGATCAATTATTTCATAGACTGTCTCAATTTGTGTTTCCTTAATGGTTTTTTGTGGTTAGATTCAACTTATTTCCTGTTGACACAAATACTATGAAATGAGACTGACTCTAGTGTTTAATAACAGGAAGCACATGTTATTGATTAATCCTGTTACTGTCATTGTCAGATTTTTTTGTTTCTTCTGAGACAGAGTTTTGCTCTCTAGTCCAGGCTGGACTTGAACTCACTATGTAGACCAGATCAGCGTTGAATTCATGGCAATCCTCCTGCCTCAGCCACCCAAGTGCTGGAATTGCAGGCATGCACTACCATGCCCATCTTATGTAGTGCTGGGGAATCGAACTCAGGTACTTACTGCTTAGTGGACAAACGTTTTAAACACTGAGCTATACCTCCAGCCCCCAGCTCTGTTATATTTGACCGTTGGATTAAGATTAGTTTCTTTGATGAAGAAGAGCTTCTCTTTCACCACCACGTGGCTATTGTGTGTCTATTTTAAAATTGGTTTAATATTTAGGAAGCGTGGTGGGTTTTCTCCATGTTTGTTTTGAGATGGGGGTCTTGCTCTGTTGCCCTATCTGACCCCAAACTCTGGGGTTGAATTGATATTCCTACCGCAGCTTCCCAAGCTGCTATGGGTACAGCCTGAACCTCCGTACCCATCCGGGAAGCCTGCTGGACTGTGCAAATGACAGCCACCCCATTTATCCCCTTTTATTGGCATTATTGCATTTCCTTTTTAACTCCTGTCAGTTGTTAATGTACCCATAACACATTGCCTATAAAACAATTGGCGACTTTTTTCAATTGTTCTTTCTTCCCTGAGCCTTCATCTCCCAATTTTTAGTTGTCCAAATTCTATTTTGCCAGAACATACATGAAACACACAGCAGGTTGTATGTTTTCTCCTTTGGTGCTTAGTTTAATTTCAACAAATTTTTACCCCTGCTCTAAGGTTTTGCTGAAGTTTTCAAAACCATTTCTTACTTAGGTGAAGTTCATTTTATAACAGCTTTTGAAGATGGGTTCTTGGACATAACAGTTCTTGATCTTTTGAATTTTAGAACTATTTTCTATAGAACTATTACTTGAAAGACAGCCTCCATGGATAGAGAATTCTTGGCTCCTTTTCTTACCCCTGAGGTTCTTAAAAATGCTGCTCCATTACTGTCTTGCTTTTAGTGATGTTTTCGAGACAGCGGATAACAATATAATTATTTTTGAGTTATCTGTTCTTTTGTATTTTTTCCCAGAGCCCTGAGGCCTTTTCTTTGTATTTCAGCTTTGATCATTGTTCATAAACATGGCTTTAAGTTGATAATTTTGTTCAGTTTTCCTGGTACGAAGTAAGCCCATGGAAAGGAACATTCAGGTCTTCCATTTCCAGGGAGTGTTTTAGGGTCGTAATTTTGTCTTAGCACATAAAAGATGTTGTTCTACTCTCTTTGAAGATCCTTAACTATAAAGAGGTCACCTCATTTGAATTTTCATTCACTTTCATGTCCTTTGTAATCTTTCTCTTGCTGCTTTCAAGATTTTTTCTGTAATGTAGTTTCCACTTGTTGGTGACGATGACAAAGAATATGCTGAGGATGACTATGACAATAATCGGTAGCTATAGGGCAGCATTTTTATTATTATTAACATGGCCTGACTGAGGTTTGGTGAGTCTCTCAAATCTGTAAATATATCATTAATTATAGTTCCAAAATTCTTAATCACCAGGATTTTCAAATAGATTGGTCTGTTCCATACTTCCTCCTCATATCAAAGCGCTCAGTTGCATAGATTTTTTAAACCTTTTTTTATTCTACCTGACAAGTCCCCAAATACTCATTTTAGCTTTTCTATTGTTTATAACTCTTGTGTTGAAATCCGATAACTTCTGATGATTTTGATTTCAGGCTGTCTCTTCTGTCTTCGCTGTTCTACTATATGGGAATTATTTTTAAAACTCTGATGTTTTGAGGTGGTTATTTTTATCATTTCCCTGCTTCGATTTATTTTCTTTAAATTCATTGAAGGCGTATATTTACATAATCAAGAATATTTATATTGGCTTCTTTACAGTTTGTGCTAGTTCTAACATCTGGATCATCTATAGCTGAATCTCATTTCCCAAAGGCACTCCTCTGTTCCTTCTCTCACGTGATCTTGAAACATTATTAAACTTTTTGTTTCCTTTGTTGTGACCACTGAGTGGCTAAATGGTCATAAAACTTCGATATCTACTCAAATTTGTGTTATAGAAAAAATTCCCTAGGATGACACAATGTTCTTTATCTCATCAGCTAATTATTTTTAATTTTGTGTCTTCCTGTTTTTCCAATTTATTATTTTCATTAGCATGCATTTGCCATACACATCAGTTACATTAAGCATGAAGCACTGGTGCCTGGACATACCGCATCATTCCCTTCCCCTTTGTCACCCTCCCACACTGTCCCAAAAATAAAACAGCCAATTAAAAGATTAAAATAAATAGGAAATTCTAAGAAGGAGAATTACAGACGGCCAATAAACATATAAAAACATATTCTGCATCTTTAGTCATTAGAGAAATGCAAATAAGAGCGACATGAGGTTCCATCTCACCCCGGTAACAACTGCTACTATCAAGAAGTCAAAACACATTAGATTCTGGAGAAGTGGGGAGAGATGAACTGTTCTACATTGCTTTGGGGAATGTAAACTGGTACAGCCATTATGGAAATCACTACAAAGTTTTCTCAAAAGAGTAAAAAATAGATATTCCATTTGATCCTGCCAAACCTCTTCTGGATATCTTTCCAAGAGTTAAAGGCTACATGTAACAGAGGTATATACATACCCATGTTGATAGCAGCCCAACTCGTTAAATCAATAGCTAAATCATGGAAGGTGCTGATACATCTATCAACAGATCAGCAGATAAGGAAATTGTTGTATAAATACATAACAGTACTACTCAGTCAGAAAGACAAATAAATGTAAGTCATTTATAGGGAAATGGATGTACTTGGAGAACATTATGCTTAGTGAAGTGAATCAGATTCAGAACATTAAATATTCCAGGATTGCTGTAACAAGAGAAACTCAAAGTTAAAATAAGTGAAAGAGTCAAGTTAAAAAGATGGTAGGAAGCAGGGGAATGGATTTGTGGTAAGACACGACGGTCCATCTGGATTGACAACTTGATTGGCTTGTTTAGTATAGCACACGTCTGGGAGTGTCTTTGTGGGCCGCAAAACTAAGATTTTCAGAGACCTGCCTGTTCCTGGGCCCCTTTCCCTCCAGCCTTCTTCCCCTGTGTCCTGCTTCCCAGATTCCACGAAGGGAGCGATTTAGTTCCACCATAGCCTCCACCATGTATTTCTGTTTTAGAGCCAGCTGAATGTTGACTAAAAACTTTGAAACCAACAGCCAAAAAAAATAACCACTCCTCTTTTAAGTTGAGCATATCAGATATTTGGTCACAGCAAAGAGTATGGTGATTCACACAGTCAGTTTCTCCAGACTGATTTCTGAGTTCCTGAATTTCCAATGGTTTCTCTGTACACAATGCTATGACACAATGCACTTGCTCTATAACTTTTGAATCTGGGTGAGCTTCTTTTTCTGGTTCCTTTTTTTCTGGTTTATATCAATTTTGGGATCTCACAAACCCTGAAGACTTGCTTCCATGTATTTGTTTCAGAAATCTCCTTCTAGAACCTGGAAAAGGTGTCAAAAACAACGAGAAACAACTTGCCAGAATTTGTTAGTTATTTTTTCTACTTGCAAAGACTTTAAAGCTTAGATATTATCTTTTTCTACTTATGCTTCAGGTATGAATTTTACCTTTTTTGTTGTTGCTGCTGTTTGCTGGTTGAATGGTTGGTTGGTTGGTTGGTTTGGTTGGTTGGTTGTTTTCTTGTTTACTTGACAAGGTTAGTGTGAAGGATTCGTGCTGTCTTCCGTTTCTCCCACTACCTGGAATTTTGTCTTTCTAATCTTAATAAATAGAACTTTAATTACTACACTCAAATAAGGTGCTTACTTTATAGATTAGCAAATGAATGTTCAAATTCTCATTTTTCCAAAAAAAAGAAAAAAAAAACTTGTACAACCACATTCAGCAGCTAGAGCAAATACCACAAGCCAAGATCAGACAGAGGTAGATCTATTTCTGTGATGCAGGCCCAGGTAAAAGTTTGTCTTATCACTTGACTCTTTAAGTTCCAAATATGGTGGAAGGTTCTTTCCAGGTATCTTTGCAATTAAGTTAATTTAAACTCAAAACAGAATATTATCTTCTTACATTGCTGCAAGATCTTCCAAAGAAGACTGAATGAAGGTTTATATTGCAAGGCTGCAATACTATTGTGAGGCTCTTGTTTGTTCATACCTAGACATCTACTTTATGACAGTTTTCTATCTATGATCTGACTCACATTTGAGAATTTGTTAGAGATGTGAATCTCAAGGAAACTTAAGGTTTGGTTTTGTTTTTTACTCTTTTAGGTTGTACACGAATTTAGTTGCTCAGTAAGCTATACCTTTTAGCCTCTGGAACCTCATGATCAAAACGTCAAAGTCAAAGCTCCCTTTGAAATAGGACACGCCGATCCCACTTTTATCCTGTGCGAGCACCTTTGCCAGCATGCTTCTGGGGATCACATGCCATCTATTGATGTCTGACATCCTATGTGCTTTCATAGCTTTTAAAACACAGAGCCCAATTTATCTGCATTGTCTTCAACCAGCATCATCAGCCTGCTGACAAATGACTTTTTAAGGCTTTAGAGAAAACATGTCTCTGTATAGCCTGCAGACCACAGTTGAATGATGGATAAATTATATGGAATAAATTCACTCCAACATTTCTCTCTCTTTGTCGTGAAATAAAGTTTATGGTCTTCAAAATGGGGAAAAGACAACTCCAGCAGACCAACCAAGCATTTAAAGCCACTTCTGTTATATTAAATCCAAAATCTCTCATGCCTTCCAGATTTTAAAATGAATTAGCCTGGTATACATTTATCTTCTTTCCTATATGTTTCAGCATGCTTGGAATTCATTTCTATGCACACTGCTCAGGTTTTATTTCCAGTTTTTTATCTTGAGCTTGATACAAAAGAACAATGAGATTTTGTGTGTGTATGTGAGTGTGTGTGTGTGTGTGTGTGTGTGTGTGTGTGAGAGAGAGAGAGAGAGAGAGAGAGAGAGAGAGAGAGAGAGAGAGACTTTTTCAGACCCCTTGGGGATTCTGCAATCTGAATACACCTACAGGTATAAAGAAAATAAGAATATAAGAGTTAGAGTCAAGTTAGAACTCCAGCTCTTCAAAAGCTACCCAGAAGGCGACCATTCCAATTCTTACAAGCCCATTCCTTCTCAAGTAATTCCCTAAGAGATTTGGAAATATTATATGTTCAATCAGCATTGTAATTTAATAAGGCACAGACTCACCTCCACATTTATGTTTCAGTTTATGACCTCATTACTGCAGAAATAAATGTACAAAGCTGTATTAGTAGAAAAACAAAGTTCTCAGTTTTCAGTTTATCTTTAAGGTTAGACTATGATGATTAGATTGAATTATTCATTTTTTAATTTATTCAGTACTGTTAGATGTGATCATTCCACCTCGCCTTTCCTTTTTGATAATTTGTGTTTTTCAAACTACTGCGTAGCGTTAGTCACTGAGCAGGAAATAATTTGGCACATCAAGTCTCAAATATATGTTGGGTCACTTTTTAAGTGCCCCGGAAGACTCTCATCCTTTAATGCCCTGGAAGGCCCTCGATTTTTCATTACCTTTATTCCTGTCCCACTCAAATAACAATCTGAGCATTCTTCAAACTCTGTAAGAAAACATAATTCACTGCCTTGAAAATATCTACAGTATATAGGAAGGTTCTTCGCTGAAATAAATTAAGCAAAACGGACTTTTGTTGGAAAGACATTGAGAAACTCATGTCATCAATTACCTTATTGTCCTCAATTCGCCACCTTTCCTTGTACTCACAACCGCAGCCTCCGCAGCATCCACTTGCCAGGTCTTTGCATTCCTTTCGTTAGACGAAGCCTGTATCTCCCGACCCACTGACGCTGAGCTTAACCATGACTTGCTTTGGGCAGCTAGATGTCAGGAGGTATAATGTAGTTGTTGTGGTTAGGATCTGAAGTGTCACCCAAAAGTCTCATGTATTTTGATGGAATCATGTGATGTTGGTGGATTGGGGTCTGGTCTGGAGGGGTGGGTTGCAGTTAAGTTAGGATTAACGGTGTGCAGTGGCCACACCTGGATGCAGGAGGGACTGGTTACTGGGCAGAGACCTGAAAGGATACATAAGCTGCACCTGCCTTCCTGGAGGACAGGGACTAGTCTCAACTGGTCTCAATTTGCCTTCCTGTTTGTCCGGGGAATCTGCCTCCACCTCTCTCTCTGCCGTGTACTTCGATTGTTGTCGGCCACCCCTGAATGGACTGTGACCTTCGAGACTGTGAGCTCAAATAAACCTTTCCTTTCCTGAGTTTGTGGGTGTTGGGTATGGAGTCACAGCAATGAAAAAGTAACTAAGACAGTAGGTATATCACATGAAATGTGGTTGCTTAGCGTGGCCTACTTCTATATTTTTTTCTATCAGGAGGTTATGCTTCTCATGATTGTTGGTCCAAGGAAGATGAGTGAAATATGGAGCAGATCTAGACTTCATCACATTTTGGAATGAAGCCCTGTCAAATTCAGCCTACCAATTGGGTTTCCTAGAAGTTTGAAATAAATATGCATATTCATGTCATTGAGTGTGTGTGTGTGTGTGTGTGTGTGTGTGTGTGTGTGTGTGTGTGTGTGAAAATTCCTGCAGAATTTTCATGGATATTTATCGTGGATAGATACCTCACAGAGCCATTAAAATATCTGAAGAACAAAGCTTAGAAAAGCCATAGGACACTAAAAATAGTTAAGCCACCATAGAAGCAGTCTGCTGAAGAAAATGCTAGTCTTCCATAAAAACAGATCAATTTGATGCTTTGTAGGCAGTTGTGTGCAACATGAGATCATCATGCTTTGTGAAGTGAGTCAAACACAGAAGGTTAAATACCACATGGTTTCTCCAAAACGAGAAACTCAAAATACAGGCAATCCATGGAACCAAAAGGATGTGATAATGCGAGTTAGAGTTAGGGCCAGATAAGAGAGGGAAAGGAGTTGTTATGTTGACGTGACTGTATATGTGCACAAACACTCTAGCTCAATGTAACCGTTGTATATTGCATATATATGTTAATAAAAGTGGGGGAACCTGAGGTTCCATTACCATCAGAGAAAGGATACTGTCCTACTATATTCCACAACATGCAATTATACACTGAGAGTCTACTATAGTTTCATTCCAGTCACATTCAAGAGAAAAGAAGCAATATCTCTTAATATTTATAAATGATCTCATTAAAAAGTATTCTATATTTAAAACTCACTTACTTGCCCATCCAAGGTCACATGTCTCCATTCTAAGTGCCAAAAGCAGAGAGAAGAAACAGCTGCCTTCCAGTGGCTTGTGCGAATCTTGTGATTTTTGTCAAATGTGAAAGGTATTTAAATTCTGAGTAGCCAAACAATGACAAATGTTTGTTGCATGTCCTTTGGCCTGAGTATTGGTAATGCAGCGGAACCCATGGCCTTGTTGTCAAAGCAGACCATATCTAACAACAGCAGCAATAGTAATTAACGTGTATTAACTATGGACCAAAACTTGCGTTAATCTCGTGATACACACTTTTAGCTTGGATAATATATTCCTTACATAGAAACGTTAAAAATATAATTTGAGAAAGTTGGCAACTTGCTCAAATTCACATACTTCAGAATGTGGCAAAGCCAAGACATTAACCAGGCCAGGTAGGTTACAGAGCCCTGACTCTTAAATTTTGTGATGGACTATTTTTCAAACACTAGAAAACCATTTCCGGCAAACGATGAGCCTGTGATTTGTTATGACAAAGAGAGATGGTGACTTCATAAGAGCCTCTGTATTCTTCCCAGGCTTCACTTCCAGCAGGAGTTACTATTTTTAATTGCCTTCTTGTTGTATTTTAAGTCTGGCTCTTTTTTTTTTTCTGATCACACAGGAAATGGGAGGTAACTGGTCTTTCCTAAGTATCTAAAAACCTGTTATTAAGCTTTCTTTCAATTGGATTCTCATTTTTTAACTCTTAATGGAATGCTCTATTTTCCCTTAATTCTGCCTCCTTTAATATTTTGCTTAATCTCTAAAGATTTTTCTAGACAAAGCAATACTTTTTTTAATTCCCCTATGTCCTGATAACCCATGTAAATTCCTTGAGGTGTCTGTGTCTGTATGTCTGTAGTCTGTCTGTAGTCTAAGTGTGTGTGTGCGTGTCTGTGCATGTGTGTGTGTGTGTGTGTGTGTGCACCTATACACATGTAGGCACACTTATACCTTGTAGCTTTAGTGTTACCATTGTTGGCAGAATCTCTCTGAGGTTTGAAAGCTAGTTACATTCTATTTTCTCCTATTGTCTTGACAATCCTAGGAGAAAAGTCGCATACAGAGAAGAGAGTGGAAGCAGCCTAGGAGGCCATACCTGCTTTGCTGAAATTCCCACGCCATGGCTAACTGACTATGTGGCTTTGACAGTGCACTTAGACTAGATGAGCATTGATTCCAGTATTTACACAACAGGGTACCAAAAAAAAATCTCCACTTATCTCAGAACTAACAACAATTAGGTCTTCAGTGGTAGCAACAATGCTGTTGTAGTAGTTGAGAAAGTAACTACAGGTCCTGCAGACATATTCGTGAGGGTCTACTTCCTAGAATTTTTTTCTGGAAAATTAATAATACTAATAAAAAATAAGAACTACTTTTTTCAAACATATTTCAGCTAAGGGATAACAACAATAATATTCCTAACTTTTTGAAAGCATTGTTACACAAGAGCATTTACAGAGTCTTTTTTTTTAAATTTGTGTTTGTTTGTTTCTTTGAGTAGTCTAGGCTGGTCCTGATTCATTGTGTAACCAAGGCTGGCCTCAGACTCATGGCAGCACTACTGCCTCAGCTTCCAGAGTGCTGGGATCACAGGTATGTGCCACCATGCCCAATTTATGTCGTGCTGGGGAACTGAACCCAGGGCCTTGCGCTTGCTAGGCAAGTGCTCCAACCGCTGTGCTGTTCCTCCAGCCCTACAGAGTCATCTTAAGGACTAGATATTAATGTGATTGGGGTTTCTCATATCAGAGAAGCCATTAGGTTGCAATCATTTCGTAGAACTTAATGTGGGCAATAATGAGAACCGGAGGGAAGGAGAAGAGAGGGGAGGCCAAAAAGAAAGGAGGGACGGATTTGTAACTTGGCCACAATACGCATGTGCACAAAATACTCAAGATCATCGTAAACTTTATATATTGAACTTATACATATCAATAAAATAGGAAAAAATTTGATATTAAAGTAAACATTATTATGTAAGTTGCCTGTGCTATTATTCTTGAGTTATCACTAGTTAACTGAGTTGGTTATAATCACCAGTGGACTACATGGGATCTACTGAAATTATCGCTCATGTTGTCTCTATTCACTTTCCTGCCCTCACAATGAGGTCAATATTTTAAAGGATTCACATAACCACTGAAGTATAAAAGTGAGATTGTAAAGCTTGGTCTGGAGTCTCTGCAGCAAACCATTGCAGAAACGCTTACATGTGTTGGATGAAACTGTTCCGATTTTTTTTTCTCAGAATCTGAAGCCTAAAACATATGGCATCTTCATGACTTGAAGTCAATATATTTCCAGCCAACCCTATAAATGATCTTTCAGACAATCCATCATATTAAATACTGGAATCATAGAGTAAACAAGGAGCCCGATGGCTTAAAGTGTTTCCTAGTTACAGAACATCATGTCATGCCATGGTGTGTTAACCTTATGCAAGGATGGGACTTCTCCCAAAGAGGCAGGAAATTAGTGATGTCATTTTGAACAACTGAGAACTGAGTTTCTTTGGAATTTCTTGATCCTTCATCACTGCATATCAGTAAGTGAGATCATTTGTATTTGTGGAAACCAGAAGGACAACATGTCATTGAAAGGAGGTTATAGTCATTGAAAGGCCTGGTTATAGTCACGTTGAGCTCTTTCTAAAGTGAGTGACATAATTTTCTAAGATTATAATGAGCAAAGTGTATCAAGTACATAGATAAGCAATATAGTAATTAAGTAATACTGAAATATTTTGATAGGACTGAAATGTATGCAAAAAAGAAAAATTTACTGAAGAATCGGTTGAATGACTTCAAAGATAGTCCAGAAAATTCATACTTAGGACCAACAGAAGAAATGCAGTCAATTATGAACTCAGTTCCCTTGGGTGTTCTCCATAACAGTTGAAGTTTTTAAGCTTCAGACCTATGTCTATTTTAAGATTCTCAGTGTAAAGGTGCATCTTGCTCAATTTGGTAAGAGTTTTAGGCTGTGAAATGGACTTTGACTAAACTCTACTCAAATGGATCAACAAACATCGTAGATGGATTACATTGGAATGCACCAGAGACGTGTGAGTCACCAAGAAGACAACATCTAACTAACTGTTCAGTGGATAAGGATTACTGGGCACAGAATGGCAATATTAACTATGTTGCACATCTACATAAAAACGTGATCAAGGAGAAGGGCATATTTTACATGCACTGCACAAACTGTTCTGAATGTACTAAAAATTATTCTGAGGCGAGGTCAATAGAATTCATCAGACTGCCAAAGGAGTTCATATAATAAAAAAGATTAAGCACCCCTGCTCTAAATCACCAACAGAGGAGTGTCCTGTACTTTTTCTTGGGGAGACAAAGGAAAGGATGCGAAGCCAAGGGACATATCTTGGGGCAGCAACCGGGGCTCCATGCTCAAAAAAAGTATCTCAAAAGGGATTGCTTAAAAGGGGATCTTGGGGTTAATGCTTTGCAGTCATTATTTTTTAAAATTCCTAAGGATTTTTACATTTCATTAGGTTGCATAAATGACACTTGTTGAACACTGAATGAAGCGCACGCCAGGGACCTGAAGACATGATTCAGGCTTGGCCCCTCCTTCCATCTCATGGCTTTCCCGCCTTTTTGAGACCCATGTTCAGCCACCAACTAATCCTATCCCGCACAAAGCCACAGCCACCATACACTCAGGTTTAGACTGGACAGTGAGTTCAAAGAGGTTGTAGTGGGACACAGGTATATTTTCATCTGTGGAGTGAGGCCTTGACTCTTCACGAGCTCAGCATGCCCAAGGAAGCAGACCATTTAAAGATTAAATAATATCTTAACAGTCAATTAGGAAATGGCAGACAGCACTGAAAAGTGCTTCCCTCTTGTTCCACTTTTTGAGCAAGGAAAACTGAACTTTTATAATGAATTTTTAATTTTAGAATAATTTTATATCTTCAGAAAGTTTGTGAAGGTGGTACAAAAAGTCTTATATAGGCAACAGCCAATAAATAGAGGTGCAATTGGGATTTAAATTCATATTTATGGGGTTCTAAAATTCATAGTCATATAAGTTTGTGAAACAACGCCTTTTCCTTGGCTCCTTGGCTGGGGCATTGGGAAGACGCTTTGTAGGTCAACTAGATCTTAGCAAAGTTCCCATAGCTTGGTTTTTCTCCTTTCTCCTAATATCATCTAACATGACTCCCCTTTCTTCAAGTTGGGCTCTTGGAAGCTTTATTTTCTGACATATTCAGCTTCATGGTATCATGGTAGTTCAATATGTCATGACCATTTCTCTAAAAATGCAAGTAGTAGGCCTGGATTTAAAAGTAGATGGTGGGGTGGTAGGGAAATCGCAGTGGACAAGCACTTGCCTAGTATCAGTGAAACCCTCTGCTCAATCCCCAAAAAAATAGAAATAAAGAAATGAAGAAAGGTGAGGCTCAAATTTCAAATTTCCTAATTCTACTACTTGAAAGTTCAAAGTTCTTTGTGTGTGTGTATGTGTGTGTGTGTGATGGTGAGGCAAAGGTCTGAAGTCCGGGCCTTCGCTCTAAGCTACATTCCTAGCCCATGTTTATCTTAGTTTTTGAGACAGGGTCTTAATAAATTGCTAAATTGCCAGGGCTGGGCTTGAATTTGTAATCCTGCCTCTGCTTCCCAGCTAAAATTCAGTCTTTTAAAACCCCCACAGAGAAGGAATGTAGCAGATCACCTTTGAAGCAGGGATACTGAATGTTCTAGATTTGAGTGCATAGTTGGAAGTGATTCAGCAAGTTTTTATGTGGCAGAAATTTATTGTCTACCTATCCCAAGTGTCCAAATTATTGTTATTTTATGATTGATATTAACAGAGTTGATCTTCAGTCTCACACTTGTACCTAGTTGATGTCTGTTCAAATTTTAAAAATCAAGTTCAGGCTGTACTAGCTGGCAGCTTCTCCTTAGCATCTACCAATGGTCAGGAGACAGAGGCCTGGGCAAGCCTATCTATAGAAGCCACTAGCTCTACCTGACCTGCCATCCAACCCCGAAGCTTCTTATCCATGTGTCACTGCCATGGGAAGAGATGGTCATTAAACAGCAAGACTGAAACAAGGCTAGGCACCTATCTGCACTCAGTATAGAAGAAGAACCAAAACGAATCATGTTATAGCTTGAGATCTATTGAAATGGAGGGAAAAAAGGAGCTGTAAGTGTAGCAGTGGAAAGAGGTCAGGCTCCTTGGCTTCTGTCTTTCACCTGTAGCAAGGGTGACCCCCTCCGATTAGAAAAATAGCCAAGATCTGAAACTGAGCATTTCTTTTGAGGGTTCTCTTTGAAGTTTTCCTAGCTTTCCATTATTCTCTGGAACTCCGAAATATTTTGTGTTTCTTGATTCTGTACTGAATCGGGATTTCATTACATTTTTGGAGGGGTAGAGAATAATTTAACAGGTAGTATTCAAAATCAAAACCGTGCTTGTTAAGGTTGAAATACAAGAGAAAAGCAAAGGTATGTGATTGTGTAAAGCTTTTTAAGCACCTGTCTATCATCATTTCATCTCTCTTTCCTCTTTTAAATGTTTCCAAGGTCTTCCTTTTTCATGCTTCACATATATCGTGTGGGGAAAGATGTGGCTGAGGTCAGATGAGAGATGTGATTTCTGGGAAAAGCAAGGAGACTTCTAACGTGGCACTCCCAGTTGGTAACCTTGTAGTGAGGAGCAGGAGAAATTCCCAACAACAGACTCCACATAGAAAAATTTTTGCTTGTTCTGCTGGTTTCCACACAGTACATGTGGCCGAACTCAGGCACAATGACACGAGCTGAAATCATTGTGACACACATTATCCTCCTCACCCCAGTAAGAAGACAATATCAAGCCACAAGCATAATTTAATAAGAAAAAAGTTCTTAAATAACTCTTTTCCAACTAGTGATCTCTTCAGCAAGTCAAGGCAAATATTTATTATATAAAAATGACGTGTGCTTTGCGTTGTATTAGCAGGGGATTCGCCAATCTTCAGAGAGATGCTTGGTCTTCTGTGTAGATTTAAGACACCTAAGTTTTCTTAAGTTTTATTCCTGAAAATGTCCCAAAACTGGCATGAAGAGTGAGACAATAATTTTTAGGGTGAAATGTTAAATCTGTCACCCACGAAGCTATAAAAAAGTGGTCATCCGAAAACACACATAAGGGGAAGAGCTTTCAGATTCAAGAATGACTGCCCAGGAGGGCTTTGGCAGAGACTCGCATGGCAGAAAAGCCAGAAGATCTCAATCAAGAGGCAGATCCACAGCTTTCCTGTTGGGTACAGTGGGTACAGAGGCAGGAATGGCAGAGGAACTTCCTTGAACTCTCATGGCGTTAGATTTTAATAAACAGAGAATGTTGGTGTGAAAGAAGAACCCTCTGCTAGATAAAAATCTCAGGGCTACCAGCCTAGAAAACAGAGTGGGAAGGGACCATGAGTGCCGAGGGTTTCCAGTTCTCACTTCAGCTGGGAGGAAGCAAGGCATAAAGACCCTCACACATGAAGCCATGAGTCACCAAGGGAATGCCGCCATCTATGGCATGGCTTTGCTCCTTCCTAGTAAATAACATATAATCACTTCACAAATCAAAAATGTCAGTCAAGCCTGAGTAATGATGGTACTATTTTTGGTATCATGGCTATAATACCAATCCATACTATGTGTCAGGCAAAATGCTGCCAGTGCAATGTCTCACATTTAACCCTCCTGATCATCTTGCTCACTTCATTTGGCCCATGGGGAAATTAAAGGTCAAAATAGTCTAATAGGGTTAGCAGCCCGGGGTCATATAACTAAAAACAGGCGCACAGTGCACAGACCCAGGGCAGGTGATTTCAAACATATTAATGACTACACTAGATGTCAAAACTTGTAGTTTCAGGACGCTTTCACACTTTAGCAATTATCAAGATTACACAGATCTTTTGTTTTTGTGGGCTATCTGTGAATATCTGATGACATTTTATGAATATCTGTTGTTAATTTTGTGAATATCTACTGATACCCATCACACTAGACGTCAGAAACA